>VZTY01012901.1:161951-238052 GCA_013400935.1 Turnix velox | reverse complement strand
TTGGCTCATGTTGAGTTTGTCATCAACTGACACCCCCAAGTCTTTCTCTACGGAGCTGCACCCAAGCCACTCTCCACCCAGCCTGTATCTGTGCTTGGGATAGCTTCGACCCAGGTGCAGGATGCTTTCCCCAGCTTTTGCCAGGTTTTCATTTGTGAGACTTAAGTTACAATACAATTATTACAAGTATTTCTATTAGTATAGAGCTACATATTGTTCTTTCTTTACAATACACTAAAGTAATATCTGAAGATTCTCATCAAACATCAGAACTTTATCATATGAGAAGTGGTGCAAACACGAAGCAAAAAGGACATGAAGCTGTCTTTTGTGACAAGAATGATGATGCAAGCATTCAGAATGCTGGATAGACAGATATGAAAGAAAATCCTATGAAATAAGTGTATTTCACATAATCAGCTAAACAATAGGCTCAATGTGCCTCCTGTCTCATAGTGCTAAATCTTTTTGGAGACATTATCACAGAGGAAAATCTCAAGGAAGGATGTGAGGGAGGATAAGATACTTGTGTGTTTTGCAGTTAGCCAGTGGGGATGAAATTGTTTAAGATTCTCTGACAGACAAACTTCTGACTGTATGCTAACACTTGCAGTACTGGTACAGTTAAATTATGAAAGGTCCAACATATAAAAACAGAAGGCATATTCTGACCTTGATGAAGCCAATATATCTTGCTCTATTCACTTAATTTAGAATCAGGATTTTACCACGTAGTTTTTACATTATATAAAGGCACATAGAGAATATGTGAAGAGGGTGAAGTAGTCTGAATATTTAGAAAGAGAGATGATTTCTAAGTTATTAAACTTTCTTCTTTTAAGTGAGATATATGTTCTTCAGAATCAAGTGTGAAAAAGTACATTGAAATAAATGTCACCATTGTCACTCCACTTGCTGAAGTGGAGGCGTGGAGAATAATGATTTTAAAAGAAGATGGATTGTAGAAACCTACACCTTTGCTTGTCTGTTCTGTCTCCTGTAATAGTAATGGCAATACTTCAGCCATGATAAAGATTCAGTCTCTTTCTGCACTAGTAAATTCAACTAGACTGGAACATGGGTGCAAGAGATAACATGCAATCATCAAAGAGTTAAATTGTTAGCATAATATCTAGCTGGTATAACTAGAACTCCCCAAACCAAGACCAGACAAACCCTTCTAGTGGGTAGTTTCCTCATGGCTAATGACTGCACTATCCTAAGTGACACCTGGGCCACAGAATGATGACTGAACCTTCTCACTGTTACAGATGGAGACAAAGAATCTCATTATCCTTCTTCATATGTCACCACATATTTCTGTTTTCTTGCTGCCTGTGGAGTGAGTCACGGAGAGTTGAAAGAAGACAGTGGATTTGTGCTGGAATTATGTGCCCGTATTTAAAATACTTCGTGCTGCTGGTTTTAACCAACTCAAAAATAATGTAAAAGAACTGGGAAAACACTCAGGAGGCAGCAAAAAGACAGATTAAATACTTATAATGAGCTGTTATAAGATGAGTAACTGCCTACATTCTGAATTTCTAGTTTGCAATTATGACAACAGAAGGATGGCATCTGTAGAATCATGAGCATCTGGGAGGGGATGATTTAGAATCTCATGTCCACACATTCTTTCTCCCCAGGACAAATACTTTGGACATGTACTACAGTCAGCAAACAAAAATAGCTCTTTATTCAAGCAGTTCACAGTTAAGCTGTAAAACTCCTATGTATGTTTATATAGTTTCTAGAGGATATTGGACAAATTCCTGGGAAAATAAATTCTGTGGGGCTTACCAAATATCTATGAACTACCTACAAGCCATGAGTAATTAGAGTCTGAAAGAACTTTCAGAAATATTATATGCCTACCCTGATTTGTACTACCTATGTATCCATTTCAACCAACAATGAAAGCAGAACACTCAAGCAGTTGTAACATGGGTCTGATATATTTCCTGTATACCCATTTTGAAGTCAAAGGAGACAAAGTCTTGACTTTTACTCAAAGTTGAATGTAGAACACTTGGGCTCTCCAAAATATGTCTGGTAGGCCATGTTAGCTATAGAGCCAGTGCATTCAACTAATATTTATATCCATTTAAGAAGAAACAAGGGTCTGAAAAGCAGATAGATATTACAATGGTATGAAAGTAAGTAAAAAAATCAATGAACCTGTGTTTACTGCCCACAGAACTGTAGCTCTGCCAATGGAAATATGCAACAAATCAGTGCTGAAATAACTCATCATGGCACTTAAAGTAATATGCTTATCCAGAGGCTAAGTCTAGCTATTTTTCACAGTGGTGTTTTTTGGTAGACTTTCTGTTATCTTGTTGATTTAATGACCCGTATGTTGTTTTATTTATTATTACTCCCAATATCACACATTAAACAAAATGTTCATCATTATGATGCAAGAGTGTTGAATTTTTGATTTAAATCAATGAGAGAGAAGTTTCAATTGTCTTGCAAGGAAGAAGTGAAAAATCTTTTCATAGTTTTCAAGAAAATTTTATTGAGATTATTGTCTCAAAGAAAGCAAATTACAAAAGTGTTGGTAATCAGAGAATACTGAAGAGCAGTTTACCTTCCATGCACTCTTTGAGCAATCTCACTAAAAGAAAATGTAAGATTGTATGAAATAAACATTAGGCTAATATTAAGATGAATAAAAGACAAGTGATTTTGTGATTTATTATAATCTGACTGGATAATGACACTCTGCTACCACATTCTAAAAGACATTCATGAAAAGAAAGCCATTTGCATCAAATCTTCGCAGTCATTAGTTGAGATTTAACTTATCTGGGGAGTAAAAAATCCAACCAGTATATCTATTACAAAACAAATAGTGACCTTTTCTCACAAAAAAATTGCTCATGAGTAATAAAATGTCATTTTACTATGAATTATTCTAATTTTATGGCCTTGTTTGGTAGGCATTGTGCAAGAAGACCTGTAATTTTGTGCTTCAGACAGCATTTAACTGCTTTTATTCCAGAGTATGATGCATATTTTCCTGATAGGAACAAATTATTTCACTTTCTTTGACAATTAAGTTTCTAGTTTTCCCATTTCTTTTCCCCACATACTTGTCATAATTCCAATAGTATACATTGCAACACAAACCCATGTTTTAAAGAGTAATTGTGAATTACCTCAGGATCTCAGAGATCCTGAGAATACAGGGAATTTTTAAGTATTCTAACTTTTTCTTTTCCATGATGATCTTTCCAAGTACAAGCAGTAAATTTTCATGTCCTGATATCACATTTCTTTAAAATCTGTTTTGGCTTGTCTAATCCTGTTGTCAAGATAAAAGTTATTTATCATCTGTTAGGATGTCTATTAATGGAAAATATATGCAAGTATATGTTCTTTATAACAGTGATTTACAGACTGCAATAGTATGATTCCAAAGCTCAGTTGTACTCAATATGACCCCACATTTGTGATAGTGCCCTTCAATAAAATATGATCCATGCTCCACAGGACTATTTAAGGTTGCCACTGTGGTTTCCCATACTTTTCAGGCACCCAAATCACTTTCCATAATGCCCTAGCTTATCTGTTTGTAGTATCTTACCATCAGTAGAAAAAGTTTTTAACTTTGATGAGCCAACAGACTTTTAAAAAAAATTTGTAGTCATACTCTATCTAATCACTGAAGAGAATACTTTGTAGTGCTAATATTTTCTCAGTAAATTCTATCTTTTTTCCTTGCTCCCACATTGCTTTTCAGTTTATTCTTAGATTTACACTTCTTCATCTACATTTCTCTGCTAAATTTTCTCAAAATGTTTTGTGGATCCCAATTTTGCAAGCCTTCAGTATGACAAAGCTATACACTCAAGCTCTAGTTGATGAGCATATGGGCAGAAAAGAGTTGATTTCTTCACCTTCTCACGTGATCTCCAGAGACATTCTTGCTCTGACTTCCTTCTGCTTTGTCTCCTTCTTCAAGGATGGAAGTGTCACTCAGAGAGATAGCACATACAATTGCTGTGAGCACATAGTAAGTCCCAAATGAGTGCGCTCAGAAGAAAAAGAAAGACTAAGAAGCAGACCAGTACCTATCATCCTATGTATGAGAGCAAATTTCAACTCAAGTGAAGGTAGTGAGCTTCATTTAGACCAAATAATTTTTGCAAGAGATTATTCCAGGTGATGTAATCTCAAAACCAATAAATTAATCTGAGCAATCTTTAGTTGAGATAATTTGGTAACCTATGCATTGGAAACAGGGCATCATGGACTCAATATCCCAAATGTAAAATGCGTTTAGGCTTCTGAAGCAAAGGCTGAAATTTCTAGGCAAAAAAATGTTTTCTTGTTGATCAATAAAACTGTGTACTCTCCATTAATTCATTCTGCTTTAATGCCTGAGCACATCGAGATACTGATTATAATGCTTGACAGAGCAATTTTCTGATTAACCTGTTCACATCCAGAAGTTGCCCACATGCAAAGTGTGCAAAGTGTGAATGCTGAAGTGTGATTTTCTTGTGGAAATTCTATGCAATTTTATGCAATGGGGAAACCTCCATTGTTTCTAAATACTGCTATAAGTCATATTCCATCTGTTAACATCTTTACAGCTAACTCTAGTGTTTCACCATGGGAGACAAGTAAGACTTTTTGTTCTACACTTTTTCTTTTAAGCAGAGAATCACAACATTTATACACTTGAGAAATATGTTCAACAAAGGCAGGTGGCAGTTTTTATTTAAATAGGGAGGTACTATTCTGCAGTGTTGCACCAAATGAGGATTTAATCTTGACTACTTCAGAAGTATTACTTCAGAAGGTCTATTCAAAATTAAGCAGAAAATGGACCCTGCTCCTTTTTCAATTTCTGTGTGCCTTATCTTGCTACTGACATTGTTCTTAGACTTCTTGTCAATGGTAACCAGTAATGGGAATTTACTACATCTTCCAGTCCTTCTTTTGAAGCAATTATTGAAAATTGAATCTACTTCATGAAATCAATCATTGCATTTGTGCTGATGTCAATACATGCTTGAAATCCTTTAAATGTCTTTAAATTCTGCCTCCATTTCCATTGTCCATCCTTCTGAGGGTTTTTTCATTCGTGAGTTGATCAAGCTGCACACTTGACTAGGAACTTCAACTAGTATTATTAACCTAAATCAATGTGATTTTCAGTCCTGCTGTTAAAATTTGACTTTTCATAGTACAACCAGTCCTGAGGTGGGAATTTCAATTTTGCAAGGGGTGGGGGTTTATGAATTAAATTAGAGTTTGAATCCTGTCAAAGAATGCTAAAGAGCTTGAGTCTAATAAACTACATTTTGCTATATACTATTGGAAGCAAGGAATTCTTAAAACTCAGACCTTTTTACCTGTTTAAAAACATAAAGCTAAGGCAGACTGCTGACTGATGGGAGGTCACTTTGCAAAATCTAAAGATGGTTTGAAAGAAGTAGCTCTGAAATAGGTGGCAAAAATTCAACATGTTCTTATAGGGAGCAAAGTGTTTCACCAGAGAATGTCTGCTCCTAGCTGTTATGTTGGTGCTCTAAAAAGGAACCACTCCTCTTTGCTCGTTTTCATCCACCTGCAAACAGAGTGAAAACAAGACTCAAGGAAAGAAAAAAAGAGAAATGAACTGCCCTACACAACAGAAACACACAATGGAATCTGGAATGCCTAGAATCAGATAAAATTAGAATTTCTGTTTGAGAGTTTATCTCTCAATGTATGCATGGTAGCAATAATGAATATGTGAATACTATGCGATTTTTACTTTTTTTTCCACTGCAAATGTAGTGTTTCTATTAGGTGACATTCACTATTTGAATGATGTATTGAAAACAGCACTGTGCATGGGATTTTTTCAAAAGAACAAATTAAAGAAAAAACTATCATTTGAAATAAACATTAACCAGTAATCCTGAATTTCACTACAAATTAAGATAATCTTGGTTTCAGGAGATATTTTTGTAGCATATCTTTTGACATTTCAAACAGATTTATTCTTACATATTTCATCAAGAGTGGTGCCAAGACAGCTTTTTTAACTGTGCTTTCATTATCATAGTAACAATACTACTTTTTTTAACAAGAAAAATGTTGAAAACTTCTCCATTGTTGCAAATGAACAGATTTCTTAGAAAGAATTTTTAAATTGAGTCAAACTTGATGGTTTCTCTTTGAAATACGTTCAGCACATCTATATGACCAACATTATATTATTTGAAGAGCTTTTATTTGGCTATGTTTTAAATATGTATTGCTAGCACACAGTGTTGTGTTAGACTAGGTTGTACTGTGCACAGAGAATCTAATAGATACACGAAAGGAAACATTGAACCACCTGTGTGTTCTTGTGATAGATCTTAGGTTGGCTTCAAGGCTGAGGCATGTGCATCTGGATATTCTGGTCTGATTACTTTCCTGGATGAAATACAATGGAAATCAGGCTTTATGACTTCTTACACAAAGAAAATGCAAAGTGGTTATGTTAGACTAATAAAATTAGAATGGACGTATACACATCGCCCCGGCTACTGTATGCTTTCAGTAAATCCTTATTACTGAGATTAGCCTTGTAATTTGGAGTAGAACTTTATCAGCTCCCCTTCTTTTCAATGTTGTTTGTCTTCCAGTTAGTGTTGAGATGTGTCACTGTTCCCTGCTCCTGTCAGTGAACCTTTTATTCTTCCTGATGTCCTGCTTCTGTCTATGTTTCTCTCAGTGCTGTCTTCATTCTGCTACATCCTGCAATGCAGAAGCTTCCTCCTTCTGCATTTGCTCTCTATCCAGAATGCTCTCCCCAAGTCACAGCTGTATTGCAAGGAGCAGTACACATCTGAAGACAAGCAAATCAACCTTACAGAATTTCACACTTCTAAACATCAGAGCAGAGTCACATTTCCCCAACTTCAGTGTCACTGTTTAAACAAAAAACCTGTCATCAACACAGCTCTACTCCAATAAAAATGTGTCTTTCAGATCAATTTTCTGAAATTCTATTAATCCATTCTTACTGTCAATAAGCTTTTTTCATTTTATTATACCATCTCTTCTTTGTTATTCACACTGCATCTGATTCAGTTCTTCATTTCCTGAAATGAACACGTGGTTTAAATGGTTATCTCCTGAAGAACTGTCAGGTACTGTCTTAGATGTTGTACAGAATCTATTTAACTTATTTTTTGATGTTCTGAATTCTAATCAATGCATCACATGTTTAAGCAGTAAATAACCTGTTTTCTTGAAACCTCAACTTTTGCTTCAATCATTTACTGGGAACTTGTGCATTGTGGAGGGAATTAAAAAAAAGTACCAAGAAGACTGGGCAGTTGTGACATCACAGGTCTTATGAGCTATAAATCAAGCTATAATTTCTTCCATAAAATCAAGCATATGAAAATAAATCCTTTTCTCTTTAACTATTTTCTACACCTCATCTTAATTTGATGTAGGCAGAAATTTGTCATTTGGTTCATTGGTCATTTGGTGAAATTTTATTCAAGGAAGTAACAGAAATAGAATTATTTAGCAAAAACTCCTACAGATGTCCATTAAATATTGGTTTATTTAAGATACACTAAAAGGAATGAATTGTACTTTTAAATACTTTTATCCAAGCATGAATGGCTAGATTAAGATCTGGGGGACAAAAATGTTTGCAAATTTAGATGATGATTAAGAAGAAATATAATCCACACACATTGCTTGGTTCAGTCATGTTCCACAAATCCATGTTACAATTTCCAGTGAAGATAGTGGGATTTCAACTGATTCTTGTTCAACATTTTCTTTCACATTGTTTTTGAAATTGTTTATGCTATTCTTTTTCTGTTTAAATGCTATGTGGTTTTTTTTAATAAAATACTGAACTATAATGAATTAGATTTTACTTTAATCTAGAAAATCTAGTTTGAATCAGTCTTTGCTAAGCATGTGAAACAGTTACATTTAAAAAGAAGTGTAGAGGTTAAAGAGACCAACAAGAAACAACTTATCCCAATACTTTTTTTTAAATAAAGAAATCCTCAGTTACGATTGTTAAATTATCACTATGATTTTTTTAAAAGAAAACAAAACAAAACAAGCACTTCACAACATAAAAAACCAAGGAACATCTTCTCAGCCTATAGTAACAGTTGAAGCACAGTAGTACTGTGGAAGCACAGTAGGAGAGTAAAATCTATTTATGTCAGGATAGGTTGGCATACTGTTAAGAACACAGCTACAGTGAAACGTGGGGAGGTTTTATTTCAGGTACCCCACAGGAAGCAGTAATGTTCTTCTCTTGAGGAGGAGTGGGAGGACTGTAAAAAGAAGAGAATAAGAGAGAAAGTGAGCTTTTATTACCAAGGATATGGCCTAAGTATGAATTTTGTTCTTTGGTCTACAAGGGAAGGCAAAAAGTATATTTGTAGTCTGCTGGATTTCTACCCAGTCGCTATTCTTGCTCATCTTACTTGTGAAATGACTAATCCAATTTTAATTGTGTAGTATTATTTTGGTGCAAATTTGTTCACCATACAGGAGGAATGCTGCTGTGGCTACAACAGGAGCAATAGAAGGAGCCTCAGCAAAAAAGAGAAGTAAAGAACTTTGTCATGGCACATTAATATGGACTGATAACATCTCAGCTAATGCAAATGCTATCCAGGAATATTATACTGTTCTAAAAAAGAGAGGAAAAAACAGATCAATATCAAATGAAATATTCCACAACAGTGTTCTCAAAGAGTAATGCCATCTCAGTTTAAATCAAAGAAAAAGCTGTTTTTAATGTCAGCAAGTATATAGTTGTACAGTAAAAACAAAATTTCACTCAAAAATTCATTATAATAAAAATTTATCTCACTTTATATTTTAAAAATATAATACTATAACATTCTAATCTAAGTAACATATTTTATATTTTCTTGGAGAATATCTGTCAGGTGCTCACAGCAAAGAAACACAGAATTTTATTTCTCTGAACATTGTAATGAGACATCATTTTGTGCAACCCAGAATACTACATAGGAAATTACTTCATGCACTCTTTTAGTAAATTAAAATGCTGATTATCCTGACATTTTTTCCATTAGACCAGACAAAGATAATATCAAATCAAAGGATATCTGTCTGGAAGTGCTGGTATTAACTACAGAATGCCAATACAAGCACAAGGAGAAGTATCAGACAAATAATTGTGCAAACTCTCTGGAACATTGCAATTACTTGAGATACTGCAGCAGTATCCATCAGTACAGTATTCCAACACCATTTCTCTATTACAGACTGTGCACACAATCAAAACCCCATAGCATTCTGGAACAGGAATAATTTGCATTCTAGGTAGATGTGTTCAGGTGAGTTACAACAGATAGATTGAACTAGACAGATTGAACTAGTGCAAAAAAAAATTACACTTGAAGCCCATAATCTGTATGTGGTACAACAAACCTTTTTTTATTCCGTTACCATGATTGGTCAGGTTTTATAAAGCCTTGATGTTGATTTCCAGAATAATGCTGCCTTTGTACAGTGGTTTGCTTTTAGTACGTTGATTTTGGAGCATTTTCCCCAAATTCAGCTTCCATATTACAAATTTATAATATTTTTAGAGCAATTATTTGCCATCAGGTTTTGAAGATTTTTTTTAATCCTGTAATAATAAGAAATCTAGATGTTCACCTACATTTTTTCCCCATGAAATATCCATTTCTGTTGTTAATTTTTCCTGCATTTCTTAAGCAGTTGAAAATGTGGCATGGACTACTAGATTTTTTTCTTAATTGGAAGGTCTTCATTGAATTTACATGCTTCTTACACTTTTATAGGGTAATTCCTACCACATTTATGTAGAAATATCTTACACTTTGAGTTCAATGGGCCTATTCATGTAATTGCATCCTAGTTGGGTGTAAAGCTGTATCATTCATTTCTAACTCTATATTAGAGCTCATAAATAATGCTTACGCTCACCACAAATTCATTTCATTGTAGAAGTCAAAGGTGGTCGTGTAAATGAGAATTAGCCATTTTATTGCTGTGAAATCAAAATTGTGCTCAGAGCAGAGGCAGAATATATAAAAAATTCAAGGGAACATACTTCCTTTATGCACTGCACCTTCTACTGTTGAACCATTAAGAAAATCAGGGGGCACTTTTTTCAATTGTACTATTCCATAATATCATTGATTTATTAAAATTTATTCTGTTCATTAGAATCCGTAGATGTTTCTTCCTATATGCATTCTAAAACTTCAAAATGTGAACTTCGATGAACAGCAGGCTAATGCAAGCAATGTGATGAATAAAAAATTGAATAGAAAAATACAGATTTAAAGACTGCTAAAGTTAAAAGAGAGCAGGAACATTATGAAGACAACTGCCTTTAAAAATAGAAGATGCTTTCCTAGTGTGTAATAAAATAACCATTTTCATCTTCAATAAGGACATATCACTGGTTTCTTGGACAGTTATGTAGTTTAATAATAAGTCTATGATTAAAATATTATGTGCAATTCCAGTTACTCTGGTTCAAGAGCGACAATTTCAAAGGAAAGGCACCTGTATAGAGAGGCCAGTAGAATACTAAGATGCAACATGTGCCTAAAAAATGAGGTGTGGGGGAAATAAATCATCGCTTGTACACTCTGAAAGGCTGAGAGAGAGCAGAGTAGTTTTTTATACATAAACAGGGGAATAATCACCAAGAGGTTTCAAAAAAGGAAGAGTTTGTGTAACCAGTAGGTTCAGAAGGAAACTGAATGCTTCACATCTAGGAAAGTGAGGACACATTCTTTGAGAACAGCAGTGCTTAATGTCTACCTAGAAGTCCAGAATCTGACAGATCAGTACTGGGATTAGATCTCTACTATAAGCCTTGCAAGACTGAAATAAGGCTGGAAATCAGAAGAGACATTTCAGAACATCCTTTCTACAGGTGCAATAGGGTAAGTAAATCTAGTCAGTGTTAAAATAATGAGTTAGATTAATCTCTACATAAAAAGGGATTATCTAGGGTAATTGCTTGTATTGTGCTCAAAAATCTCATTATGAGTTAAAGGGATGCACAGTATATACAGACCTAAGACCTAAGACCTAAAATGCAATGACCAGGTATTATTATTTCAGATACAATACCATGATCTCCTCCTAAGTTTGTAAGGAAATAAATAATTAACAATGCAGTTAAAACTGTAATATACAGACACTCTTTCTAATCCTTGTCCTTTTCACTTGGAAATGTGCATACTCTTTCAGATTACTGTGTGGTTTGTCCAAATCATGAGCTTTTTCCCAGCAGCGGCTCCATAAGGGGTAGGACTTTTTAATAGGATATGTGATGGAAGGACTAGAAATAATGGATGTAATTTAGAAGAGGCTAGATTCAGCCTAGATATAAGAAAGAAGTTATTTATGGTGAGGGTAGTGAAACACTGGAACTGGTGTGGATGATGCCCCCTCTCTGGAGGTGTTTAAGGCCAGGCTGTAGAAGGCACTGAGAAACCTGATCAAATGGGAGGTGACCCTGTCACCAGGGATTTGGAACTAGATGGTCTTTAACATCCCTTACAACCCAAACTATTCTATGATTCTAAAAATCCATTGTCTGAAATTCAGATGCTTTAAAATAATTTCAGCAAGAAGCAGTTAATAGTGGAAATGTTTCTGCTGATATATGAAAGAGTTTTATTGTAATATTTATATTTTATATACATTATAATAAAAAAGTTAAATTCTTAAAATATGTATTCAACTCTGTCAGTCCTTGAAAATATAATGTAGAGTTAGGTAATGATCACTAAAGAATGCCAGAGATTGAATCAACATGGCAAATTTGTTAAATTTTTCAAATGCTGAGAAGTGTGTTGATGAAGAATAATGAAAGCATTCTTATTTCTGTGAAAAGAAAATAATATAAAACATAGAAGATTTTTTCCCATCATGTGCAAATTATCAAAATACAGTGAATAGATGTGGTCTATTGAAAGACCTAAAAAAGAAAATATACCAGTCAATCTTATTTGACAAAAGAACACTGGAAAGAAGAGGAAATGAGAAGTATTTGTACAGGCTCATCTAAGTCACTTTTTAAGAAACTGGTGGTTAAATGAAAAGAGGTGTCTACAGATTTTGAGACAGAAACTTCTGAAAAGATTGATGAAAAATGTCACACCTGAGGAAAAGAGAGAAGATGAGGGAAAATAAGAATTTACTGGATATACATTTAATTAGTGAAGTATTTTCAACTAATAGCCAAAAATTGTTATGTCATCTGTCACTTTTGGAAACTAGAGATTTATTAAACATCTTTTCTTTACTTGTTTCTCTTTTTTTCTGCTCTTTAGAATGCAACAGTTTTGGGTAGAAGTCTGGCAGCACCAAAACTTTTATTCAGAAAGGGAATAATAAACCAGAATTAAAGGTCAATTTCAAAATAATTCTGTAAGCATTTCCTTAGAAAATTTTAACCATACAAACAAACAAAGCTCCTCAAAACCAAACAACAAAACACCCCAAAAATCTAAATCAAGCCCCAGATGTTTCCAGCAGTTATTTCCAGGAGTTGTTTTGCTCCCTATTTACTGCTCTGCTAACAGTTCTGATGTTTTTCTTTTAAATAATAGACAACTGACTTATGCTGAGTGGAAGGCAAAATTTCTTGCCTTGGCAGCAAATCAGTCTGTTCAGAAAGATAAGCTCTGAGGCTGCATGTGAGGCTGCAAACAAAAGGGAAAAAATCACAGGGAGGAACCAGGAGTCTGCAGCTCAAAGGGAGAGTACTGAACAGATGATCAAGGTGAAGACTGGAAGGCCTCAGGAATGAAAAAGACAGCTATCCTGGGGAGCAGGGACAAATTGGCATAATTTCAGGCAAGGGAAAAAGGAAATTAAGACCTGCTTTGAAAAGACAATGAGAACTGTGCGTACTTCTTTTGCATCTGATAGTTCTTTCAAGATCCTTTATTTTGAAAACAGAAGCATTCTAGCTGTTATTTTAACAAATTTTCCCAAGTTAGATGTATCTACTCAAAAATGTTATGCAATGTGGGGTTCTACTACTAGCACATCAATTGCTTGAATGAGTGAATACATCTAACTCAAATGGAAATTAGGGTGTGTAGTGGAGTCCTTTAGCAGAAGTCTTACTCTCTTTTATTATATTTCATCTGTAAATTTTATATTCTGGTGTTGACTCTGCTGACTTTGTTACTGCTTCTTTTGGGATGACATGTACTAGTGGCAGGTAATTCCATTGGTCTATATCTAAGTGATTATAGCAAAGGATCACCATAATGTTCCATCTCCACCCTCTTCTGCATTGAGTGACAATTCTTGGCGCTTGTCTAGCTCTGGCAAAAGGACTCTGAGAGATAAAGCAACAAAATGTAGAGTAACACAGAAGGTCCAAGGTGGACTGTGCAGTTCAGCATGAATCCAAGCACAGGAATATCATGGGAATTTTTATCACAGGAATACCTGTGTAATTTTTTAGTGTAATTTACAACCTAATTCTGCTGTGGTATTGCTATCACACACAGTAGTAAAGTTAGAACACTGAAAAGATTCCAGGCTGCAGTGAGGAATCTGTATCTTTTCTTAGAATGCGTTCCCTGTGGGCATCCTTATTGTTACAATTTCATGGAGTTTTCAGTGATTTATGCTGACTATAAAACGAATCAAATGCTTTGGAACGTTTGTAAGTCAGTCCTACTACATACCTTATGAGTCTTTATAAAGTGGCAGGTATTATAGATTTCAACCGAAGGAAATAAATGAGAATTATCCTTAGAATTTGAGACACAAAGCTCTAACATGTGAACAGCTATCTTGGTTTCAGCTGGAACAGAGTTAATTTTCTTTCTAGTGGCTGCTATGCTTCAGATATGATATGAAAGGGAATGTCAATAATGCATCTTGTAATTGTTGTAGATAACGTTTCTCAAGAACTTTTTTCAGCTTCCATAAAAGATGAAAAAGGACTTAGACACAACAATGAAATATGCCATACCAACTAGGATGGGGCTGACATGTAGTGAAAGATAATAGTAATGAGTTCATGCAATTGGAAACAGAAAATTCATTCCTTTTGATAATAATTTTTAAGATGTGTTAAGATTATTTAAAACTACTGTTTTCAATTCCAAACAGGAATATGATTCAGATCTCGCATTTTTTCCCTTTGCATACATTTAGTTGACAGTTGAAAATGTAGTGCTGGGTAGTGAAAGATGTGTTGCCATCTCTGAGACTAAGGTAAGTGTCTATATGTTTGCATCACCCCATTCATACTTTGAATAGGGGAAGTATCAGTCACTTTTAAATGCGTCAAGAGAAACATGTCAGGATAAGGCTGATAAGAGGAAGGAAAATGGTCATATAATGAGTCTGTGGAATGCCAAAAGTCCATGAGGTTAGAAAAGAAAGATGTATGTTTAAATACAGTAGTAACATACAGATTGATACATGAAATCATGGGAGAGATCTATATGTGGAAAAGAGATGCAAACTGGAAGGAGTGAAGGAACCACACAGAGATCCCTAGGCATATGTAGTTTGCAGTGTGAGACCACTGGGAAACAGGGGAGACTGAAGTTTCACCCTCGCTGAATGCCTTAAAAAGCAGATAAGTGACTATACTAAGAGTATGAATATGTGTATAAATGTACACATATAGATGGTTCCTTCTTTCCTTCTAGTTTGCATTTCTCTAGTACCATGTTAAATATGTGGAAAATATTACGTATGTATATATATGTGTGTGCATATATATATATAAAAGGATGATTTAAGAAAACTATGCACATAAAAGAGCATGTCAATTGAAATATAGTTTGAATAATTATATACTTAAATAATTTCTCTTTTTCTTTTCTCTTTATTAGAAACAGACTACGGGTCATCTGATTGCTGATCCTGAATACAGATAGCATAGCAGAATTTTTAGTGTAATGCAATGCATAGATAAGTTTTTATTTTTTACAATGGGATTGCAGCAGCATTGTGAGCTCTCTGAAGAAAAATCCAGATTTTTATTTTTCCACTGGTGTCAGCACCTTTAAAGACTGTAGAAATAGAATGAAAGTTACATTTTGAGTACTAGCTACATGTCAGAATACTGAATTCTAGAGTAACATATTTATTTTCAAAATTAAAAGTGACAATAGTTGTCACAAACAAAAAAGAGGAATAGCAGCATATATTTAATAACTACTGCTAAAGGGAAGAGGTTGTAATACTCTCCAATGTTCAAAAGAGGGAAGATAGAATAAAAAAATAAATTTAATCAAGTCACAAGCCCTTAGGTGTGAAGTCATGAGCCTTTAAGTGGAGTAGTGCTTCAGACATTCAGACGAAAACACACTTTGAGTTGGCTAAACTGCTGATTTAAGTAACAGTTTTTGCATATGAATTAGGAAGTAGTTGCAGCTGTCACCAAATTATCTGTGTACTGAAAACAAAGAAATTCTGGCTTTGCAGTACTCAGCATGCAATAGCTGTAAAGCATAGCAAGCAATAGGAGTTGATTTTCATACTCTGAGAAGTAAATGCAAGTTTAATAAATTGCTATTGGCAGCAAACAGCCTGCCCTGGTAGAAAGATTTCTCTAGCTATTGGTGAGAGGTCAATTGGGCCATATGGGAAAATTTCCACAAAATCTTACTAGTTTTACTGCCATTGTGCAATTTCTATGAAGACTATTCAATCTCCTGGGTTTATATTTGATTTTTCAATGGGGTAAGACAGGATTCATGCCACAAGATCAGATCTAATATGTCAAGTAACCATCATAGCAACTGTGTCTACCTTTTATGTTTGCAGCAAGTGAAGTCTAATATCATTAGTGTTATTAAAACAATATGGAAGTTCAAATTAAGTACCTGTCCTGATTCTGGCAGGGATAGTGTAGCAGATACAGCTATAACATTCCCACCTAAGTTCTGCACATCGATAAGTGGGTCTCAGGTGTCTCTGCGCTGTGACAATAGGGCCCTAGTGTTGTTCTCAAAACAATGGGCTCATACCTTCATTTGTTTGAAGAGCAATTCAAAGCTCCACAACCGACCAAGCTTGCCATCCCTATCCCCAAACTAGGCAGCATTTGCTAAGAAGGGGTTGTAGAGATTGATCAGGGATGGTATGGAACAATAACAGTTGCAATTAAGTTCTTCTGTTTTTCTTTCTTCCTCCGTTTTTAGTGTAATACTAGACAGTTGTGAAGAAAAGTTTATTTACAGCTTTTCATGGTAAATGTTCATAGTCAGAGCTTGTAGACTGTGACAGAAGTGTTTGTGAATATCATAGAATCATAGTGTTGAAAGGTACCTTCAAAGGCCGTCTAGTCCAACCCCTTTTCAGTAAGCAGAGACATCTAGCCTGAGATCAGGTATGTAAAATAAATGAGGGATGAGGTAAGCATAAAGAACAGCCATCACCTTGAGACTATAGAGAATTTTGCAATGAACTTTTGCTTTATGACTTTAAAACTTTTTATCTAAAGAGAATACAATAGGTTTTGCTACAAAAGGAAATGTGTGACAGAGGAGTATAATTTGAACTGCTCGTAAACTACTGTAGAAGCAGATTAAATTAAACTGAAAGTAAAGATACTTGTCCTGGAGAAAGTATGTTCACATTAAGAATTGTATTGCAGAGATGATATCATTGATTGGATGTTGCTGATACAATTGTTCAGGCTATAGCTGAGGAAAATACATTAGTGAATTCATATAGAAAAGCCCTTCATGTAGCACAGTTCATGAAAAAGAATAAGCAAAGCAAAACCAGAAGTAAGCTAAAGCACTGCACAAATTAACTTACAATGATATATGATACTTGTCAGATCAGGGAAACTTTATTTTTTCCAAAGTATGTTATGTCACAAAATGTAAAATCTGTGAGATGAAGTTTCAGTGGTTGAACCATTGCATAAAATTAGACTTTGTGTTATAAATGAATATGTGCATACTGGGGAGAGAGGGAGAACAAAGAAAAATGAATGCCCAAACACATATAAAACTAAGCAAAGAGAGAACTTACACTGCATTATCAGTATAAATCAGCAGCAATCGATGGAGTTACTTTGGCATAAAATTGCTGCAAAATCAGAATGAAGCTCAAGGTGTTTACAGGCCATTAATTTTTAGGGAAACAAATATTTCCTTTTTAAAGTGTGACATGTTTACCTGAGAGCTGTCTGAAATTTTGCCAACTATTTGATTCAACTTATTTAATATGCACCTTTTATAAAGCTACACCTACAGGACTCAAACAGCTCTGACATCTTCTGCACGAGTGAGCTGCACTGCCTTTGTGGGGGCGGCAGGCTGACACTGATACATCTCAAGAAGGACTGATCCTTTCAGAAACATCGGTCTTTCAGAGCTCCTACCTTCATCAGCACACATGCAAATAACATGAAGCATCATTATGTCTTCTCTGCTGTATGTGGACTGCAGAAATTTTTGTAATATTCCCAAAGTGACTTAGAGTAACACCCCAGATGGTTGGGGTCATTATATAAATAGAAAAACTGAGTGGGCTCTCTATTTGCATGAACTTAATGAAATCTCATGCTGCATTCATGTCAATTATTTTCACAACAGAAGAAAATCAGGCCAAGTTTTGTGGAAAAAAATCTTCAGACATGCCAAGCTTCTACTGAAAGTTGCTGTTTTATGCACTCAGGATTTACTCTATTTTGTGTTCTTAAAGCAGTGAATGCAAGTGCATCAAGTTGAGAGATTTTTTAGGCTCCCTCTCAGTCTTGCCTCTGAGATTTTTTTTTATCCAAAGAAACTTTTGGATTCTCGGGGACTTGCATTTACCTGTAAGAAAATACGTTGTAGGCATTCTGTAGCCTGGATGAGAAAATGTTTTTCTCTTCCTGTAGCCTTTGCAAGTGGCTGACTAAATAGGCTGGAATTGAAGTTATCAAATGGATTATATAATCTCTTTTAGATAATAAATAGATAGGCATCACAGAGATGTAGAAGAAATTTTAAATATTAATTATTCTCAGTGACAATTTACAATGCAATTTTTTGCATCACAAAGGCTCTTAGACAGAATTCAGTGTTAATTTAATTTCTAAATAGACATAGTAAGAGAATTGAAAAAAATAGAGAGTGAAAGTGACCGAAGAAATCAAGTAAAAAAATATAGAATTATAGACCTCTTTCAATACAGTTTTAATATAATGTTCATCGTCTTTCTGCACTGACCCTCACCTGCTTTTCTATTTACCTTAGCATTCTCTGTAGTTTCCTAACTAAATTTAAAAGCATTGTTGACCTTCTGCTTTTACACAAATGTAAAGTGAGCAAAACCACCTGCATTTCACAAAATCAGAGCAGATTTAAACCTGCGTGCTTTTTTATCATCAAAGGAAAGATCAAAGGAGAATTATTTCTGTCTTTTTCTAAATTATCAGTAGAAATTCAGATGTGATAAACAATAGAAAAGTAGAAAGCACTTCTGAGTTATATTTTCAGACTATATGCATGTACTAGTAGCAACAGTGTAGCAGAAGGTGATTGAAAGTGTGTGATTTAGTGGTGAACTTGTCAGTGTGATATTTATGGGTATACGCAATGATATTAAAGGTCTTTTCCAACCTAAATAACTATGATTCTGTGAAAATTTCTCCATGTTTTTTCAAGGCTTAATGTTATGTAGTAAATTCAACTACCTTCCTTTTAATAATTCAGAATATTATTTCCCAGGAAGGTACATTTCTTTATCTTTAAGGAGTCAGTGAATGGCTGTAAACTAGGACAAGAGAAAATTTAGACCAGTATGTAAGCTGTGGTAGAAAACATCTTTTGCTACTGTCCTTAAGAAAAATAGTGTGAACTGTCTTTGCTTCTAATAAAGTAACAAGTATCAGTTATTGCACCAATGTTCCTGAAGATCAGTTGACTTCCTTGCTCTTTGTGTTTGTATACATCCTACTTTAACACAATAATAGCCTCTGACAATATTTCTTACTGATATTTTTTGAGCAATATGTATCACAGGTAAAATTCTGTAGGTCCACCACTTAAAAGTAGAAACAAACCTGCCAAAAGCATTCTCAGATGCTTTTGAAAATTACTCTGATGAATAGGCAAATTTTTTCTTTTGCTTCTCTTTTTTTGTTGAATTTGAAGAGAGTAAAATATATTTTTCTACATTGTGTAAATACCTTCTATTTCTTTAGATACTTTGTAGAATCCTTAGACTGCTATTGTAGGGGAGATTATGTTTTGACTTGTGAATGCTAACATGTGGCAGGCAATTTTGCATGTGTGTGTGTGTATGTTTGCTAAGAATCATTGTTGTTATGTCCAAACTTAAACACATGAACTCTCAAGCAGAAGCCTGAAGCTTGCTAGTTGCAATCAGTATGGGTTTGCTGTAAATTTCAACAGTGACTAGTCTAAACAAAAGCAGTATGACCTGAAATACTCTACTTAATAAAAAGACATATAATACAATAAACAGAAGTGGTTTTTCTACAATAAGCAGATGGTATTGTGTCCTTACTCTCTGATCAAGATAAGTTGCTATACTAAAATAGATTAGGCATTATCTTTATCCCACCATATCTTGTGAGCTATATCTATCCTCAAACTTGGTTTTTAAGTTTGAAGCTGAGCCTAAAATCTCTGAGTGCTTTGTAGCACTGAAGAAGGCTGAACTCTTGTTGTTTTCAAGTAAAGTTCTGGATTTGCAATCTGATTGCAATTACACAGCAGAGAACTCTGACAAATTTTAGCAACATATTAGCATTAGTCCAGAATCTGAGGGCAAGTTGGATTTTTGCATCTTAACATTAGGGTATCCCAATTTTTCAGTCACTCTGTCTAATAAATTCTCTCTGAAAACAAAAAATTCATGCTAATTAATTAGTACTAACTTGTGCCAATATTAAAAGAAACAATACGTAAGTCCTAAAACTACTTTATCTTGGGAAAAACCCACTCTCATCAGCTCCTGTTTTTCAGGAAATGTTACGTCTATAGGAAAAAAAGGCTATCTGAAAGTATAATGCATATGCCATTTTCTATTGTGAACACCCACACTTTTGCCTACATTCATGTATTTCACATTAAAATATCAGATCTCTATAATTCTCGGTGCATCTGAGAACCTAAGGCCATAATTTTCAAATGTAAATAATAATCCATCACATTATAAAATAACTATCAGAAGTAGATTCTTAAAGGACAAACTGTAGTTGTATCTGTGTTTCAATTCCTTTCTATTCATACTTGAATGAGGAAAACGGAAGTTTTGCCATTGTGATAAATGTGCAGCAATGTAGCCAACGGCGAGCGCCACCAATGTTGTCTTTTCCTTTTTATCTTTTGTTGGTCAGGCACATTTTTTCAGGTTTTCTTTTTAATGGTTGATTGATTCTTTGCTTTTCCTTAAAAAACATTTCTGTAAGTCTATCATAATATTTTTCCTTAATCCTTAGGAAGAAGGTATTTTCAAATGAGAAAAGTACTAGAAATTCATGCCTGAGTTTCTTTTTTTTGTTTTTTTTTTTATTTTATTTTATTTTATTTTCCATACCTCTCTTTATTTAGAACACAGAACATCAAGGCATGATTTCTTTTTTTTTTAGTGTCTTCACTGTGTCAGTGGGTGCTGTGCAGTGATTAAGAAACCTAAAAACAATACCATATTTTTCCATAATGCCCTTTTTAAAACCTAAACTAGGTTTAGAAGAGTCTGGAGATAAAATTCAACCTTGCCAGCTGTCTTTTAGGGAGTAGTTATAGTCATTCAATGATATTTTAACTGGCTACCAAGTCTGGTAAAATTTCTTTAAATGTCACAATGTAAGAGTGTTCAGAAAACTGCAAATAGTAGCTGTCAGCTTTTTCTGGTTCATGTCAGGTAGAAAAGAAGTATCAGTTGAAAACAAGCTTTTCTTATCTTAATGTAACATCTTAACATGCTAGAGAGAGAGCTTTTTTAACAGAAGAAACACAAGAAGCCTTTGGATTGCCTCCATAAGTTCCTCTAACATGTATCCTTTGTCTTAGCGTGCTTGCAAGTTCAAAAAGAAGAGGCTGGTGTAAATGTCCTAATCAATGTTCTTCTACTTTCTTGGAGGACGTGGGATTTCACAAAGCTACTACTTGAAGCTTTGATGGATAGAGGACCTTACATATGATAACACAGGTTAAATTTATCTCCACTGAGCAACAGGGTGTAGGAAATAGCTTAAAAATTTTTTTCCTTCAAACTGGTGACAAAGGAATCATGCTGGCATGAAAAAGGGAACAGAAAGGGAAGAGAAAAAAAATGGAGTGTTGAGAAAGTAATGGCATGAAGGAATAAACAGCAAGAAGTAACACCGTTTGATTTGGTGCTTAAAGAAAAAACCGGAGAGAAAGAACAAAAAGAGCATCTACAAAATAAGAATTGCTAAGTGTTTCTTGTATCCAAGTTTTGAAATGAAAACTGAAATGACAAGATCTAATGAATTATTTGCATGCATAGATTCACAGTGTAATTTAGATGGGAAGAGACTTCAAGACAGCTCAAAGCAGAAAGTGAACATGGGGTCAGATAGTTTCTCTGGGATTTTATCCAATTGGAAGTTCATCACAGAATCACAGAATGTCAGGAATTGGAAGGTACCTTGAGTGATTATCTAGTCCAATCCTCCTTCGTCTCCAGGGATGAAGACAGAGCACCTCTCTGGGCTGCCTGCTTCATTGACTGGCTATCTTCAGGGTGAAAGGCTTCTCATTACATCAGATTTGAATTACTCCTGTCATTTTCCCACTGTGTACTTGAATAAACATCCTGCTTCTTCTCACTCTGAAATCCAAATATGTTTCTGCATTCATTACTAGATACAAAAAACCATACTCAGAGCATGAGAAGCTGAGAGCAACCTACTTCATTAAGAGCTTTAGAGGGCAAAACAAGTCATATTTCCCTTTGTTTTTAATTTTAATTTTATACTGGTAAGTACACAACTTGAAGATTGAACATTAGTTGTTTCAAATAACAGCTTTGAATTCCACAGGGCAATGACATATTTTTTCCATGCATCTTTCTATGCGTCTGTCCTTCTCTGCCCTACAGTGATCATCCTACTTAATGCAGAGGTACAATGGCACCTCCACTGGTTCCCTGATACGAGTGACTTCCTTTTACCACCATCCAAAGAGATGGGGAACTCAGGATTATTTGTAACTTAGGTACTATATCTGCACATTTTCACTTGAGATCTGTCAGCTATATAACAGAAACCAATGTTGTTCTGCCATACTGTTGGAAAAGAGCCATTACATTCTACCATGTGAGAAATCTGTGTATATAAGGACAGTTTCCTAGGCAGATTTCACACAAAAGTCATTAGCCAGCAAGTTCCCGACCATGGATTTTCATGATAGAATGCAACAGTTCTGAAGAAGTTGTTATGGTCTACTGGGCCAATAATTTGCATTTTAAGTAGAGCTAAATATGTATTTCTCTGACAGAGTGAAGCTGTTATGGCTTACTGGGTCAATAATGCATTTTGTAAATACTCCCTAAATAGGCATTTACATAATTTGTATATTTTAAAGTCTCTAATTGAGTATCTACACAACAGATCATAATGACTCCTTTAGAACTAGTATAATCTGTTTTCATGTTTGTTAAAAAAAGTAAAACCAGATTAAATTATAATGATAAAGAATGTTACAGATATGAAAATCTTAAAAATTTATTCTTTTATTTATTTTCTCTTTGATTTTCTGCACTGTAAGAGCACAGTATATTAGTTAGATCTCATTTTATGGTTTTTTTATTATTTTTTATTGGTGAGAAAAAAACATTATTTGCTAGGTCAAAGGCCAAAGCAACAGTTAAAGAAAATTTATTTGTGTAACAGACCCATTTCAGTTATTACTATGATTAGCATTCAGATTCATTATTAAATGCTTAATCAAAAGTACTTTTTAAAATAGGTCCAGGAGTAACCAGTAGCACAGTTATGCCTAAAGAGATCTCATCTAATTTTTAATTTCTTGAGAATTTGTCTGATAATCCATGTTGCTATTTGAAATACCTCTACAGTTAGAGTAAGTACAGGCATCCCAGGAGGCAGCTCACACTACTTGTTTTGATCTGCCCCCTCTTAAAGAGAATGAAACATTCCTAGAAGATACGCATAGCTTGCTCTCATTGACTGTAGAAGGAATTCAACTAGAACCTTAGATTAGGGACCTGCTCTTTACTGGGCTAGTTAGATGAAATGGATGCTGTTCTTAGAGAAACCCATTATCCTTTTATCCTTTACTTCAAGAATAAAACACATTGCAAACTAGAACAGGGAATTTTGAGATTTATTATACTGTTGCTTGCAAAAATCTTATAGCTGTATTGCAGATACCATGAAAACTGTCATATTTTCTCTTTAATAATTTGTACACAGTAAGAACATTCAAGATGTGAGCTGTTGTAGGTTATTAACAGGTGTCATGTGAGCTTTTTCTGATTTAATAATTTTTGGAATAAAAATGTTTCAATTCAAGTTCAAATGAAGTGCAAAATTCAAAATGAACAGTCATTGTCAGTCAGCTAAGAAATTTAGCATTAGATTTTAGCTGATACATGATCAATGCAGCTTCAAAGTACACATTCATGGCATCAGTAATGTACATAAAAGATAAACACATTTTCCATGAGGAAAATCAACTCAGGCTCTAATTAAGTCTTCAATATAAGATTAAGCAAAGTTTAAATAAAATTAAAACCTTATTTTGGGTTTCTGTACAGAGGAGAACTTCACCTTCAAGACTGGGTGGAAAATTAATCCATTGAAGGAACATGACAGAATTTGCATTGTTTAAAATTACCAGTTAATATTTGTATAATAGATTTTTTAAAATGTTTTGTCCAGAGATATTTTCCTCTTATCACTGAAACACATAGGGACTGTTTCAATCTGTGATTCCTGTGTTTCAGTGAAGATGAATCCACTTAAGCCACTTCTACTCTGCAGAACAGAAATCACAGGTTCATACTTTGATATTTATTCTACAATTTATGCATTAAAATTATTATATTGTTAAACTACTCTTAATGAGCAGTCACAATGGCATGAAAAATTGCATTCTTGTACCACTGAATAAACCAAGTTCAGAGCAAAGTTTTCTAGTTTTTAGCTAATTTGCTTCCAATAATAGCAGAAAGGAACCAGATCATGCTTTACCCAACAGTTCAATTAGAACTTCCCTGGAGTTATAATCAGTAATGAAATATAAAGGCAGGTTAATGCAGAGCTTGACAGAACCTTCATTGATGATAATAGATATGGGCAGCTCTATCACCCCAGATGAGACTTTTGATTTTTAGTTCCTTCAGATTCTCTGTGCGTATCTTTACTGATGTGTCTATATGCAGTAATTTCCATTGACTATCTTAAATGGAATACTCACATGCTTGAAAAGCTTAGGAAACAAAATGTAAACTCAGATTAAGAGATAGCAATGTTGAGCGTATGCTAGATAAGAGGTAATTGATTACAAATTGATCTAGTCAGAAAAGCTCTATTTGCAGATAATGTAAAAATGCATGATTCCATTCTGCCTGTAGAATTTCCCATTGTGTCAGCTGATCCACAATGGAAGCACTGCTTTTTCTGTGCTGGATGGCCAAATCGTAGGACTTTATGGAACATCTTGCATTTCAAATGAAAATGTGGGTGTCAAATTAAAGAAAATAAATGGAATTATGACAATTGTAATTTTTTTGCTCTTAGCAATCTGTATATAACAGATTTACTCCTTCTGCACCTGTACAGATGGAAGTTTTAGGCAGTGTGCACATTTCTATATCCCAGCCATCAACCTGCATTTAGATTTCCTTGTGCTGAAGCAATGTTCTATACATGTCTCTAGAAATTGATCTGAAGTATGAGCACTATGGTCATGAATCATCATTCCCTTGCTATTTCTCCCACCTACCAACTACTGCTATCTGTGATTACAGTTTTCTCCATGTTGAGGTACCCAAATCTTCTGCTGTGACATTAAATGTTGGAATAATAGAAACATGTTACTCCTTCCATCAAGTGGATACCCTTCCCTCGACTGAAATAAACTTGTTTAAAATACATATATCAAAGTGAAAAAGTTGAATTGATAAACATTTGGAAACTTGACTGTATGAAAGGACTAATACAAGTTTCATATTAAAGTTCAAGAATATTAATCTCATGTCACCTGAATACGAGCAACACATGAAGCCAAATTATAGGTTAAATTTCAACTAAATGGGTAAAGATTCTGAGTAGAAATCCTCTCCTGGTTAAAATACTCCATAGAATATCCCTCTGCAGTTCTCTTGAGTAGCACTCTTGATCCTTATAAAGTCAATGAGTAAAATTCACTCTGACTTCAAAGAGATCTGCCTGAAAGTTTGTCTGGTTTGTTTTGCAGTGTTTCTGCCATTTCTTCAGTAAAGCTCCCCTACATTTTAAAAGAAAAAGAAAAGAAATAAACTGGAAGTCTTACTTTTTCTAATAGCATAGGATTTCAGAAATTTGTGACTTTTTATATATAATACACGTTTGTATGGGTGAAATTCTTTAGAGAATGGAACATGAAAATACAAGTGACATTACTAAATTGCCTATATTCATGCTAGCAATACAAAGAAAAGTAATCAAAACTTCAGGCCTAATATGCTGCCTATAATTGCTCTCCTAAGAGAGAGGAATAATTTAGTTGATAACTTAATTTAACAGAAAGACTCATTGGCATCTCTCACGTGTGTGTAAAACTGCTCTCAGTTGTGTATTCCCCACAGCTTCATACAGCTTTCCTAGATATTCATATGCTATTGTTCAGCACCTGATGCTGTAAAATAATTTGTATTAAATGACAGAGTGCGTAATCAAAATCCTTTCAACACATCAATCCTTGAAGCTTTTTGAAGATGTGCTTAAGGTAGCAAAACATCCATTACTCACAGATAATTCTTCCAAATACAATATTCTCCTACTCACCAAGAATGAATACTGACTTCTGAAGTCTCACCCCCTATCTAGCAGTCACATCATTATAAAAGTCCTCAAAGGCTTGTAATTTTACAGAAGCAGCAGTGTTTCCTTTGGTGCTTTACACTTCGCAGCATCAATCCTGAGGATTTAAATGCAGCTAGCCAAAAAACCTCAGATAAATAAATTCGTTTCAGAGAAACACTGGATGGGGATGAGAGGTTAAGAATTGAAAGAACTGTGCATGAAACTAATGAAATGGAATTAATTACTTAGATTTCTATATAACATATTTAAACTTATGGCAAACAAGCAGTCTAAAGTTGCAAGTTTTTCTTAAGATTTGTGACCCTCCTATTTTGACACACAATTTGGTGTGTCTCTTCCTGTTTTATTGTTCTCCATTAGCTTCTTTAAGATTCCAGTCCTTAGGCATTTTTTTGTGTTGTAGCACGGCTTAAGATTCCCTGTATTATCACACTAAAAGGTGATGTTTATGTTTGGTCCAACTCTACAGATGTGAGAGATATTACACAGGCATGATTTTTGGTTCCTTATCAGTGTCTAAAAAACTTACTCATTTACATTCTTCGTTTTTATCACTGAGATGGGAAACTTTGTTGCACATGCCTGAACTATCACAGTGGCAGCATTTTTAATAGATCCCTTCAATGAATTTTAAACTGTCAGTCAACCGAATGTCTCAGTTGTGGATTATTCTTCTAAATTTTATTTTCTCCCGATAACATAATTCATTACAGCTCACTACAGCCAAATAATGTGAATTCCTGACATTCTGGTATTGTATTCAAAAAGTTATACACCTTCCTCAGATGTGACTGCAGAGGAAAAGAACTGTAAGCTTAGAAACATCTAATGCAGGCCTTTAATTTCTTTCTTATTCTGTGGAAGTAGATGATACATACTGTACTTTTAAAGATTCAGATTACTCATTTCATCCTACAAGCAGTGACTGAACAGTCACCCTCTGAAGTTACTGTAAGAAGCCTTCAGTTCCTTCACAACTTCAATTTACCTGCATGGCTTCTGCTTCTTTCTTGTCAGTAGTATTTGTTTCCTTTGAGGCTGTTCAGCCTGGAGAAGAGAAGGCTCCAGAGAACTCACAATGGCCTACCAGTACCTGAAGGAGCCTACAGGAAAGCTGGGAGGGACTGCTTGCCAGGGCATGTAGCGATAGGACAAGGGGTAATGGTTTAGGTTAGACATTAGAAAAATGTTCTTCTCCATTAAGGTGGTGAGACACTGGAACATGCTGCCAAGAGAGGTGGTGGATGCCCCATCCCTGTAGATATTCAAAGCCAGGCTTGATGAGGCACTGAGAAATCTGATCTAATGCTGGATTTCCCTGGTCTTTAGAGATCCATTTCAATGCTATGATTCTGTGATTCTATGATTTAGAAGGGTTCTTCTGAATCAAAGTTCACTTTATTAATTATTTTTAAACCACTTTTGTTCTGATGGCTCTGGGTAAAAACAATTGCATTTTCGAACTGATTCTAACAATTCTTAGATTAATTCATGGAGATGTTTTTGAAGGTTTTTTTGATATGTAGGTATACAAAGAGATGCTTTAGAAAACCTCAAGTAGTCCCCAGCATCTTTTGAATTTACAATGTATTGCATGTTTCTGTTTTTAAACACTACTAGCTTTCTATCTGCATCTTTAGTTACCTAAATTTCTATGAAATTTGGGAAGTAGCATCCATTATTCTGTAGTTAGACACTTCCAACAATTCAGAGCTTCTATTGCAATTCAAGTGGACATATTTCTGCTAGCTTTAGACTAGATTTTCAGTGCAATCCAACATTCAGGCTGTTATGATTACCTACATTTGGAGTACTTTAAAACTAATAACATTTATAGTTGCATCACACATCTGAATTACCATACAACCATTATTTTTAAAACTTTTTTGGATGTAATTTAAGAACTTCACTGATAAAAGATGTTTTACAGAACATAGCCTCTTTGTTTATTGAGAATTCCCTGCAAATATGATCCAAAATATCGCTTGGTATATTTATGTTCTTGTCGTGTTTGTACTTCATTTCAGTGAGAACAGACTTTTGGCTATTTACACTGGAGCTGGCTATCAAGAGATTAAGAGAAGTGTGCAGTATATCTGAATAGTGAAATTATTTTTATTAAATTTATGCAGACAATTTCCCAAATGAGAAGGTGAGAATACTATTAAATAATAGAATAGTATGCTATGAGTAATTTTCATAAAGGTCTTAAGCCAATCAGTGAGAAATTAAGACATGCTAATATGCTAGAATTTGTTTCATTTTCTCAAAAACATCTAGGATAACTTCAATACTACTGCACTTAGTTTGTCAAGTTCTAACAGATCCTCTCATCCCCTAAGGAATGGAACATAAGACATAGCTTTTTTACTGCTTAGTTTTCACCAAGGTGCAATCAATCAGAAGGTACTTTCTGAAAGAGCAGTTTATCTTGACCTCTAAGTGACTAAAGAAATCCCTATGCACTATCAAAGGTTGTCACAAAACTGACATTGACAAAGAGTACAGTGCCAGGTCCAAAATGCTCCATCCATTCAACTGCATATATTTGCATTGATTTTAGTGCTTCAGATTCATTGCAATATGTCTGTATGATACAGTTTATGCTGAAAAATATGCTTTTCTCCATACAGTAAATATTTCTAGCATAAAGCCACATTCTGTATTCCTTCAAGCTCCCTGCTGCAGGATTTCCTTCAAGAAGCAGTGAAAGACTACGCTGCAGTACTGCAAGAAATATGCAGATAAACATTCCATGGTGTAAGAATGTATCACCTAAAGGAGAGCATCAAGATAAACAGAAAAAAAGTATCCAAAATTAAAGGCTACAAAAGAGAATCCGTCTGTGAAATGAGGCAGTAGTTATTACTACACAAGAGTCCTACTCTATAGGTTTAAATTCTATAAATGTATGAGATTGATACAAAGTGCCAGGAGAGAACACAATAATAGAATTATGAGATTAGGAACATAAACAGGCTTTTATACAGGAACTAATTATTGCTGGTTTACTGCCCTGCTCTCCATGGTGGATTTTGATAGTTTTATATGGAAAAAAAAAATCAATATTTCAAGTTTATTTTGTCTCTCATTATTTTTCCAGACTCTTTTCACCATCTCCCTTAAGCAGCTTAAGGAATTCAGATATTCTTTACCATCTCCATCTGTTAGTCATCCTTAAACAGACAGAACACTCTTCAAAATGATGCTTTAATCTGTGAAGGCTCCGAGACACCTCAGTAGCACTGATGTTTTCTTTTTCTTTCTCCTGTTCCTTCACTTTAAAAGGGAAACCTTCATATCAGTCTACATTACAGTATACAGCTTACAAATCTTCTTGGAAAGGTTATTTTATTTCACTGATTTTGTTTATCTTTGATACTTCTTAGTAAAATTTGCTATTGAAAAGGGAAGGAAAAAAAGCCTCCAAACTTACACTGACAACTAAATAAATAACAACCTTAACAACAGCCTTGTCAAATTTGGTGCTATACTTGTTATAATAATACAATTTATATCCATCTGTTTTCCCCTAGTCCATTTTGGTGTCTTTCTTCTGTATTTTCTGTATCGGCTGTTCAATCAGTTGTTTGTTTTTTTTTTTTTCTTTTATAACTTTAGTAGGATCTCCAATAGTGAGAGGAACAGCTTAAAAAAATTTAAAAGGAGATGTAGTAACCAGAATACATGGATTTCCATAAAGGCCATATAGTCCTAAAGGAGTGAAATTTTTCCTGATTTAGAAATCCTGTCCAGCAGCTAATGCAAGGACTAAAGTTTATTCGTAGTGGCTGTGAAAATCTATTTGTCTGGAAAAATATATCACTATTTTACTCTTGTTTTTAATATACTACAATGACCTTTTGTGTTGTTATCATGCAAGAAATTTAATCTATATGAATGACAAGTGAATTAGTCACTTTGGTGTTACAAAATGTAGGTTTATAAAATGTGAGGTTTTACTGTTATCAGCCTTACTACTGACAACCCATAAAGCAGTTCTTCACTAAAGTACCTCTTTTACCAGTCCACAAATATTTGCCTGGTTTTACTATTAGAATTCATGCTTCTAAAACTCAGAAAGTGCATTATCCTATATGAAATTTTAAAATAACCACTATTTTTTCACAGATACCCTTTATCGTTCAGTTTCTGAAAGTGTTCAAAATATTTTAATAGCATAAAAAGTGTTGAGTCTCTATAACCAATACTCACCAGCTAGCTTTGTGATAGCTACTGATAAATCATAAGATTGATATCATTTTGATAATGTATTACACTAATATATCATCAGTTTGACAATATTTGATGATGGATGAGTAATACATCTTCCAGACAAAGATGTCAAATACAGATCTCCTTGGAAAAGGAACAAATCCCCTCCTTGTGTATTCTTAAAAGTTTGTATCTTAAAACTTTACAAGATGCTTTTAAAATTCTACTCATATTATTCATTTGGGCAGCCAACACATTCCCACATAGGCAATGAGGTTTGTCACAGCTCTGAAATCTGTTGATTCGACAGAGCTTTTCTTCACTTTCAGTGTGAGAGATGATGAAAAGTAACTCCCTTTACATGCAACATATGGTGTTACATAAGGCAATAAATGTCACCCTATAGAAGCTCATTACTAGATCAGAAAAGGCACTTTCTGTTTAGGCAGTCTGTAACTTCTGATACTAAGGTAATTTGGCATTTACCTTTTTTTCTTTTTTTTTTTTTTTTGGTCTTAAATGCATTTTAATGTTCTTTTCTGTTCCTTTATGAAAAATAGAATTGAATCAGTGCTATCATTTGAGAAACTAGACATAGAAGCAATTATAATTTTGGCTTGTCTCTCTTTGGGTTTTGTCACATATATTGTATAATGTATTTAGTGTACATTTAATTTCTAGACCCCCATATCTTGTAAGATATGTCTTTTGCCTTTTTTGTAATTTGGTAAAGATTGAGAAAACTGTACAGAATGAAGATATTCAAGGCAAAAGGAAATAAATTTTCATTAGATTTTAACCAATCTGACTGGTAACAAACTTTACTCTGCTAAAAAATGGTGTCATCTAGAACAGCTGAGTTAGCCATAGGCTGTAATATTGACAATGAAAACTCTTTGGAAAGTGCCAGGCTTTCTCCTCTCATTTACCCATCAGTATCAGTCAGCAAATCAGTTTAAATTATTTGCATCAGATATTAAATAAAATATAAATAAAATTATGCTGAAGGAAAGATTTATTCATAATTTAATATAATTCTCAGAGAGTTTTCAGAACGTAGGTATTCAATTGCTGACTGTGCCACAGATTGCTTCCTTTGTAATCTTACTTAAATGTTATTTTTTAATAAGGACCTTGAATAATCCGATGGCAGCCATGAGAAGAAGGGTACAGAAATGTGTGTAGATATAGAAATGAATTAAAAAAGGATGCCAAAGTACCATGTTTGAGAATCCAGAAAGCACAGGACCAAGAGGCACAAAGCCAGTAGACTAATACTCTGGATAGAGGATTAAGAACCAGTAGAGAACATGTAATACCTAAATGAAATGCATTCCCTATCTTAGAAAACTTTGTATGAATTTCCTTCTTACTGTGAGAATTTCTTATTTCCTCAGTATTGCATCCATTGTTGCTTCAAATATGAGGCAGTGTTAAGGAGAGAGTTTTTTTGGCAGAAAATAAACTCACTTGTGTTCTAACACTCCTTATTGAGGTCAGGAAGTTAGGTGTGGGTAGGTTTAAATTCTGAGTGATGCCCAACTTGACACTATCAGTCTAGTTGCATTTAATATCTATAGTAAATTAGCATGATTCTGGATGCACTTTGAACGGGCTGCACTTTTAGTGTAGTCATGCATATGAACTACCATGGCCACATTCTAAGGTTAGTTCTTGTTCAATGAGAAGCTGTGATTAGCTACACAAACAGTGCAGCTTTATTGGGGAAACAGATACAGGGGTTTTTTGGATTCCCAGTGATAAAAATACACTGTCTGCAAAGCACATGCAAATAAAAGTGTTAAACAAGTTTATAAACAACACAGCCTGGCTAGAAATGCTAAAGAGTATCTTCTCTTTTTTTTTATTCCTTTTTTTCCCTCAAGGTGGAGTTAGTACTTCTATTGTGATTGGTGTTGAATTTTCTCACCTCATGTTTAAAGGTACAGTTCACAAAAAATTCATGGTGCAGACTCAAGGAGAAGTGGCCATACCTCAGAGGTGGGTAGCCTTCAGGATGGAAGTGTGTTTTGGTAGTATGATGGCATTATAATGAGAAAAGTTCACAGTAAGGACTGCATTTTGTCAAGATTTGGCAGTTGGCTCAGGGCACCAAAGGCGCTGCTTAACAGTTCTATACAACCACCTTATTCCCATATACAAGCACAGAGACTGGCCGCAGTCTCCACTCCTTTCCACCCTCTGTGGTGTTTTGCAGGGAAGTGCTGTGAAATGTATTCCTTGCATATCAGCTGCAGCTGCATCCCATCTTGGAAGCCTTTCAATTTTATACTTCTCCTTAATTTGTGAACAAGTTTTTAATATTTTAAATATTTTTTCATTTCAAAGATATTTCATTAATTATTCCATGGGAAGACATTAAAGTTTCAAATTATGTGGAGAAAATTTGATTATAATATGTGTGAGACTCAAAGTAGTAATAATGCCTGTAGAAATTAGAAATACTTTTTTCAACCTCTCTGTTTCCATACAATATATGTTATTTGAATGTCAGGCTGCCCTCTTTTTATGTTCTTGTACTAGAAGAATTAATCTCAATTATTTTGGTCTACTTTAACTTTCAGAATACTGAAAATCAGAGGAGATTCTGACATATGAAGCTTTAGGTCCAATAAGTCATACTAAAAATAACGGAAAAAATGAAATGGAATAGATAAGAATGTTATTTTCCTATTTCCATAATAAAGTTCACTATGATATGGTCCTTCTTGTAGTCTATAAACATACAAATTGAAATGATTAATTAGCTTTAGAGATACAATATGTCTTTATTAATACTTAGGCTCTCAGAAGGGTAGAATTTTATCAGTTTAAAGGAAAAGTTACGGCATATGAATAGGAATTAATCCTTGCTAATTTTCTTAACTTAAACTCCTATTTCATATGCAATTCTATTCACCAACCGATGGTATATATGTTTGATTTATTAAATTTGTTTGATTGTGGCAAGCTAAACTTATCTAAGAGAAACCATACTTCATTAAGTTTAGTATTATTATTAAATTTAGAATCTCTTGAGCAGAACTGACATAAAATGTAATAACTCTCCAAGGAAAGTGACACATCATTTGAGAGATGCTCCTTAGAGATTGTCATGAGTAAGAACAATTAATTTGATCTTTCAAAATGAGATCAGATCTCAAATCTTAGCTTTTAATTTGTATCAGAGCACCAAAAGTTCACATCACATCTCACATTTTATAGTATCTAGTGTCAATAGAAGGATTTAATTATGGTGTATTTCTATATTGTTGATCTTGAGAGAAGATGAATGTGTCCAAGAAATATTGAACATCTACCTTCATTAGTAGTTAATGAAATTGGTGCTTTTTTCTCAGAACTTTGAGCACTAGACCCATAGTGTCAAAGTGTAATTCTTTCATATCAGTGTATTAAAGGTTTGGTGGGTGTTCAAATTTGGTTGAAATATAAATTTAAAAAAAGAACAAATTATTTAGATGCCCTAGGCAATCTATTTTGATCTGAAAAATTGTAAAATTAAAGATTGCTTTCAAATTCCCTGTGTTTACCAATAGCTTCTCCTACAAAATTCAGTCCTTCTGAAGTCTAAGCCCAATGGAAATTTAAAAAAAAAACAACAAAAAAACAACCCAGCATATTTTTTAATGGCCTGATTTAAAAAAAAATTGGTTTGGATTCTATGTTATGATCATTTCAAGAAGGTGTGAAAACTGGGATACAGATGAGGTGATTTGTTTCCAATCCCATTTCTGAACTACCTATTGTGTCTTCCTCTGTTTTAAAGAGGCTTTGTATAATAAATTGAGACCTTTTTAAAAATTATTCCATCTTGAGTCTTCATTGCTTCACATTACCTTGTTTATTTCAAATCTGTTAGGATAAATCAATGATACTGTAAAAAGTAAAAGGTACAGTCATTACTAATTCATAGATCTCAAAATCCAAGCCAGAAAAGTAACATTTGGTTTGTATCTGACAGTATTTTTCAGCATTTAAGCTTTTCTTGACTAATGTAGTCCTAAAGAAGCTTTATCAATTAAACTTTGAATAAAGTAGATTTGTTGTCATACTTTCTAAAAATATTTCAAAAAATAGAGATAGTATCCTGTCCTTAAAATCTAAAATAATATTATATTAGCACTAATTCTTCCACAAATAGATGGCACTAAAACAACCTGAGGTAGATCAAAGAACTGTGTACCTTTGAAGGCAGTAAACTGTTTTATCTGAATTTTTAAATACAGGCAACTGACCCTCTCTTTTAAATTTCTCTATTACCCATGAGAACATTCCTTTTATTTTAATGGGAGTAAATACCTATCATTTCACCTTCTGAATGTTTAGATGTCCTTTTTTAGTAACTGCTTGAGTATAAGTGCCTTTGGTGAAATGATTTTAATTAGATACAGTATAAATAAAACATTGCTGTACCCTAATTTGAAGCAGGTGGCTTATAAAAACAATATTCACTTAAATAGAGTGATTATATTTATATATAACATAAATAAATAAACCTTTGTGTTAAATAGCACACAAGATTGTAGCTCTCATTTAAAAAAAAAGAAGCTGCAGTTGTGAAAATAAAGATATTGAAACTACATAAAAAATTGAAAAAATACAGATTTGAAATTACCAATAATATAGAATCATAAATAACCATTAGAGTAAATTCAAGGGCTATTTACCAGAATATACATTCAATCGTTTATCTACTAACTCAAATGATGAGTCAGTTTTGTCTTTGCCCTGGCACTTGAGCAAGAGCTGACATGACCATTTTCTTCACACTGATATCATGTGCTTAACTACAAGGATTATGAGGTATGGTAAGAAATTTAAAAGTGGCAAGCTGAGGGTGAAACTAATGATTTCACTTCTCAGGAACTTAACTGCTTAAATAACTTTCCTTGTCTGCTGATTAATGTAAACGTCGACAAATAGCAAAGTAGGATTATGTAATGTAAGGTAGATCACATTGTTTCTTGTGAAGCTGTTTTATGCTGTATTTTGTGAGTTCTATGTATACACAATGTTTATTACAAGAGGTCCCAGAAGAGTCAGACCCCAGGGTAAATTAAAGAGTCAGGATGGTGTTGCTGGCTATCTGCTTCTTGTACATCAGCAGGACAGTAGTGAGTAACAAGTCTGTGGGATCTTCTTATTCTTGCTTATTGCCTTGCTACAACCTATAATTGGGGAAAGCTTCTCAGAGCATAAATTAGGTCAAATTCACACAGTAAGTGTTTTCTAATTGAAAGTATTCCATATACAGTTTTAGTAAATTTAGTGTGATGCAAAACTTTAGATGATGCAGACAATACAAGGGACTCTGAATGCATGTATCAGCACTGGTTTCCTTGTGTAAAAACATGGGCTTTATTGACAGGATCTAAGTGAAGCAAATAACAAAATACTTCTGAAAATAGGGAAAAGGTTTTTTTTCTCATATTAGCATTGAAATTTGTAAAGAAAATTTATGAAAATGCAACTGTCTATAAAAAAACTGATCAAAAAATGACAAAAAATTTGGAGCGTTATGTAGTTTGAATTGAATTTGAAGGTTATGCTAAGCAGAAATTTGCACACATTACAAGATATTTAGGGCTACTGTCTTTTCCTATGCCTTTGCTTGCCCTTTCTTTTCAAGTCTTTTCAGCAAAGACCTCCCTCCTTGAGTAAGACTTGTAGGATATACTTAGCTTTTGCTAAGAACATCCTACAGTTATATCTTGGTTACATGCTAGATACTAGTACATATAGGTTATGTACTGGAAAAAGGCAAGGAAATGGTCCTAAAGGGCAAAGAATCTGTTCCTTGAAATATGTGAGATCTTCATGGATGAAGAATTCCACATGAGCCCTCAGTGACAGGAAATGCAAAAAAATATATTGTTATATATGCAAAGAAATTCCAAGGAGTGGTAGAAAAAAAAATTCTGAGTACTGTGAAATTCTTCTATTACAAGAGAAAAGAATAAAAAGAGTTCTCTTCTGGAAGCAGAAATCAAATAGGTTCAACTGCATATAACATTGTTCTTTTCCTTTGGATAGATCACCATTTCAACAAATGTTTCATTTATTTACCTGTAAAGTTGGGCAAACAGAATTTAACCTTGTAAAGGCTTGTTGCCTTATACCTGAGAAGACCTATTTCGTTAAGAGACCCATGATCTCTGGAAAGAGCTATACCTTCCTCACACACAGTACTGGTACATTGTAAAACTTAAAACAAGCTTTGGCCTTCTAGACATTTCTATTCACGTGTTTATGAAGTAATTTTGAAAGATATAAAATTCCCGAAGTACCAAAAAAGCTCTAAGTGCAAGAACCACAAAAATACATACTTTGATGTGACAATTTCTTGTCACACAAGCAAGAACAAAAAGCTTACATATCTTATTTAAAAAAAAAATAAATTCAAAAATGAGCTGTCAACAGCATGAAGAACTGTGAATTTGTCTTTTTTATGTATCTGTGAGAGGTTTTTTTTTTTATCATGCACAGCTATCATAAGTTTCTTTGGTTTGTATTGCAGTTATGACATCACTGTATTGCTTTTTGATAGGCATCAACAGTAATAATCCTGAGCCCTGATACTGAACTTTATGTGCAGAAATTCAACATTAAAGTCAGGTATTACATTGCAAGTCTAGACAAAGTAACAGTTAACCAAATAGCCTTCTCATTTTCACAGGAACATCTGTACCTGGTTAGGTAAAGTCTAAGAGAATCAGGCACAGTTCTACTAACACACCGATCTGGCTTCCCGTCAGACAACTTAAAATATGTGTATAGGATTTTGGAAGAGGGAGAAGAGCAACTGACAAAATCTCTCTCAAAGACAAAGAATGCTTGTTTGAGAAAAAAAAAAAAACAACCAAAGAAACAACAAATAAGAATTCAGTTTTACAAGGCGATGTATCTTGATGTTTTGTACAGGTGGTCATTATTAAGAAGACAGGGAATGAGTAATAGGCCTGTGCTAATGAATTGGTCCTTTTCTTTCTCCATCATTTCCACTTAAGCTCCAAGAAATACAAAATGTAATGCTGTTACTACATCATAAAATAAAAAACAAAAAATCAATCAAATGAGTCTAGCATGCAAATAGTCAAAAAGTATACACAGTTCATTACAACAGATGAGGAAATGCAATAAAAAGCTTTTGTCTTCAAAACGGATGTGTATTCTAAAAGTTATCACTACAAATGTTCATAGATTTCATTCCTCTCAAAGCAACTTCAAAGAAGAAATGGAATATTAAAGCTTACTGTTGATGGGTCCTATGAAAATATAGTATTTACTGTGTTATAGTTATTATCATATACCACACTTTTTAGTTTGCATTGTTATGAATTACTCCTTTTCTTTCAGTGCAAAATAATTCTAAATGGAACCTCAACACTTGCCCAAGTCATCATTATTGCTCTAATTTTATGTGGTCTTCTCATTATCTTCTGTTTGTTTGTTTGTTTTAGATTTTATTTGAAGTAGCAAAGAATATTCCATAATAATGCAGGAGTGTGCGGACAGATTGTGTCTGCAGAACATCAGGCAGAGGCTCGGTTTCTCATCATGAGTTCTCTTATGTTTTGTTCCATAGTATCAGATTATAGCATAGAAAAATCCAACAAAAACTCCTGTTAGTATGCATTACAGTATTAAATAAATAATAGGTGCCCCTGAAATCATTCTCTGATAGGACTAGCTAATAATGTGCTATTAAAAAGTGCATGAAAGATTTGTGATATACTTTCATGTCCTCATATTTCTGCTTGCAAACTCCTTAAACTTCAAAATTACAGGCAAATTAGACAATTTGAATCATTCTAGAGAGTAAGAGAATTTATTCCTCTAATTTACATGAATGAATTCTTTAGCAGATTCTCATTTCCGCTCCCTGTATATCTCTGTGTTTTCCTGAGAAAAAATGTGTTTTCAGAAAAGCAAATACAAATACATACATTTATCATTATCTCCCTTTACGTTGGATAGTAAGCTACACAAGCTGCCACATACACCAATTCCCTAAATAAGAAACAGAATATTCTTCTCTCATCTAATCCTGAACAAATGCAGTAGTAAAATTGCTCTCTATGATGTTGCCCTGTGTCAGGTAAAATGTACTGAAGTGAATTTCTTTACTGGACAAAAGGTCACAATTCTGATATCCTTATATGGCAGATCTGTTCAGCATGGCACACCAAATGGGGACACTGGAATTACCCTTTATCTACCTCCTCACAAGTCCCTTTTACACATATCTCTTTTACTCAGCCTCTGGTGCAGGCTCATTTTCCTCAATTTGACCTTGTACACATTGCAGAACTAGCCATGTGTGACAGGGCATCTGGACAAAATTAACAGAAGTTTGAGAAAACTCATGCTTTTCCTCAAATCCTTCTTTTCAGATATATCCACATATACTGTTCCTCTAACATTTCTATTGATTTTTATTCCAGTTTAGTAACCAAGGAAAAACACCTCAAGTAGACAAGCAAACTGTTCTCTCCTGCCCCTACTACTCAGATGGTTAAAAATAGTACCATATGAGAGTATTGGATAGTAGAAAATGAGTTCCAAGGTCAAAAGTTCACCAACTAATAGCATACTGCCATAAAAAAAAATAAATCACTATACCCTAGTTCAGACTGCCTACTATAGCCCAGTTTGAACATTTTAAACTTATAATGAGTGCATTGGTGATTAGGAAGACAAATGCAAAGCAGTCAAAATTCACTACACAGAAGATACAGGACATGGATTTAGATTGCATTTTTATAACTTCTACAGGATCACAGAATTCTCTCATACCCCAGTCATGACCTTTCTTCAGATAAACAGGCAATAGAGCCAACACTAACAGATATAGGAAGTCTGAATTCCTCTTATACTAGGTGGTAAGTAGCACAGTTTGTTTGAAACAGATGCAAAGTATAAGAAAGCAGTCTTTTTTGACATCAAAATATTTGGAAGTGCTTTAAAAGGACACCTGTATGCAAGTAACTATAGCAATAAATATCAATGTAAATCACTGTGCAGACCTTGCTTTTTGCTTTCTTCCACTGTATTATTTAAACAGAGGTAGAAAAGGATTGCCCTAAACATGAGTTCCTCTCTTGTATTTGAGCAAAGATTACAGAATTTGGAAGAAGGAAGGGAGAAGTGACAGCATTTATTTATGGATTTCCAGAACAGCTCAAAACTTGTATTCTGACTTAAATGTCAGTATCCCAAATTTAGCATTTTTGGTCTAATTCTTATTTTAATGCTCTTAATTTGAAAGGCAAAAACTGATGTTACACATTCAGAAAGTCAAACTTCTAAAATTTAACTGGAGAAAGCCTTTCCTTATTTTTCCATTAAACAAAAGCTGAGCACTGATGCTTTTTGTAAGGGTTTCCTCTTCTTTCCAAAATATAGCAGAAGTAACTTTTATTTCTCTAAACAAAAATTACTCTATACTTTTAATAGATTTCTGGTTGATGAGATTTGGGGCAAAAGGTTAGCATGTGCTTCGGAATGGCAAGCTAAGCTCTTGTTTTCACTTCACTAGAATCTTGTTCAGAGGACATGGTTCAATTGACCTGAACTAAAGGGTTATGATCATGCATAATATGGGCACAGTTCTTGATAGTTATACAGAGGTAATCTCAAACTTTCTTCTGCAGCTTTGACCTTAATTTCATGCTATGTGCTATAGCATTCTGAATTTCTATAAATCTCAAAAATTCATTATCAATCACACAAGACCTTCACACAGACTTTGATTCATTCAGTGTCTTTTAAAATTAGCTTATGTTTTTAATTAAGATACGCACAATATATGAAATTTCATTAAGTGTCCTTCAAGAGGCTTTTATGATGTTACAAAATGATTCAAGGGAAAGTCTTCGCTTTTAATAACTCCAAGATTATATTATTGTGGGGTATATTTCTGAAGGGTTGATTCATTTTGTAAAGGAGGGGAGGAAAAGGGTATTTTAGTATTGTTAATTAAGATGAAGATTCTCATTACAGGAATGTTAAATGGCCCAAGGGACTGCATAAATAATAGACTCACTAATAAACTGTAGTATATTGAAGCTGAAAAAATAGCATTAACAATACTTTTGTAGATTTACTAATTACAATAGCTTCCAGCAGTGCCACATCAACCTGCAAAGAACTTGTACTATCATTTTATCTGTTTCCAGAAGTTCTTCAGCATAATTAAACTATTTTGAACAAAAATAGGCAAAGTAGAAGTAGTTGTTAGAGTATTGTGGACTCCTGTTGACTACATAATCTAAAATTGAAATATTTCTTTCCTAAAAGGCCAATAGTTCTTAAGATGAAATACATTAAAATATGTACATTTTATTCAAATTAGCTGTAGTGGTTAGTAGATGTTGTACTGTAGGAAAATTATTTTGCCATTTTGATGGCTATCATGTGATAAACAGTGGTACTAAACAGTAGGTCTAGTCTTATGATGATAACAGTTCTGTAAAAACACACTGCCATGTATGAATCTCCTTCACAAAAGAAACTGAAGGATGGTTATTTGTTTCTAATACCGTGTTCATTTTTAAAATGTGAAAATACATTGTCATGGGTTAACCCTAGAAGGAAGATGAGCCCCACCCAGATGCTCTCTCATTTCCCCCAGGAGAGAAGGGGAGACAATCTGAAGGGGAATAGTGAGAAAAAAATGTGCTTTGATATAAAACCACTTTACTAATCCAGGTTGTGTAGTTCAATTGGGAGAACAACAGACTCCTAATCTTAGGGTCAAGGGTTCAAGTCCCTGCCCAGGTACTAGGCTTAGTAGGGCTGATGGTTTGACATGACATGATGATCTGAAAGGTCCCTTCTAACATAGGTTATTATTTAACTGAACTATTAATATAGCAAGCAAATACTGTGCACTTAAAGCACAATAAGGAATACATTTTCTGTTTCCCACCAGCAGGCAAATGTTTAGCCATGCTCAGGGAAATAAAGATTTCCTGAATCTGAATGTTTCCCATTTCCTACTTCCTTGGCTGAACATGACATCATATGGTTTGGAATATCCCCTTGGTCAGTGGTAGTCAGCTGTCACAGCAGTGCTCCCACTCCAAACTCCTTGGGACAGCCAGTCCACTCACTGGCTGGGCAGCATAAGAAGCAGGAAAGAGCTTAACACTGTGTAAGCATTTCCCAGCAATAATATAAGCATAACTGTGTTGTCAACATTGTTTCATTAAGAAATTCTAAACAGTATCATTTGCTGCTATAAAGGAAAAAAAGTGCCAAAATTTATCCAGACTGGAAAGTTTGACTAAGTTCCAATAGGCTCAAGAATACAGAAAATGGAAGAATCACAATATAATTTTTTCTTGAAAAGAATCTGTGGAGATTACTTGGTTTAATCATTAGCTCCAAGCAGATTCAGCTTCAACTTTAGATCAGGTTGCTCTGAGCTTTATCCAGGCAAGTTTTGAATCATTCTTCTATCAGCTTTTCTACATTCAGTGAGAATTATCCAAAAAGTCTCATCATCATACAGTTCCTTTGGTGGCTTAGTTTATGTCTTATATTTTCAGCATCAACAAGCCCTGAACAATCATCAACAGACGATCTACTGAAATACTTACCTTTCCAGGACTGACTTTAGTTCTCAGTAATACAAGCATGCTTTTAATATGTTATAACATAAGGTTTGGGTCAATGACAGATGACAGATACTCTCCCTGCAGCTCCTCCCAAAAAAGAGAGGAGAGGAGGGAATAAAGGGATTTATGAGTTTAGAAAAATTCCAAACTACTTTAATAGATAATTAAATAATAGATAATTAAATAATAAACATAAGGAAAGAGATAAAAGGGTGAATACAAAATGGTATCTAGCTTCCAGGATGACAGAATAGGTGTGGCTGAAATGTGGAGTTAAAACTCAGAAAAAATCTGGTCTGTTCTACCTCAGGCCAGGATAGACATCCTTCTGATGGATTATTCCATTCCCTTCCATGTGATACAATCTGGAAGGCTCAAATATAAATTGTTTGAAAAATCAAGTCATGTATTTGTAAGCTTTTAGTTTATTAGTATGTTTATGTATCATCTCTAAACCTTTGGCAGAGCAGAATTTAAACTTAAGAACGATAATGAAACCTAAACTGAAATTTTGATGAAACCACTGGAATAGCACTTTCAAGAGCATATGAAATTGATTTACATTTCTGTCACATTGAGCAGATTCTTTTGAACACTAAATTAACAGGAAAAAAGCTAAGGACAATGTTGATAACTTTTAGATAACTTACCTTTTTTCTATTTAATCTATAAGACTCCGCAGATAGTCTCATCAGTCGTCTACAGGTTTGCTGATGTTTAAAATCCCTGACAATAGTTTAAAAACTGTGGAAGAGAGGTCAGAACTGGCTTATAAACTTAATGATAAAATGAAGTTTCTCCACTACGGAGATATTTCTTTAACTTAAGTTTCATTATGAACTCTATGTGTTTTGAAAAATTGAAGACAACACCACAAAGAATGTAACTGACTAGGTGTTTTTGGGGGGGGAAGAAAGGCCACTTACATTTAGGTCCTTAGGCCACTGGCAGACACATTGTCTACCTTTGCAGCCACTCCACTCCCAGCAAAAACATTTAGGTTAACAGTGAAGAACTGGTAGAATGAAAATATGTTTTTCTTATGAACTTAGAAATAGTGAACTTCATGATAACCACAACTCAAGTCCAAATTTAAAATTAATTTTATTTGGGAGAGGAGACTTGTTTTCTATGCGATTAATTACTCAGTGTTGATATCCTGAAATAATCTTGAAAAGTTTTTTTTTTTTTACTAATCAATAAGTGATTACAAATTATCCATTAATCTGATCAGATAAAGCAGAGACAGGCTCTTTTAAAGAGTCTGCACTTTTCAAATGTCAGGGTTTTAAAAGGCTTACTCATCCTTCATTGTAAGATTTGGTAATTTTTGCACTTCTTTATCATCCAATCTATTCTGATTTGCCCCCTACGGGAAACAACAGAATAATAATTTTCTAAGTATGCAATTGAAAACAACCATGAATAACATCTCATACACCTTTGGATATGCTTAAACAGACACTCAGCCATTCTGAGAAATAAAGAATGTTAATTTTAGACCGAGACCTCCATTAAAAGGCTTATCTTTCTCCAATAAAGTAATCAGATTTATCTGTGTTTCAAATGCATGACTGTATCTCACCGAGGCCAGCAAGGAGAAACACACACATAAGGAAAGCAGAGAGTTAAATGCATTCTTGAAATAATGAATCTCTGTGCTGGATGATCTGTCAAAGGTCTATAATAGCAGTTTTCTAATTTCATTTCAAGAAATATAAAAAGTCACTTTAGATTATTATTTTGGTTCTGCTGCTTCAGTTGTCATTTGCCCCTCCTTTTTGGATTCTTTTTGCTTGTTTTGTTGCTCTCTTGTTCTGTTGGGGATGTTTTTGTTTTTGTTTTTTGTGTAGCAGGATGTAAAAACAGGAGGAACACGTAAAACTGCAGTGGATATCCACATACTGACTCATGCTGAATCATGCTGCTTAGCCGGTGAATACATCAGGATTCAAACTTGCAGCTAGTCATCAGGGAAACAATGTCACAAAACCAAAGACATAGACACTTCGTTTGCATTATGTAAATTACAGATTAGCAATCATTTTGCAACTTTCATCTCAGATAGGTATCTGTAAGCCCCGTATTGTTAGTAGAATACATTACAGCTAGTTTAATTGCATCTGCACTGACTTCGTATTTGCATCTAAATGAAGTGGCTGCAGTCGAATCAATAGCCATTTGATCTTTTTCACAGAACCTGGTCTTTTTCACTCTCTTAATTGGATTGAAACACGGATCTACAAACCTCTAGCTTTGGCTATCCAGTCTATGTGTTTTTCAGCATAGGATCTAAATAAAAAAGACTTAGATACCACTCTGCCTTCTTCCTTAGCTCCAAACACAATTATAACACAAAATCAGAGAATCACAGAACATCGCAGGGATTGGAAAGGACCTCAAGAGATCATCTAGTCCAATCCCCCTGCCAGAGCAGGAATATTTAGACCAGATCACACAGAAATGCATCTGGGTGGGTTTTGAAAATCTCCAGAGGAGTGTACACGACCTCTCTGGGCAGCCTGTTCCATTATTCTGTCACCCTCACTGTGAAAAATTTTTTTTCTTATATTTCTATGGCACCTCCTGTGTGCCAACATGCACCCACTGTCTTATTATTGGACAAAAGACTGGCTCCAACCTCCCTTTATGAGTTTCTAAACATTAATGAAGTCACTCCTCAGTCTCCTTTTCTCCAAGCTAAAAAGACGCATCTCCCTCAGCCTTTCCTCATCAGGGAGAAGCTCCAATCCCCTAATAATCTTTCTGGATCTGCACCAGTCTTTGGCATCCTGGATAAGCAAGATTTTCCTAGTAGCCATTGTGTACAGGTTAATTGTAAATTATTGTGTGTTGCTGACTCTTGAGTCAGCAAAGAAAGCAATTAATGTAAACTAAGTTAAAGAGGCACCTGCTGTTTGTGTTTTGAGAGTGGTCTTTTCCAGAAAATTAATTCAATTGTCCAAAATGTAAATATCTGAGGAGATAAGCATATTAACACATGAAAACACTTTCAGTCCAAACCACTTCTCTTTCTGTCAAGTGTTGAAACACACTGAGGAAGATTCTCCAGTTGGTGTAAATTGGAAAAACACTTATTTCAACTGATAGTTTTCCCTGTTCAATACATGGATAATCTGCTTTTTCACACAGAGGATGCAAGTAGGATAAATAAAGAGAAATGTAAACTGTGGAATAAACCCACAGGTTCCTTACCTTTTTGTATTACTATAAAGTGCCAGGGAGCTAGGAGCTTGCTGGATTTTCTGCATCCCCTTCCTCCCTCTTCAGAAGTGTTGCCTCTCTTGAAAGTGGAAAATGAATGCCTTGGTATGCAACTTTCTTTACCCTCTTTGAAAGATAAGAGCTGTGAAAACTAACAAATTCCGAGCAAGATTTTATTTTACAGGGCAAAAACAAGCAGTTATGGGGGCACTGACACAAGGCTCAGATTGAGTGATGCATATCATGAAGTTGCAACTTTCCTGGGCTTCTGTGCCCTACACTCCTATGAACCCATCCTTGGTGCAATTCCCAGGCCACTCTCAGTACCCAGAGAGCTGAAGGAAATCTAGGGAAGCAAGTACTGTATCAATAAAACAGAACACAAGCACTGTAAGAGGAGGTTTCACTGTGAATTTAACGTGAGCAGAATGCACTGAAAAGAAGACTAGGGAACAAATCAATCCATATTTCAATCACACTGAATAGAGTGGAGAACCCTAGGGAACTATGTCTCTATCTGGCAAATGAACCTTTCAATAAAAAAAAAGGTAAGATGATGCTTTTATCTCTGACTTTCTTTAAAACAACATTTTGGTTCCAAAATATTTATTCTCTTTCTCAAATACTTGGAACTACAGTGCTGACCTGAAGCACCACTTCATGCCAAGTCACAAGGAAACTTGCGTATCTTTCAGAGTACACTCCCCTCCCAGGGCTTTAGCTCCCAAATACAGGGTCTCTGGCTTGTCTTGGCCCCCCTCTTGAAGTAAGGCTGTGGTTGAGTGGTGTCTGTCATTAGGGAAGATAATGATGTAGAGAATTTAGCTGAACTTTTCCTGCTCCTTACACGACCCAGTCAGTAAGCAGCCTGGAAGTCAAGAAATAGGGAGGAGACACAGCTAGAACAGCTGACCCCAACCAACTAAAGGGATATTTCAAGCTATATTCAAGCTTTGGAATAAAGATGAAAGGGGTGTCTTCTAAAGTCACCATTAGACTTGATGAAGTCCTGTTTTCCTCAAGATAGCTGAGCACCTGCCTTCTGATTGGAAGTGGTACATGAATTTCTTCTTTCGCTTTACTTGTGTGCATGCCTTTTGCTTCAACTATTAAATTGCCGTTTATCTCAATGCACATGTTTTCTCACTTTCACTCTTCTGATTCTCTTCCCCATCCCACAGGGGAGTATAAGTGGTCCTGGTTGCTGGCTGGCTTTAAACCACATCCATGCAGGGGACACCTTGGCACTGCTGGTGTCCAGGCACAGGAAGACACTTTTCCCCATTGTGCCCTGATACATCACTGTCAATATCTACCACAGAGATGTGGTGTTTTGAGACCATAGATTAGCCCATTGCCCATGTACTACAGTGCCAGTATTTGTCTTGTAATTAAAAAGACACAAATACAGGCTTTGGATTGGAAACAAAAAGCAAAATCCCAGAGGTACAAATGAATGCAAGTTTAAATAATATTTAATACTAGCTCTTGGGCAGTGTTTCAATTTCTTTTACATTTCAGCTCTCAGAACTGCTATGAGAGTCTGTCCTATAATAAGAGTACAAGAGGGAGTCATTTAGGCTCAAAGTCTGGTGGGGAAATATCGCTTTGAAAGAAATTTATTGATATTTTCTAATTTATTTCTTTACCACCACCTTCTGTTTGTTTCCATCCCCAAAACTGTCTTGCTACAAATATTGTTCTTATGCGAGTAGTATAAGGAACTTTAAGCATGACATTCCCTGAATATTGTTTGGTATGGAAGAGTCAAATTTTCTTTTGGTATCAATGAGGTTCAGGAAAAAAAGCAACAGTATATATTTAGGCAAAAACACTTCTTTTCAATGCACAGCTAACAGTTTGCAGTGTAACAGAGCAATGGGTTGCAGATTCAAATCACCACCAAGGTGCTCCAAGTTAGACTAAGTAGATACAGAAGCTTCCAACTACAGCTGAAAAGCTTTTGTCAGAAATGCTGACTTGGAGGAAGACTGTAGAGGAGTTTGTACGTGACACACTTACAATCTGATTATTTCCTCTTCTCCTGTACATGATGTATATCCTTAAGACCTTTAATAGAATCTGTTCAGCATCCGTAATCCATCTAAATCCCTTACTCAGTCTCTCCTGCTGACTAGATAATTTAGACTTTCTGTGCTCTTAATAAATATTTCTAAAAGCTCTCCCTGTGGCGAATTGTCTCATCACTGATTTCTCTGCTCCCTTTGAAGCTACCAGTAGGACTTTAAACAAGGGGAAACATAGATAGTGTTGATGTGGCCTTGGCCTTTTTTTTTCTCCTATAGCTTGCTGGTAAATACAATCCTTTTTTTGTTCAAGGGAATTGAAATCTGTATTTGCAGTCTTTCAGGAGGCTGCCTTACTTACCATGCAGGCTCTTTTAATTATTTCCTAATTTCCTACCTTCTTTATGTGTTTCTTTTTCAATAGTAGAGTTAAATATGGTGTGACAAGAAAATGGATGTTTAATAATAGCAACTGTATAGCTGCATGCTTCAACGTCTTCTTGCAGTTTTGATGTTTCATAGTACTCTACTTGCTGGAGTTTTCTTCATGCAATTTAGCAGTACTGCAGCTTTAGCTAACTCCTGAATTCATCTTGTTGAAACAACCATCTGCAGTAGGAATAACACATCAGAAGGATTCCACTTTTAATGTGAAGATCATAATGGACTGAACTATGGAGTGAGCTATATGTATCAATGATGCAAGGAAACTCTGAATTTCATGCAATGCTACAATAGTATCCAAAGTTTTATTACTCACTTTTTAATGTAGGGTTAAAATTAGACTGAATTAAAGTGCTTAACAAGAAAATAGGACAGGATTTGACCTTATTAACACTATGATTCAGATACTCCCTGCCTATACTGTCCATTCCCAAAGGTGTCTCGAAGAAAGGATAATTTGCAAACACAGAAAATTAGGACAAGTATTATTTACATGAAGTGTTTGTGAAGGTTTTAGACTACACAAAATATCAAAAATGAAAATATACCAAGAAGTATCTCAGACTTGGCTGCTTACTAATCACCATGTGCAATAATATAGATGATGAAAGCTTTGAAAATTTTGCGCAAACTTGCAAATCAACATGTAGGGTTGACCAGGATCTTTTAGTTCCTATGTGTACATAGTCAGGAGTGATGAGAATAAAATTATCTCAGATTCCAGCTATGCCCAAAGGAGTGTACAGCTGCTGGGAGCAATTAAAAAGAACTTCTCTATTCCTCAGTACTGTCATCCCACACATTGACAAGTCTTTGAAAGCAAAGAATAAAACTCCTCACATATAATTAGCTACTACAAACTGATGAAAGAATTAAATATAAAGTGTTTTGCTAAGAGACATGATCATCAATCTACAGTTCATTCTATCACCACTGATTTCAAAATGGAGAAAGATTGGCAAATTATCCCATCCTCCCACAAAGCCCTTAAGGTGAAAGAAAATGGTCTTGGTCCTTTCTCAATCTTTATTTTTTCTTTTTTAATTTTTTAACTGGTTATCTTAGTTTGATGAGTGCAGCCTCAAGTACAAATACAGGAATAAAAGGATTTCTAAGACTTAATGAAATTGTTCTGAAAGATGAAAGAAGGTATTTAACTAATCATTTAAGATACACCGACCTTTCATAAAATAAACAATTTTAAGGTGTCCAAAAAATCCAATTTGTGCTCTGAATTATAAAAGCCAATGGTGGAACCATTCAACTGACTTATACCACTTGTTTTTTGCTTCTCTTAATAAACTAAACTTTTTAGTACAGCAACACAGTTTAATATTGACATAAAACTGTCCATTTAATCAATGCATGTTCTAGCATTTTCTTCAATGAGGTGAAAATGTTTCCTCTCTTCTTTAACTAACCTGTCACCTAGAGGTTTCAGAAAAGTGCTGAAACAGAAGCAGAGCAAGAATAGAGCTTTAAGCTTCAGCTGCAAATCTTCAGCAGTTCTGCTCCACTTACACCAAATATAATGATACTGGACCACATGCTTTTCACTGTTTCATCAGTAAAGCTAAACCAGATCTGACTTCAGGAGACTGCATAAGGGAAGCTGGAGGTAGATTTTGTCCCTAAATGCTACTGTAGCTAAGCTGTCAATAGAAATCTGCATAATTTTCCAATAAACATGCAAGATGAGCAGCACTGCTTGGATGAATTAGAGAAACAGAAATGCCATACTCTACAATCAGTTTGTTTTTCATCTGCTGCACACCTGTGGCAAGAACATTTATAATGTAGGTGGTGCATTTCAGTGAAGTGAAAAAATATCAGTAGCTACTTTTTGGTTCTGATAGCATGTTTCTGGGTATACAGTTTCTACATTTCTTTAATTATTTTAACATGAAATATTTATGTTTCATTTGAAATGAAAAATATTCAGTATCTAAAAAAATAGAGCTAAACCCCAACATCATGCCCATGATATATAACTTTGGTGGGAAGAAGATCATGTCAAGTTCATCTGTGTAAACATCCATTTATTGTCTTATTGAACCTACTGTACAAGGAAAACAGGTCACTAACTCCTGATAGTGAATTTTAGACTGGAACCTGATAGGCAGATATTGCCATGTGTGTTTCAGTTTCAGTGTTTTTTTATTTTTATTTTTTTCCAGTGTCCATAGGAATATAAGAATATTTGTCACTTCCACATCCAATAAAGATTTTGCATTGCCTCTCCAAAAAACAAGATTGTCTCCTTACTTCTGTTCGTCTTTATAATGAACAAATAAAAAATTCTTAAATGATAATTTACCAGCATGTTCCACAGAAACAGCTTGCATTTTCACTTCCTCCTCAGATGTGACACCTATTTCCACCACTGAAATAGAGAAAATGGTTACATTTCCAGATTTTTGGAACTAAGAAGACATTTCTGTGCCAGGCTAGAAGTACACTTAGGGAGAAGGTAAACATCAATACATTTGCATAGCTCCCTGTATGAGTTTCATAGAGACTGGCTGTTTCCTCATCAAGATGTAGCCCAGGATTATACCGAGCAAAGACTGGGACTGAGCTGCAGCAAGAAACCAGCTTGATTTACTATTGTTATGATATCATGGTTACAGGCACTCTGCAAAAATTTATTTTAAAAAAAATGGAAGAAAAATGGAATACATGATTGCTGTCTTTTCTGAGTGGGAACATACTGTGCATCAGTCTTCTACTTCCATTTGGCAGGTACTCTCAACAGACCTGTCCTCAGATTACTATCTTTAGCAATCTAACATACAGTTCAATAGGCTACTCAACAGGAATTTTTTTCAGTTATTTTGCTTAGGGAAAAATCCTAGTCAATCAATTTTGACAAAAGGAGGATCACTTTTTCCTTTTCTTAAAAAATCAGCCAGCCTAGCCCGAGAAGGAACATGGTTACCTCCATATAACTACTGAAACTACAATGCTGAAAATATGTCAAAAACTTTTTGACACATTTGGTCTTTCAAGCTCAGAAAAGAAAGCTAGAAAGATACTTGTGAAAGAGCCTCCTTGAGGTTACACCAAAGCATTTTAATTAAAGTCCTAATGAAATAATGATCTTTCAAATTGTTTTGGACTGAAACTTATAGTATGTGCCAATTTTTAAAGTTAATTGCCGTTTTGAAATTAAATTGTATTATATTAAGTTTTAGTGGCAGAACTTCAAATAAAGCTACTTGTTTATGAATGTAAAGCTAAAAAAATTCTTTGTGGAGTTATCAATAACCTGCTGAAAATTTCTGAAAGAACAAAGTTATTAGAAATATTTTTGAAATTCTGTAAATAATATTGTAATGATATGAAGTCATGCAAAGATTTCATTAGTACTCAAGATACAGTGCATTTATACTAGGGTATTTCATTGGTGATAGCAGCTCGTTCTAGAGTGTAATGATGCACAAGGAGAGCTCATGTTGCAGGGACCATCCAGAACAGGTAGTGACTTCACTCTCCATTGAGAAATTGGAAGTAAAGATGACAGAAAAGAAATTCATTGGCTCCAGTGTGATGATATAAAGGAAATTTCCTCAAAAGTAGGCCAGAGATAAGTTAAGAGTAAGATAGAAGTTGAGTAAAAGCAAAGGAAATGTAAAATGAGCCACACTTATCCTGAGGAAACCTTGGAAGTGTTAGAGTAGCTCTGGAAGTCTTACCATTTAACCACTGAGGTACCTGGTAAGAAAGTAGTGTTGTCCTAAGCTCTCTCTGTGATTCACTAATGAAGTTATTACTCTCTAAAGTTCATTAAATATCAAGTTAACGATGAAAAAATTCTATCTCTCATTTAAATACAGAAGTAGATAGCCGCTTGTTGCAACTTAACCCTAGCAGATACAAAGCAACTCAGAGCTCCTCACTCACTTTCCCATAATGGGATGGGGGAGAGAATTGGAAGGACTAAACTGAGACAAACTGTGTATTAAAATTATGACATTTTAATAGTGTGAAAGCAAAACCAAATAAACAAATAGACAAAGCCAAGAAAAACAAGTGATGCAAAAAACCCAATTACTCACCACCAGCAGTCTGATGGCCAGCCACTCCCTAAGCAAAGGTAAACACATCAAATCCCTCATGCCCCCAAGTTTTTATCAGTGAGCATGATATCATATGGTAAATATCCCTTTGATCAGCCAGGGTTAGCTATCCTGTGTCCTCTCCCAAATTCTCATGCATCTGCAACCTACTCACTGGCAGGGAATTGTGGAGAAGAGACTTGATGTTGTGCGCACAATACTTGGCAAGGTTTCAAACTTCTGCTGGTTAATTTTTTTTTATCACAAATTCAAAACAGAGTACCATACAAGCTACTACAAAGAGAATTACCTGTAGCCTGGAGTAAACCAGCACACTATTGCAGTGAAGAGAAAAAAAATTAAAAATTAGACATTTCAAGTCTATTACTTCATATATTTTCCAGCTTTTTTAGGTGGAATAAAATTCTTCTGCAGATATTTCATCTGTATTTATATTGTGTAAACTTAACTTCTCCTTTGATCCTTTTTCCTAAATATACCACTTCAATTAGGATACATATAAATTATGACGTTTATCTGCAAATTTCAGATTGTTTAAACAATAAAGGAGCCTTTGAATTTATCAGTCTGCACCTTTGTTTTACCCCCATGACTCTTGCAAATAGATGCATGCTAGGACAGTTGTCCTGCTGTGGTGTTAATCAGACAAGAAGTACCATGCTGGGAGTTGTAATAATTACAGTGGGATGGCTCATCTTTTCTTGAATTCTCTCCAGGCCTTTATTTTTCTTAAAAGCAATGGTGATATTAATGAAAAACAAATGTTTACCATTTCTGTCTATCATAGCCATATTTATTGACAAGTTAATTTAATGATAACTACCAATGTGTAAGAAATCTACTGGCAACTTTTCCGGTTCAACAGTTCCCTTGTTTCTTTGATGTCAACTAACTTGAATAATTTTTCTGATAATGTGAAGGTGAAAACAAGTATAAGATTTTCACAGTGTCTTGCTAGCTGGCATTTAGAGAGCATCTGTTCTCTATTGGCCCTACTGTGCTTGTCACAGACCCTTCTATGATGTTTAGACAGCAGCTTAGCAGTAAGGCTTTAGGAAGTGCATGTCAGAAACTCAGATACTCACATACTGCTTTAGATCTAGACTTAAGTGCAAAAGTTGATACAATATGAATATAAAAAATTAAGATAAATTTTAATTTAGGATATGACCAAATTCACATAAACAAGTAACTTGCATAAATTTGATAGCATAAATTATTTTTATTTTTAACTTATGAATCATCACTTGTAAATACAGCTATACTTTTCTAATAATAATAATAATAGATATATATATCTATATATGATATTTATATATAATAGATATATAGATCTAATTTAGATCTGCAGTCCTGCACAACTAGAACTTTGATAACCAAAATACTTCTATTAACCTTAGTTCTGCCAGATGAAACTGATGAAAATATTCCACTTGGTTCTCACAGTATGTCTATATATTCTAGCAATATCCAAGTAACTAATTTGTAAGGAACAGACAGAGAATTTAGCACAAATTTCTGTAGTTCTTGATGCTGAGAACAGTCAGAATTAAGAATACAGATAACCAAAGTCATGGAAAGACAGAAAGAAAAATGGATAGTTTTAAATGGATATTTGTGTTTTTATTTGGGAATGTAATGCATAAATTTTGCTGCTCAGGACTCAAAAATAACAGATATTTAGAATTCATTATCTTTGCCATTATAATATTTCAAGTGGAATTATGGAAGACAGACAACAATCCAACCTCCAATTAAACAGGTTTATGTGACAGGTCAACTTATAGTCATTTACAGGTTCTTTTAAATATGCAGCCAAATTATTTTAACATTAATTTCAAATAAAGTAACATTCAACTCCACAGCTAAGGTTGGTTCACAAAAGAAACATACTTCAGCCATTGAAGAAAATTATGTGAATACACCATGCCTTAATTGCATTCCATTACTGATCATACAATTTTACAAAGTCTAAATAGCTTGAGACTAAGTTTATTTTTCCAAACAACTTTAATTTTTTTATAAAAAATAGAACTGGGCATTTTAATGACCTGGGCACTTATGAAAATGGAACTTTTTGCAAGCATTATGTGAGATTTTCTAGGACACTTTTGTCACAGTCAAATTTCATGCTTGAGGTTTAGCTTTCATTATTACACTTTCATGTCAGCATGATACTGCTCATATAAAAGACATTACATCAGTCTAGAACTAGTACGTTGAATTAAGCATTCAGTCTCCAACAGTGTGCATTTTTTTGTTCCTTTTTAACGCAGAATTTATTTGCATATCATTTGGGATATTCACATATTCATTCTCAGGGTATTTTACTTTGGTTTTTTCTCCAACAGCAGCCTTTTCCACAGACCATAGACTTCTATGACCACAGCCTTGACCTGGTACTAAGGTCATTGTTGTGGGTTGCACTTGACTGGGCATAAGGTGCATACAAAACTACTACATCTTTTCTCCTAATCTAAATAGGGGGAGAAAAAAAACGAGATAAGGACAAAGAAATCATTCAGCAATTACCATAATGGGCTAAACAGATTCATCTTGAAGAAAATAGTATCATTTACTACCAATCAAACCAGATTAGGATAATGAGAAACAAAGACAAATCTTAATGCACCTTACATTTACCCCTCCCTTCCTCCTGCCCTCAATTTTGTTTTCAATTTCTCTACCTCCTCTCTCCAAGCAGCACAGGGCAGTGGAGAGTGCAGTATATGCCCAGTTCATCAGATTTTGTTGCTTCAGTTCCTTCCTCGTCACTTTCTTCCCATGCCCCAGTTTAGGGTTGCTCCCAAGGGAAGCAGTCCTCCATGAACTTCTGCAACATGAGCCCCTCCTGTGGACTGCAGTTCCTCACGAACTGCTCCATCATGGATACTTTCTGCAGACCATAGTATTTCAGGAACAAGCTGCTCCAGTGTGTACTCCTGATGAGGTCACAACTTGCTCCAATGTGGGCTTCTCTCCATGAGGTAGCAGGTCCTGCCAGGAGCCTGCTGAAGCATAAAGCTCCATAGGTTCTCAGCCTCCTTCAGACATATCCACCAGCTCTATTGTGAGTCTCACATGGGTTATATGTGGCTAACTGCTTTGCCACAGACCTCCATGGACCAAAGGGAAGCAATCTTCTTTATCATGGTCTTCATAAGGAGCTGCAGGGGAATCTCATCTGGAGCACTTTTTCTCCCACTTTATTCATTTGTCTTAGGTGTTTGTGTAGTTGTCTTTCTTGCATATATATTCTTGCTGAAACTGTCACTTGGTTTTTGCCAGCAGTGGATCGGTCTCTGGAGTCAGCTAGCATTAGTTCTATTGGGCATGGGGACAGCTTCTGGCATCTTCTCATGGAAGCTTGCCAGGTACCAAAATTTTGCCATTCAAACCCAAAAAGGCTGCCCCTTATTCAACCTGTTCGGAAAGAGTAAGAGTTTGGTGTGATTAATTTAGTTTTGGTTTAAATTTTAAAAACCACCAATCTGAAATGGTCTAATTATGAAGGAAAGATAAAAAGTCAGTTACAAACTGTAACTTCCCTTCAAGGATTTTTTCATTTTGGTATAAGTACTGCAAGTCCACTTAATGCTAAAAAATGTATTTAAGTATTTCAGTCTTCGATGGGGAAAAAATACACAAAATATTGTGTGTCAAGTGCCCTTCAGCTATATTGTCTGTAAGTCTAGATTGGATCACTTGTACTTCACTATGTATGCAGAAATTCTTTTGAGTTTTCTTTGCTACATACTTCAGTAATTCAGAATGTAATGTAACAGACATAACAAAAGACTGTTTCTTTATGGAAGAAAGCATTTTTTCATCACTTTAAGAGTTTATAAATAAGGCTGGGGAGACTGTAGAGAATAAGGTCTTGTCCTAATACAATCAAGGAACAGAAACAGCATAAAAAGCAGAAGCACCAGAGCCCAAAAACTTCAGAAGAATCAGGAGTCCACCAAAGAATTTTTTAACTTCTTATAAAAGGTCATCTTGAGTTGTCTTTACATATTCCCAGTAAACATGGCGTTAGTATACCATATAATTGTAGTTGCGCTTTAGGTGGCTGGTGACAGTCTGTGGCTCTCACATGTTCATATAATTGTTACAGTGAGTTAAAAGGGTTGCTGGTATTCACTTTAAAGATTCCCACATTGTCTACTTTAACAAGTATCTAGTGATTGGAGCAAAATTATTTGCTCTATCAGATGACCTGATTGATGACTTGCATCAGTCTTCAGCTGGTAATAGAAATTATTTTTGCTTGCTTGATTGATTTGAGCATTGTCTAGGTTTATTTTGAGATAGTAATTAATTATAAGTTATGTCTTTTTATCTGAATAGTAATGGAGGGAAGTGTGCTAAGTCTTCAATTAATATAGAAAGCTAAAATATTCTGACTTTAGTAGAAGGTGTTTGTGGTTTCTGAGAAGCTGGACTTTGAAACAGAACACATTTGTAGTGTAGACCTTCAGTAATCTTGGTTTCTGCAAAGTATTTTACTAATACAGTTAGTGAATCCTTATTTGATGACAAAGTAAGTTCCAGAAAAGTTATTTTCTCAAGTAATAATGAAGTTTGCTAGGATTTATGAACTTTACATGCAGTATCCCTATAGTAGCTATGGAAGAGTCTTTTTCTCACTAAAAATGAGACAGTTGTCCATTTTGAATGTTCTGCTTAATTTCAGGGACTAGTAGAATAATTAGTGAAAAAATGATGTTGAGATAGATATCTATCAAAAAAATTATCGCTTTCATGATATGAAGAGTAGAATCCTTCCTATGATCCAATCTTCAACAGAAGTGTGCACTATTTAGGCAAAGGCTTCAGCAGTCTATGGAGGCTTATGCAAATAACAATGTACTTTGCAATTTCCCTTGATGATATGAATAATGTTAATAAGGGGTTCAAGTCTGAGCTAGATACCATGAGTATTCTCATGTTTTAGTCATTAAAATTATATTACATGTCTTTCAGTCTTTTTTTGATTATTATATGTAGCTCATTCTCTATTTGGATATTTTTTGTTTCCATTTAAATATAATAAGCAGAGACATCCTACATTAATTTGGTTTAGCTTTTCAGAATGTGCAATCAATAAATGTATTGATCTTTCCTAGTAATCTCTTTTTTTCTTTTAAGTAATAGACAACAGTTCTGTAAACAATTAGTACAAATAGTGACCCCTACACATAGAGACAGATATCTATTCCCAACTCACAGAATAGGGGTATAAAATTTGTATTCTAAAAGCATAAGGAAAATTGCTGGGTTTCAAACAAACAAAAAAGTAAATTAAATATGGTTGTTAACTAGAGTTTTTAAAAGGTACATTAAAAAAGACAATTTTTTTTTGTTCTAAATAGCAAAGGGTATTTTTGTTATTTCAGATACCCATGTAATTTAAAAGGCTAATGCCTATTACTTTCTACAGTCAATTCTATTCATGTTGAGAAAGCAAATACTGAAAACAAGATACATTAAATACATCAGCAATATAGAATCGTTAAATCACACTGATTTTTTTTCTTTTGCTGGTTTCAGAGATAAATTTTTACCCATTCTATGTTAATCTATTGCCAAAGCTCTAGATCCTAATGCCAGTTCAACTAACTGCAACTACTAAAGGATCAAGTTAAACACATGCAAAACATCAGCAGCACATTCCAAAGAGAGCACCACTAAAGCCAGTGTTTGTGTACCAGTTCTTGTGAATTTATTGATCTATAACATGCACATTGAAAAATGACAGCAGAGACAGCTGCTCCTTGAAATATCATCATTGCAGGACAAAGAAAGCTTAACCCAAATAGAATACTAATGCAAATTCCTGTACAGACTATAAAATTACATAGCTTGATCTCAGGGAAGGTGAGCAAGTACTTATAAAGCCTCTGGTGCCTAATGAACTTTTTTGCTCAACCTATGTTCCACAAAATAGAGTAAAATAAATAATTATTTTATTTAGAACAATAAGCTATTAATCACCTCTGAACTCTGGAAACAATGCTCACTCATACACTTGTCCCCCAAATAAATCTAATTGCCAAGCTTCTTGTTTACTTTTTTTTTTTACAATTGACATGTTATGCAGATGCAGCGATGCATGTAATTTGTGGAGAGAAGCCAGGATACATTTACTGATATAAACCAGAGATTTAACAAAGTTTGATAATAAAAGTGATGGTGTTTTAATAAGGTTTTATGGCAAGACACACTTGGCTATTTGCTGCAGAGAGGGCAGAGTAAGAGAAAACATCAGGTAGATTTTCCTATTGAACTGATCTTCAAAAAGGACCCCTTGTTTTCTAAAGTACTTTTCAGAGAGGAGTCTTGGCATGGGTGAATGCAGTCCTAGTCCCAGACTTGGTCAATGGTTTGTATCTAAAGCATTATATATGCAAAATCAACCTTGTATATCGATTATCTAAGATTTCAAAGTTTAGCATTTTATGACCTGGATGTGTAGCTCAATTGGGAGAGCATCAGACTCCTAATTTGAGAATCAAGAGTTAAATCCCTATCCAGGTATGGGGCTTGTCAGAGTTGGTTTGATGGTTGGTCTCAGTGGCATGAAAGGTTCCTTCCAACCTAGATGATTATGATCTTATTAATCACTTACTTAATCTGTTGTGGCAAGGAACCTCTGAGTCTTGAGAAGTAACCTTGAGAGGTGTCTCCACTTATAGAGAGATCCTGGCATTCAGCCCACTACAATTCAGAAGAGGTCAAAGGGCTCTTAGACTATTTATGGGGGTAAAATGTCTGAATTATACTCATATTTGCATACCAACAACAGTACCAGTAATGTGATTAGGTGGAAGCAAAGCTCAATTTAGCCCCTGGCTGTTACATTGCTACCAGTCTTCTTGAAGCCATGATGAGCTAGATGCAACTGTCTTGACTAGATGCACCCACCAAGGAGACGATGAGTAGTTATCACTTGCACAGGTTTACAGTAGATAACGGTCAGTTGGCAGTGGAGCACACCATCACAACACCCTAAAAAAATTACTATTAGAAAGAAGTTTAAAACCTCAGTGATCTACTTACATACAGTAAATAGCAGCTATAACATCAGTGGTGTGAGCATTATTACTGCTAATACTTTAAAAAATATCACTCAGAAAATCTTTGAATATTTCAAAAATTTTAGAAGGAATCTGAAAACTTATTCAGATATATCTTGAGATAAAATGTGAAGAGTTGTAAGCTCTTCAGTAATGTTGACTCAGAACACATTCCAACTTTTTAAAGCTATGTTTAATGAAAAAGATATCTCTGAGCATTTGTGTCATTAGGTTTGTTTTTATTTTGCTGGCTAAACCAAGGAACCAACAAAAAAACCAACTGACAAAACAAAGGTTTCAGGCTCACTTACAATTTTCATGTAACTCTAAACAGAACATTTTATTTTTCAAGCAAGAGGAAATCTTATGCATAGTCCTAAATATGGAAATATTGCCTCTATCTCAAATTTGCTATAATCCTTGTTGCTACTTTTTGCTATCTAGCCACAACAATCTTAATACTGGAAAATGTATTTTGTATTGCATTGTAGGACAATGTGAATGGAAAGTGTGCTAATACATTTGGATTAACAAACAGTTCAAATTGCTACAAGCATCTTTAAAAGCTTGTTTTGGCAAGATTCAATAGCGAAGAGGTTTTTTATCTTTGTCAAAACTGGTTTCTATGGAAAGGTATATTAACACAGATGAGCTACAAGGCTTTTTTTTCTATTTCTGGATTATTTCCAACTGCAGACATTCCATCTGCAGGATCTCAGACAGCTCTCAATATATATGGAAAGGCTGCCTCTAACAGCTTTTTGTTAGAAAAATCCTTTTTATTTCTCTGGAATGGAGCAGTAACTGCCTGAACAATGGAGCAACACACCTATTAGTTCTAAAATAGCAGAACTAGTTGTTCACTGCTAGCAAACCGGTAACAAGTTCATCATTGCTCATGGATTTTGTTTCAGGAGTGTCACAAACATACAAAGGCACTTAATCAAGCACCTATGCTCATGTGTGATTGTCCAAGACACAAAAGAGTCTTTCCCTCCTATTTTTTCAGATAAATTATATATAAATGTCAGTCACAGAGTTCAGACTGCACCTCTTTTCTCTTAATCTCTTTTTTATGGTCATAATTTATTCTATTTTGTTTAGTGTTCCATGGAGACACTTTGTCTTCTGCATAATACACAGTATCAAATGTACTTTGCAAGATTTGCTACAAGCCTTGCAAAGAAATTATTATTGTTTGCAACTTGAATCATGAGCAGCTGGCAAAGAGGAGCGAGAGTATGTGAAACAGCTATACAGACGTTAAAGCTAGTGGAGAAGTAGGGGAGATGCTCCAGGTGCTGGGGCAGAGATTGCAATCAGCTTATGGTAAAAACCATGGTGATGCAGATTGTTCCTCTGCAGACCATAGAGGACCATGAGGTGCAGATATGTCCACTGTGGTCCATAGAATCATAGAATAATTTGGGTTGGAAGGGACCTTGAAGATCATCTAGTTCCAACCCCCCAGCCATAGGTAGGGACACCAACTACTAGATCACTGCTTTGTCCAGCCTGGCCTTAAACACCTCCAGAGAGGGGGCATTCACAACCTCTCTGGGCAACCTGTTTCAGTGTTTCACTACCATGGAGGACTCCATGCCAGAGGTGGGTGGGTCCTGAAGGAAGCCACAGACCTTCAAGAGCTCACACTGAAGCAGTTCTCTGGAGAGGATTCCAAATTGCACCAGGTTTTCTGGCAGGACCTTTGACTCCTTGGGAAAATAGTACAGGAGAAGACAAGTCCTGAAGGACTGTATCCTGTGGTAAGGGTCATGCTGGAGCAGTTTGTAAAGGATCCCACATTATAGCACAGAAAGAGCTTAAGGAAGAGGAAGTGGCAGAGAAAATGTTATAAACTGATTGCAATCCTCATTCCCCATGCAAGTGCTTTGTTTGAAGGGGAAAGTGGTAGAGACATTACAAGTGAAGTTTAGCCAGGGCTCTATTTAATTGGCAATAAATTTCTTTTGCCCATGAGGGTAGCTGCTGAGTGATCACCCTGTCTTTATCTCAGCCCATAATATTTTTATTTTCTGCCCTCCATCTTGCTGAGGAGGAGTGATAAAGTCAAGGTCAGCCCTCCTCAAGTTGAAAATGTGGGGCTGTGTTTTATGGAAACTGAATGCAAGTTCGACATAAAAGTCTCCTTTTATATTGTCAAACACTTCATATAATTTTGGGTCTGGTAATAAATGTTTATTTTCATTGGTATTGTTGATGTCATTGCCTTTTAATGGTTGAATTTCCCAAGCTGCTGTTGCAATTTGACTGCCTTCTGTCACTCAGCTGAACTGAGTAACAGTCTGTAATGTTACTCTTTGATAATTTTTTCTTTGTGGCCTTGAAATGATCTGGGTGTCTTACTTCTTAGATCACATTATCAATGTCATGCCAATATAAATTTAGAGCTTCTCCTGGGAAGTCAGCTGAGTTATTACAAATTTATGCTGATGTAAATTCACCAGAACTTGTCTGTTTGTATGAGAAATACAAGTTTAAAGACTTTTATATGATTTATGTATGATGCATAGATTGTCTGGAGTATTTGTGCTTATTTGCAGGCTTGTCTTGTCACTTTTACCAGAGACCATACAGTAAAAATTGTAACTTTTTTTTTAATACTTGCACTGGCAGCAATACACTGGTTACCTAGTAACTGTTCCAGTGTGACCTGTAACTGTATTTTGCTTATGTCTAGTAAATATTTTCATTTTGTTTCATTTATCTAGGTGAACTAGCTATACAGCAAGTATTTATCCTCCTGGAAGGTAATGCAAAAAGAGGAGAAGAATGGGCAATGTAGTAGAAGCTAAAATCAATTCTCCTTAATCTCATGTGAAGAGAACTTTCAGTCGGAACCCTAATCTTTGAGAAACACTGAGCAGCGTCCACATAGCCAGAGATTTCATACAATTTTAATTTTGCTAATGGGATAACTTAAAAATGATCAAGACATTATATAGTTCATCTCACAGCCATCAGAGGTGATAATTGTGGATTATGTAATTGTCTGGCAGAAGTTTGCCTGGCCTGGTCTACTACTGACAGATATCTCAAGATACTCATGACAATCTATGCTAGTGTTTAACAGTCTTTTCCATGCAAAGAGATTTTCTATTTAAACTCATTGTTTCAGGTATATCAGATGTACTCACAATCTGTAGGTGGTTCTAAGACTGACAGCTAGGAATACTTCTTTGCAGTGATTCGCCCTAGATAAGCATCCTCCAAATGGTCATAAAACGTTGTATCACATATTTTAAGCTCTAGATATTCACCATCTTCTAGTCTGTTTTTTTGTAGCAAAGCAACATGGAAGTGTTATTCAGTATTTGACAGAAAGAATTATTTAATTATTAATGAATTCAGTTTTCACCCTGTGGACTTGATTACATAATGTTTGAACAATCTAGGAAAAAACTCTCAAACACTGTATGAGAAAAGAGTTTTCTGTAATTCTGTAAGTTTTAAGCCAATTCTTCTCCCAGGATTTTGAGAACAGAAATCTGTTCATGAACATGAAAATTCATTGTTAATATCTGTCTACCTAAATCATACAAAGATTGATTTTCCTTTAAAATTAATTCTCAATATTTACCTTCTAAAATAAATATTTGTATGGCATCTATTCTTCTGGATTCTGACAAATGCTGTCACTCAACTGCCAAAATTCTGATAGCTCTTCTCACTTAAATTGATGTAGTAATTGATAGAAATTTCCTGAGAGACTCAATTCTCCTGAGATTTCCTACATGTTTGCCAATTATTATGGATAGTAGGAGAAGCAGCCAAATTTTAGTGATGTTGATTTGAAGAAAATCTCCGAGCATGTTCATATAATGCTAATGAAAGTAGCTACTATATCTATACTGAGGAGAGTACTATGGATAAGATCTGTAGCCCTCAGAAATCAATGAGGGCTAGAATTTAACCTGTTGTGAAAAAAACACTGTATAATGTAAGAGGTTCAAAATGACACTACAGTCTGGTTCCTGTACTAGAATTCAGGGTGCCTGAAAGAAGGTAAAGTACATAGAAGGATACAACAGTAAAGAATATGGAATTTGATATGACATGTTAGGGAAATTGAATATGATATATAGATTTCACAGCTGCAGAAAAATTGTGCCCTACTCAAATAATGTCAAGTGGAGGTTTCATTTATACCAAGATTTATACCAAGATTTGGACCTGTCAAGTAATAAATTATATGCAAAGATTTTTCTTTTTTCTTCCTACATCAGTAATTTTATATTACTTGTCATAAAGATACAAGCTCTATTATTCAAATGTTTGGCATTTTGATCTACTTGCTCTTATCCAATTCCACACATTAATTAATGTAAACAGCTGCAATCCAGGTTTTTGTAAACATCTAAAATTTTCTTCTTGAGCATTTACATTTTTTCATTAACTTGGCCTTGAAGATATTTTGTCCTATTTTTTCACCGTATCAATTTATTGATACTCAATTGAAGATTCATACATTCTCATTATATAATAATATTGTTGCTTCATCTTTAAATAATTTCCTCCTAACCAGTTTAACTCCATTGGTTCAAACATTTTCAACTACTGCCTGTCTTTGTAATGTCCTTCCACATGAGATCATGAACAGCGTGTTGACTTTATTTTCCAGTCAAAATTAAAAACCCATTCGTTCAGGTTGACTTACGCTTAGTGACAGCTCTGTGTATTTCTCACTGTGATCTGAATACATGAAGGACAGAATATGAAGATGCATGGGATTATTGCATTTTGTGGTAAATGTGATTGGAGTAATTACCAGTGTCCAAGTTTTTATCCTTTTTTTCATTAAAGTTGCTATAATGTCAATGACAGAGATAAATAACCGAATGATTTTATTAGTGTCTGTCTTGTCTAAAGTGTGAAGGACAAAAAAGCAATAAAGAACATAGTAAAAATATTACACTAAATGTAAACCTAGAAACCCCACACATTTCCAAACAGTACAGGTGAAAATGTCACTAATGAAGTAAGAATAAATATGTGACGTTAATTGTCCTGCTTTAGTTATGTGCAGATCAGAATATAAAATGTTGCTGAAGTTTTTCAAAAAGATAATCAGAAAAGTTAACTAGGATATGATATCATACATTTTGTCAAACACTATGATAATTTTCCTCTATGGTGTAGCATTTTAAAGCATGTTGCACTGTATGGAAAAATTTTAACTAATCCATTCCAGATATATGTGGGATTTTTTTTCCCTATGTTGTTTAAATAGGTGTGATTCAAAACACGTCTCCTGGAAAAACTGTGGACATTCTTAGATTGTATATCACATTGCTACAATTACTGTTATTTACTATTAGCCAGCATTATTTTTAGTATTGCCACTAATTTTTCCCAATGATATTGTATTACAGCATTATTTCTGGTTTATTGCATGCATCTCTGAAAAAACAATAATATTCGTCTACTTTTAACTCACAACAACAGTTCTCCAGCTGTTTACAAAATCTCAAAGTCTGGCCTACAATTTCAACCTTAGACTAATTTTTCCAGTCTGGAAATGTAATATTAATTTAAGGAAGAATGAAGTTATAGTTCAGAACCAAGTATTTATCACAGTCACATTAAGTGCTCTATCCACAGATCATTTTAAGAGGATTATCTTGTGATTTATGAATGTAGCTATTTCAGCATCTTTTAAATGTTTTGTTTGAAAAAAATATAATTATTGTCGTTTGGTGGATTTTTTTTCCTTACATTAAATTAATGATTCAGTAGGTTGATTTTTCTTTCTGATTCATCAAAGTTTTAAAATATGGCCTTTCAAACCTTCCAAATTGAGGTTAACATGAAATTATTTTATATTTTCTTTAGATATACCTCTATGAAAGTGAGTGGACCTAGGCTAATTTATGCCAGCTCCAAATGTGTCCATAATGCTTACGGACTCATTTCTTAAGTAGTAATAGTGGTCTGTTGAATTTTCAGAGTGATTTGAATTACATGTTAAGAAATTTTGACAATTAAGGAAGAAAAGTGGCTTCTGAAAATTTGAAATCAGCATTTCACATGGTGGTGCACATAGAGACACTCTTATCATATAAATCCTTTTTATGTGATGCACAAAAGAATCAAGATTCAATTCTAATATTTGTTAATGTCATTGTTTAATAGAACTGTTAATAATGAGTCAAGTGGAACACCCTTCACATGTAATAATACTACAGAAGTAGTGTTAGAAGGGTCTCAGCACAAAATGCTATTACACTCTAAATACACAAGTTCTTATCTAACTAGAAGTTACACTGGCAGAGATATTATCAGGACACTATGCTCCTGGAGTACAACATTTGGATATGACAGTTTCCTCGATTATTATCACCGCATAATTGATTCAGTATTTCCCTCTGTCCCAAATCAAATTTAAAATTGTTTTGGAGGAAAATAATGCTATTTTAAAAATAAGAAATAAATCATTTATTACTCCTAGCAAAGTCAAAATTAATTGTAAATAATTAGCTAATGATCTCTGGCTTATTTCTCACTACCACTTTAGGAAAAAAAATTCTTCAACTTAATATCTTTCAGCTATGACAAAGAATCATCTAATAGGATTTCTATGTCCTCATTAAAGCAATTGTTCATGCAGGTTGATTCGCAAGAGTGTAAAACACTCATAGCCCTCTCAGAATGGACAGTCACTCAGTAGTAACATTCTGAGATCCAAGCATAGGCTAAATACAGATTTAATTGCCAAATTAAGCATTGGTCAGAGTGAACTCTTAGGCACTGAGAGTGAAATATGGTAAGAGTCAGAACTGACTTGCTCACATTGTTCTGAAAATAACATTGCAGCTGTTTAATTTTTAAAATATCAACAACTTATAAAATTTATCAACACCTTTTTAATGGCAAGAAACATTCATGAAAACAAAATGAGATTTTTTATTTTTCTGCTAATTTGAAAGGAAAGGCACAAAAAGTAAAACTAATACAATTCTCAGAAATAATGAACAATGTAGAACAATATTTAAATACAAAAAATTGATAAATGGCTAAAAAAATTATTAAGCTGCTTCACTACAAAAATTTCCTCTTTAACTTCGTTATTATAGTACCAAGAAAAAAGCAGAGGGAAGATCTAAGCCTCCAAAGATTATTCCAAAGTAAAAAGATGGATTTTCTATTTCTCCTCAGCTGGACACAAAAATTTCTGCTTATCTTTGGCAACATAATTCTTTAAAGTATTTAAAGCTATTATTTTCTCCATTCACAGTAAAAACAGAAAAGTACATGAACTGGTGCTTTCATTTTCAGTATGATTCTGAGTGCAGAACTCAGCCTTTCAGAGATCTGTAGTTGCTGAGAAGAATTAACAGGTTTGGCCTTTTCTATTTCATGTAAGACATAGAAAAGAATGCTGAATGTTCATTCAAGTGTTTGATTGCTAGGCTGAAAAGCTGTTGCTTCAATATGGAAGGTAAATGATAAGATTCAGACCTTCAGAGTGAACAGAGGAAAAGGATGAATTGTAATAAACACTAGGCTCTACATTTCTCAAATCAAAATGAAAAAAATCCCTAATCTGCCTTAATCCAAATCCAAATACATAGACTGATAAACCTATCACCCCAGGAGACTTGATATAAACTTTATTTGAGGGTTAGGGATGCAGAGGAGGGAAGAAAAGAACAATAGCATAGATTATATGGACTTTATGATCTTCACATACACATAGATGGAATTAAGCAGAGTAAATGTGAGCAAAAGCTTTTTGTTTTATAGCAGGCATATTTCCCTTGCTGATTTCAGGCAAAGGACTCTTTCACTATCTGAATCTCCAAATCCTCCAGAAATTCAACTCAAAGTAGTCTAGAGGATTAAGTAGAACTGAAGCATAATCACCAAAGGGAGTGCTGAACGAAGTCATATATATTGGAAATAATTTTTTTTTTTAAACCCAGAGCCTCCCAATTTGTTGATGTTTAAATTGTAATGAAGTTGATTAAGCTCTCCTAGAAAGTAAATTCAGCCTCTGCTCATTGTAAAATATCTTTTTTTTTCAGTGTCTCAATCACTTAGAATGTTAGAATATTTTTTTTCCCACTGATCTGCATGGATAGCCAAATTTAATGATGGAATATCATAGAACAAACTGAAAGTAGGCCAGTGCACACAGTGGTTTACCGTTTGGCTTACAGCTCCTTCCCAGAGAGTGCTTGCACACCACTGGACTGAACATGTGCTCAGGGTTCACTGTTACTGCGAAAGCCTTAATCTGCTATAACTTCCTATTTCTGAAAGCCTGGGTTCTATCATCAGGAAGTGAGCACAGTGGCATTGTTTTATCTGAACAGATGAGGAACAGTAAGAAAGAGCTGCCTTGGCTTGTCACAGAGAAGAAGTAACTGATACCACAAAGGAAAGATGCAAAGTTTCTCAACCTTTTGTTTAGGGAAGCCGAACTGTTCATAAAATATTGGGCCACTGGAAGAAGGTCAATATGAGAAGGTCAATATGAATTTGTTTATATCTGAGCATATAACTGATAAAGATAGCAGGAAGAATCTGAGATCTGTATGAAAGAATGTAAGGAATTCTTACATTCTTCTGTGTTTGTATTAATAACTTGCCTTTATCTTAAGATTTTATCTTCCAGTTTCTAGAGCATTTTTTCATATTCAAGACAAACAGATCTACTGTGGTTTGGCAGCTCATGCTATCCAATGACAAATGAAGTGGAGGCTGAGAAATTTTTTTGTAATTAAATCAATTTCTGACATACGTACATATGTAGCTCATAGAATACATTCCACTCAGGTATATAGAATACAAAGGAAAAAATTAAACTGCTTTTGTCTTCAATCACTGTTTGACTATTTTTGGCATGTGAATACTCTAGAGAAATCTTTCCTCTGAACTGAAATTATGCCTTAGAATGTTCTTCACAGGCAATGAATCTGCAATACAGGGAAACTGACTTCTCAGTAAAGATCTACAATAGATCCATTCATTGCATGAACAATTCAGTAGGTTCCGAGATGCAGATCAAAGATTTAAAAATTAACCAAACCAGACTCTCAAGATGATGACTTTGTGACAGTCAGGATTTCAGATTTTCAGCCAGTGCCACTCACTGTCCTTTAAAAACCTGGATCCTTTATGGCCTCTGTTTTCTTTTCTTTAAAATAAAAAAGAAGACACAATAAATCATTGCCCTTAGTTTGAGGAGGGATGAAAGGTTTGCAATGAGGTCAACCTGGAATAATTCAATTAGTGCACTATGATATAGACTGTCAAATGTATTGACTTTCTTTTAGGGCTAAATGAAAACAATTAAATCATTATGTATCAAAAAAGTAGGAGCCAGCAGTTCCTAACTGTTTATGACTGTTAGAACTGAGAGAAAAAAATCCCCGTTGTACTTCTGACTCATTTTCACGATCCATTGACCAGCTGATATGAGAAGCATCATTAATGAAGCATGAGATTTCATGCGGTTTGGCCACTCAGCAGGAGATACGTTTTACCTTATTCTGGTTTTCTTTATACTACCTCTTACAGCCAGGAAAGTCAAGTTGTTAAGGACACATTAAAAGTAAGATATGTATATATTATTCTGTCTTCTCTGGATATCACTGACAAGTATCATACTGCTTCTTAGAGTGACAGCTTTCAACAGAGCATTGCCCTGTGAAATGGAGTACAGAACCACATACTGTGAAAGGCAAAATGTAAAATCAAAGGAGTTTCATTACAGCTATTATTCAGTGAGGATTTAGATATTTTTAACAAAAGCAAACCAGGACTTTTTCTCTCTCACAAGAAGTCAGCACTGGAAACAGATTTCTTATATCAAGTCAATAACAGCATTAAGAACACATAGAAATATTTTTAAAAGACCAGTCTCATATGTAGAGGTACAGGAATGCATGGGCCTGCAGGAGTTTTTTAGGCATGTCACTGTACATATCAGTTGCCTATAATTTCTTCTTAAACCAATCCAATCATAGTAAGAAATATCTTTGATGCCTTTGTACAACAGGTTTAACGTAATGACCAAGATCCTGAATCCTTTGGCCCAAGAATTTTCACTTATGAGGACTGTAGGTGAGTCAAAATTAATACATGCAGTAAGCAACAAGAACTTTCCAAGATGCTGCAACTTAATATGGGGAATTATACATGGCCTGATTGAAAAACAAACATATTCTTGGTGTTAGTGTATGGACACCTATTATTTTCTGAACTCCATTTTTTCTCTTTATTGGAAAAAAGATGAGAAGCTTTGACCTCTGGAGATAATTTAAACAGGTTCAGATAGTCTAAGGAAAAAAATAGAAAGATTAAAAGCTTATGGAATACCACAGGCCATCACCTCGTGCCTGTAAGTAATCAGGAGAATATTATGGTGTATCCTTTTAATTTCAAATGTTTCTCTTCTCCAAAGAAAACAGTTTCACAAATTATATTTTTAAAATGAAACTATTATTAGCTGATAAATTATCTACTAATTCACATAATGCCTTCATGGATACCCACCTTGAAATTGGGCAGAGCAAGAACAATTAACATACTCTCTGAATCTGACTGTTGTTTAGCCACCTAGTTCTCCACTCACCCAGAACATAAAACTCAACTTTAGTATAAGCATATTTGGGAAACAGGTTACATTTCAACTATTCATGAGTTAAGCCCATTTCATGTTATTTACCTTGATTTTAGCAAGGCTTTCAAAGTTATTTCATGCTCTGGGATTCGGAAGTTTTGGAACTAACTGATAAGAAATTCAACTTTATTTAAACAGTACTCCTTAATCTCTTTGAAAATAAAACTTCAAAGCAAGTTTGTACTGTATCTGTTTCAGTAGCACCTCAGCTTGATAGCAAGGATCTCATCTGAGAGATTTCATGATCCTTATTTAATACATACCAGTGAGTAAGAACTTTATTCGCAGGAGTCGCTAACTTTTATAGAGTTTGTTTCAAATACTCAACATTTAAGAATTTAAATTAAAAAATAAATTTATTTCCTTTAAATTTGGCTGTGCACTATGACGAAATAATGAAGATGGGATCACAAATTACTTTTTTTTATAATCTTCCTTCAAGAGGCTTGTTGATCACAAGCTATTAGATAATGCTTCACATGGACCAGTATGTGACCTTATATCTGTTAGCTAATCAAACAATGCTGCAGGAGATCTCAACATCTTTCTCTCTCGTGCTCATCATAAGAGAAGTAAGCGCTTTCCAAATACATATAAATTTATTTGACTTCAGCCAGATTATCTATTTTACAGACAGGAAACTGAAAGGTTAAGGCCAAATGCAGTTTTTTGTTTAAAATATTCAACCTGAGATGGTTGCACCTAGCTTCTCAGGGCAGGTGGCTTATTACAGAATTGTATGTATTCTTACTGATTTTAGCTGCTATCAAGGTATTCTGCTTTTCTGCATGCTGGTGGAAAGGTCTTAAACATGGTATCTACATAAAAAGAGTGCCTTGCAACTTCTCAAAACTTCAAATTGTTGAAATCACTGGTGCAGCCTAATGCATAATCAGCACTGCACAGATGAAAACAGAGGGGTTTTCATTGGAGATTTACAGTTATCTTTTCATTGAGAAGTTTTGGTCTTCTCTTTCGCTCATCTTTAACTTCATTCAACATACATTTTACACATTAAAAACAGCAAATATTTGAATACATGAAAAAGATGAATTTGTGTAGTTTTATCAGATATGAACTCTTTGGACTCTGGTTTTAGTTTTATTCTGCTCAGCAGTATCACTTCTCCTCTCCTGCTACAGGTTCTTTTCACATTTGTGTCACAAACTCCTGTTCCTCTTTTTATTGTTTCCACTGGCTTATTCTGGTGTTTTTATCCAGGGAGCTTGTGTCATTCCCCAGGCAGCTCATATTTTTACTTCCTCTTTTCTTAGAATTATAGAATCATAGAGTTGCAAGGGACCTTCCAGGTCTGCTTCAAGATCTTCATGGACAGATACAGTGCTCCCTATCCTTTCTCACGAGTCTCCAGTAAATATAATTAATTTTTATCTCCTCAGCCTTTTTCCTTTGATGTAGATCAGTTTTATCTGTACTCTTCCAAGCATTGTCTTTTTAGTTCATTTGCTTTATTGACAGGAAATACAGTTTTTCTGGCAACAGGTCCCAGTGGACAAATAAAACAGACAAAGGTGTTAAGATGTATCTTAAGAAGCTCAACCAATCCTTTCAACCCATTCTCCTTATCTAACTTCTAAAGAGAATATTGTGCCGCTGAACGAACAAGGTGATCCAAGAAACCATAGACAGTTGATGACCAAAAGACTACACTGTTTGTCAAATGATTAAGATGAGACAGGTCTATTATGTTCAGAAATGCTATCTTATCTGTATTGGTTTCATATGATAATCTAAATTACTACCCTGAGAACATTTACCTAATTAATCTCCCCTGTAAGGTGATTCTGGAGAAACATCTGCGTGACTATGTGAATGTGAGGTTATATTGCTTTTAATACTGAGAAGACATGGTATAATCAAAATTTCCTTTTTGTCTTAGGCTCTGAGGAAATTTATTTAGAAGAGCTTAGACACCTGAAGTGTCTTACATGATGACATATTGATAGTAACATATGGCATTGTGACCTCAAAGCTTGTTTAGTAAAATTTCCTTTTCACTGAAGTGAATAAGACTCCTCTGCGTCTTGCCCCTTGTTTAGGATACAGCATCATGACTGCCTCTAAATCTTGCAACACTGGAATAATACTTTCCTCAGCCTTGTAACAAGTACTTTTATGAGCATTGGAACTAAAGTACAATATTTTCATTTTTAAGTTAATGGACTTTGGTGTCTGACTTAGAAACCCTGACAGAAAGGTTTCTTGGGGCTGAGATTAGCACAAATACAATAAAAATACATTAAGAATATGTATTTAAAAAGTGATTATTTGGAATACGATGTTCTAAAATTTCTTTTTTGAATCTCTGGCTCTGTAAGATGTATTGTCTCTTTTCAGTTTCCCAAAGGAATCAAGTATCAGAAATTTCTTTCCTTCAGAGATTTGATGGGGGAGCAGAACTTGTTTACACTTATAACTTTGTTCCTCCTGAATTAATTATATATGGGATCTCACTTTTTTATAAGCAAAACGAAACACAGGAAGCTTTACAGCACTTTAAGATATTAAATTTTATTAATTAATCAATCTCTCAATTTGTGTCTTTGACTCACCTCAAAATAAGGAAACAAATATTATATTTTAATATTCAAAATGTTCAATTTGGTATCAATTATTTAATAATGATTTTTTTTTGTTAAATTTCTACTCTCAGTGAAAAGGAAAAATAATGCTGAATCAATTTAAATCGTTACAGTAGGATCCTTTTGGGTGGCTTGTAAAAATATCTTTGTTTCTTCAGAATAGGAGATTCATAGGCAGTATCCCTTTTACCTGTAAAACTTTTCAGCTTCCATAATAATAATTTTGTCAAAAGTAAAATAAAAAATTGACAGTGGATAAAGTTTATGAGTTAAAAGTATGTCAGCTGATCTGTCATATCTGTACAGTTTTCCAACACTTTGATCTAGCATTGACGTTTGAAAACGTCTTTGCTGTCAGAAGAGGATAAAGAATCAGTCACCTGAAGGAGAATCACTCTCTAGGAATTACCATGCAAAATCATTAGTAATACAGGTATGCTTTAACAAAGAAGAAAGTGTTCTTTAAAGAAAGACAGGAGTTAGCTGACAACTTTTTCTAATAATTTGATAAGAATAAACTGGTATTTGTGATATAGAATCACCTTATAAAAATAAGCTAAAAATAAATAGACTGACCAATAGCACCCCATTTCTACCATTGACATATATGCAGAAAATAAATATTCCATGAGAGCTTCTATCACCTGAGAAAGAATCTGAGATTCATAATTTTCTCAAACTGGTAAATATTTCCAAATACACTGCTTGCATTTTTTTCTAGGTTTTACAGTCTCAAAACAAACAAACGAACCCACAAAACAGCAATGTGGAAAAATATCTCCATATTTTTATTCTGGAAAAAGGCACACATACCCAGCTGCACCATATGAAATTTTTCACTTCATATATAACTATGATACGAGGATTTAAAAATACCTATGTGCAAAATGTTAATTTAAGTTCAAAATAAGACCTGCCAGTAAGATCAACAAAGCAGGATCTTCCAACAAGCACTATCTGGCTTTATTACATGGTCTGATTAATGCAAGAACAATGCAACCTGTCATTTTCGAGTAAGTTCTTGTCTCTTAAAGACTTAGCTTGCACTAGTAGCTCAGATTAAAACCAACAATTTTGCTTTCAATGAATTTTTACTGTAACTTGATTCCTTCAAACTAAAAATGAAACACAAAACTTCTTACATTATGTGAAGGTTAGACTTATTCTTACATTAGTTATGTGAAGATCACTTATTCTGAGTGGAGTACTTTAGCACGATCTTAAAGAGAAGACAGTATTCCCGTGTCACCTGTTTCATGACTTTTATTTTGCTTTCAAGTTATAACTCCTCTCAAAAAAAATACTATTATTTACTTACACACAATAATCACAATCCTAAATGAAGTGCTACATTTTTGTTCAAAAAACAGATGAAATGCAAAACAACTGTTACAGAGGGCAGGTTGTTGAATCAATCCCTTAGCTCATTGGGATTTGAAGAGAACTCGAGAAGAAGCAGAAACGAAAAGAACAAGGGAAGAGTAAGTTCATATAGGAATATATAATATATATATATAATATTATATATATATATAAAATGCAATCTAGGATTACATTTAGAGTTTCTAATTTATATAAAATAATTTAGCACAAATATGGTTTGGTTTTAAACCCCCTTTTATGAAGTGACAATAAAGTCTTAAATCTTGGCAATATAGATAATAATGTCTGACTCTTATTTTAATAAATAGGATTTTTTTCTCTAATCAGCGTGATCCAAGACAACTAATATTTGTAAATCCTTCTAATTACATCCCAGAATAGGATTACATTCACCTGACTGGTTAAACTGACATTTGCAATACTTTTCTACAATACAACAGGATATGTTCTATTCAGTGCTGCATTTATAATTCCCTGGTGTTTGGCAAAAACATACTGTGAATTACATTCAACGTACCAAGGCAGGTGTTCAGATAGGTATCCCAAGCTTCACAGAAAATACAACAAAATCCAGCATTAAACTTTCAGTGAAGGAGAGGAAACATGACAAATTGTGCAATCCTTAAGAAACAGAGTAACATGAATGATGTTTAGATTTGGATCAGATTCAGTTATCTACTATGCAAACATTGTCCCTAAGTTATTTTCTTTCGTTAGAGACAGATTTTTAATGAAAAATCACAGACTGACTGCAGGGATTTGCTCTGCTGAACAAATGTGCTCAGATGCAAGTCCTGATCTAACTGGAATGGCAATAGTTAAAGTCAGTAGAAAATAGGAGGATCAGACTTGGTGTTTATAGCTGGATATGATGTAGGTGAGATATGCAGAAGACTTTTCACACATTTCTTGGCACAATAACTCAGTAATTGAAAATGCTCTTGAAATTTAAAGGTTTTTTCTCATTCAATTATATAAAAATAATGACTTTTACCACCGTATTCTTATTGATGAATAAGTGAATTTAATTGAAGAATTTGTAATACAACATAGATAATGAGACTTCAAGGATATCAATTAAGCGGGGATGCATGTGAGGAACTTTATACATTCAAGTCTTCACACAAAGTCAAAGGAACAACTTTTTGCAGCATCATAGCATTTGACATTAAAAAGTTTAGTCATATGTAGGTTAGCCAACTTCCCTCCTATACTTTCTCATCCAAAAAATTATTCAAAATCTTTTCATGATCTTTTGTTGAAACTTTCCAGTGCAGCCCATTGACTACATAAGGTTGAATCCAGAGAGAATAAAAGAATGAAAAGAAAAATTATTTGATTGGAACAGACTATATTAAATATATTCCCAAACCCAAAGAACATGTCCTATGGTGACATATGATATAAATGAGTCAAATCTGGATCTAAGTGAAAAAAAGCCCAAACACAAATACCCTTAAAACCTGTTACTTAACGCAATAGGAAGATGAAAAACTTGGCTTCATAGAAGTTATCGAGTGATTTGTCATTTGCTGCAATTGGTGCAGGATTTCTCTTAGGAAGTCTGAAAGTCCTTCAGAAGATTTTCATAATTAAATTTTATCTTAAAAAAAAGGAAATACATTAGTACGGAAAATTTATAATCAATAGTTTTAGGACTTTTTTACTGTACAACAGGAAATTCCATTGGGTGTAAAGAATAAATTGATTGAGATCTTTCCATTAGACATTCATTAGACTTTTTTTCTCTCTAGCATCATTGCAAAACAGAATTTCATAAGTTTTGTAGTCCAGACTTGCACATTTTAACACCAGATTAAATTTCTTTTAAAGTACACTTTAGCACTACATTTTCTGAGTGTGTAAGACTTGGTTTTGTGATAATCATATCAATATAGTAACTTTTATTCAGGAAGAATTAATATACACTTTTAACATTTCCTACTTTTCTTCAAGAACTTGAAAAAATTAATGATAAATTATAGAAATCAAAGACATTCTGTAAGAAAATGTTATTAAGTGTTTATGGTTTTATAACTTGAATAGAAACTGAACATCAAAAAAACACCTTGCTGCTTTTGGTTTACCTGTATTATCCAGATCTTTTATTTTACACAGAATAATGGACAACAAGAGCATGATGATCCTATTAAAATGCATTTACTGCTGATTTAGATTTTCAAGTATATCTGCCACTTCAAGATGACAAGTTGTATTTCTTCAAGCAGTAGAAATGCCATTAAATGCATTTTGAAAGGTGACCCACGTCCCTATCTCTTGATTCAGCTCTCAAAATCACTGTTGGACAGTGGCTGATAGAGATATCATGCCAAAGGGAAGAGTAGCATCATCGTAAAGGCACTATGGCATTTTATATCATATTAGAAAGTCTGAACTCCACAAAGAGGTTAACTACTGAATTGTCATCTAACTGTCCTGCTTTCAGTTGTGATGGAGTTAATTAACTTTCTTGTGGCTGCTGAGTTCCAGATTTAGTATGAAAGTGATGGAGATAATGTGTATATCTTTAGTTGCAAGATGATTTTTATTGATCAAGGACTTTTTTCAGTTAGCCAGGGGACAAGAGTCCATAATCACTGCCTATTATGGGCTGGACAATTCACCAAATGAGACAATTGACATAATGTATTATTTCATTCTTGCATATTCTTTTACAGTTGTTATTATTGTTATTTTCTTTTTTCCATTAGGATTCTATTAAACTGT
>VZTY01012901.1:139283-161869 GCA_013400935.1 Turnix velox | reverse complement strand
ATATGCTTTTAAAGTTGTTATTATTGTTATTTTCTTTTTTCCATTAGGATTCTAATAAACTGTCTTTATCTCAACTAAACTCCTTTTCTCCCTCTTCTCTCTACCTTTCTACAGGGAAATAGGGAGAATTGAGTGAATGGCAGTATGGTCATAGAGGCTGTATAGGGTTTAAACCATGATACAAAACCTAATCAAGATTTTCAGACATTTTGAAGGCAAATGGCTTATATAATCAGGATCTTGAAAACATTATGATTAGTTTAGACTCTGGGATGTCTTCTTGCTATGGACAATTGAAATTTTCTATGAATTTTGTCTGAAATAAAAAAATTATTTTTAATAAAATATCCCTTCTGGAACCTTACTTTAGTTTCAATGTAAACAAATTAAAACCTGATAAACAGGAAGGAGCTTCAGAAAATTAACAGGATAGCTCTGTTTTAAATACGGAAAAAAGTTCTTGTTGGACTTGACACTTAAAATTTTCATCAAATCATAGGTATATACTGTTCTGTAGATCTGCTTATGCAAAATAGGACTGAAACACTCATCCAAGCTCTAGCACACATGTCAACCTGAACTGGACATCTAGAAACCATGATCAATCAACTAAACTTCTCAAATTTTGTGTGTGTGTTTTTTATAACCTGAAATACAAACTTGCTATACTATTGTCTTCCTACACGTAATTGTCCTAATGTATCCATATAATAAGAGAAAATGTGCAGCACTTCATTCAGAAAAGGAATTGTAAAATGTGAAATCCAATCATTTACAATGGGTTATATGCATGAATTTTCTTCTGAAGTGGTTAAGGTTCTTATAGGAATAGTTTAATTCAGAAAGCAAAAGCTTTATCTTAATGTTAAATGGGAAACAAAACAAAACTTAGACAAAGGACTCTCTCCCACAAAGCAGCATTCAGTTTTCCAGAATCAAAAATATCTTACACTCTAGGCTGGTCATTGACACTTCAACTGCTAGCTATCATTAAGATTTTTATATTCCTAACTTCAGGAGTCTCATAAATGAGTTGCTCCAGTGTTTGGTAAAAAGAAGGATTTGGTATAGGAATATAATTATAAAATTAAAAGATCAGACTGCAACAATGGTATTTTGAGGAATCTGGAACTACTTTGTACACTGCAGTCATAGTACACATCAAACTTCTTGAGAAATTTTCCAGCTGTTGTACTGTGGAATGAACTTCTTATATCACCCACAAAAATGCTGCAAGATGCTGTTGTTCTTAGGTGATCAAACACTGACCAGACAGTGTTCAAGAAAGAATCAGGTGGCAAATTGCCTCTTTAAAGTTTAGTGAATATTAAAATGAATTACGGTTCTTGAACTACAAGGATATTTGCATTGTGATCTTGCTGGATTACTTGTATTCCTTTAGATTTTATTTAGGCTTGCCATCCTTGAATTGTGTTGACACCATGAGCTTCCTGAAAGCCGAATCATGTGCATCACAAAATAGTACTCTCAGAAATCTTTCCATATGCTATTTGAAATGTGCCACCTTTTTTGCTGAAGAGTGAAAAAAACCCACACAAATACAAAAAAGCAACTCCTCCTATACACACATTACATAACTTTTGAATTTTCTCAAACACATGAAAGTATGATGAGCTTGCTTACCACACTAAAAGGTATGGTATTGCCTTATCGAGTAGGTTCAACTAATGAAACCAGCATGACATGAAATATGTCTTCAAACATCTACTTAATATATTGTATTAATTTAGTATGAATGTACTCAGTCTATTTTCCTTTGAAATGTAACTCTAATATTCTGCCATACATCTGTTTCAAAGTGTTGTGAGGATACCTTAATTTATAGCCTGAAGCTGTACAAACTTGATTGTAAGAGTGCAGCTGCCAGGAAACAATTTTCCTGTCCTTTGAGAATTTTCACTGTATCAAAATTTTTCCCATCTAAAATGGGGGCATGAAAGTCAAACTTTTTAGAATAAAATTAATTCTTCAGTCCACATCCAGTTCAGTTTCATGTTATATATGTTAAATGCTACATAGAGAACAAGGACAAAACACCCTTCTGTTTGCTTTTAAACACATTGTTTACAGCAAAATAATTTCATAATCTTCTCTCAGACTATTGTTACATTTTAAATTAAGATTTAATAATGCAAAAAACAACATTAAAATATTAGTGTCAATTCTATTAGAATCAACTCTGATTACTACATCCCCAAATCTAGTAGAATCAAGGGACAACCATGGTAAACTGCTTCTCTGAATGTGCTTAATGGCAATTATTAAACTTATTAGGAAAGATCACACGCAATCTAAAGATGTAAGGTTTCCCCTGAAAAACAAGAAGAAAAATTAGAAGTATATTCTTATCCTTGAGTCTTTACCAATTCTAAAAAATACATTTGTTCTGAGAAAGATGAGAGAAGCAATATAGTCATAACATAACTGGCAAAGGCTAGAAAAACAAAACCATGTCATGTTTTTTTTAAATATTGAAATCTATTGGTAGTTATTTAGATGTTTATCCCATTTATTTATGTTCTTATTTTACATTTTGTACAATGAAACTGTAATTGTTTATTAAAATCAAATTAATGAAAGGAAACCTATGGCAGCAGAGATACACACCAGAGTGAAACAGAAACTGTCAGGAAAAAGAAAATTTGGCCTGAAGCCCTATTAATCTGAGACTTTCTGATTGCCTGCTGCTGGTGCTAAAATGTTGACAACTGAGGAGTTGTAGGGTTGGGATATTTTTAATCTCTAAATGCAACAGCCATCAGTCAGAGGAGAAATTACATTTGAGCAAATGAGTGTGACTCTCCTTTGGGGTAAAGGGAAATGTGTCAGAATTATCACAGCAAGGCTGGTAGAGCATCTGGGTTGAATTAATCTGTCACAGAGGTCCTTAATGTCTCTGGAACAGTAGTGCACACAGACCACATGCTTCTTCTGACACATCAAGCAATTTCCCAGGAGACTTCACTTTAGTCTACAGTACCACTAACAATTTTAGGCAGCTTGACAAAGACTGAGTTTTAGCAGGGGACTAATTTCTCAAGGTTTTACATTCCCCTTAATAAAAACAATGGTGTCTGTCCTTAGAGAAAGATGCACAGAGATTGTTTTAATTTTTTCCTTTTTTTCATTAGGATTATGTATGACACTGTGATTAAAAACAGTGATAATATATACTTTGATTAGTTACATGGAAAATTTCATCAAATCCTTTCCTCACTCTTACCACATCCCTAATTTGAAAGAGGAGCAGACTCACTTTAGTCATTTGAGAGGCTTGATGGAAGGTATACAAACAGAAAGGTAACTGGACAAATAATTCAGAATTTATGAGTCATAAAAAAAATCTCAGAGGGTAATTTTGAGGGAATACAATTCACACTTGAGGAAATCCAGGAAGCTAGTAATGTGGTCCAAGTACTGATTCTGACCAAAGGTTTGAGGATGTGAAGGACCCTTTGGCTACACTATAGTAGCACAATAGGAGAGAACTAATTTTACAATACTCTTCAGAGTCATACTGTAGAGGAAATTAATTTAATTCAGGGGCCTCTTTTTAACAGGTTTCTTTTGGGAGCTGAAACCCACCCATTTTCCAACTAAAGAGAAGCAAAATGGTGCTTGGGGCTCAGAAACTTGCAAGGAACATGAAAGTTTTGTTGTTACTTCTTGGATGAAGGAGAAAAAGAGCAGAGCAGTGTCAGGAAATCAAGTACTGAGGCTGGATCACACCAGGGCTCTGGTTTGAAGGGACCAACAAAATAGTTGTTACATTTTCAGTCTACCCAGCAGGGCTCCTTATCAGCCCCTAAAAAGAATTGTGATTGACAGTATGGTGAGATCAAGTCAGGGACAAAAACTGTGTATTTTGTACCAAGAGTATTGTTCATGGGACATTTAGGCTAAAACTGAATACACCATAATTACAACATGCATTTCTGTTGTTCGGCTGAATTGTTACACTAAGCATTAAACATTACTCTGTTATTTTTCTAAAAAACTGGATAAGCTTTAAAAAATATATCTACAGTAAAAAAGTCAGTGAATGCTAGGTTAGAACAGAAAAATGAGACCACTGTAGCACAGAAATTTTTTCTTTGTTATCTATTTGATGAGCTATGAGGGCAAAATGGGAAACAATGAGAAAAAAATGTTATTAGCAATTCAGTTATTGCAACATAGCATTTGAGGTTTGCATTGTTTATTTCCATGTTTTTGCCCAGACNATCTATTTGATGAGCTATGAGGGCTTCTAACCTGAAGATTTCCTTATTCTGACAGCTTTAGCTCTCTGCTTCACTTGGTTCAAGAGAATTAAAGAACACATACACTATATAGATAAGCTTATCCTCAAGGCAATACAATAATTTTTCGGCCTATAATGAAAATGGTTTCTTGGTAGCAACAAGACAACATTGTCCTTCAATCTTTATAACAAAAATCCTTGAGTAACTCTTCCACAAATGTCTTAATAATTGAATTGACCACAATCTATTTCTACATTCAAAATTACAGACTCTGTAGTCAGAAAAATGAATCTACTGGAAATTGTTGTCCACTTGCTCTTAAGATATATAAATTATTTGCTGGCAAAATGGGAAACAATGAGAAAAAAATGTTATTAGCAATTCAGTTATTGCAACATAGCATTTGAGGTTTGCATTGTTTATTTCCATGTTTTTGCCCAGACTTTTAAGAAAGATTATTTGATTTGGAAGATTTTTTTTTTTTTCACTACAGTGATGTAACTAAAATTTAGAATTTTCTTCATTTGTTTCAAAACAAAGTTTTAAATCAATATATATAACAGTTGAGTTCAGAAAGACTATCTCTTATTTTGTCGGGTGCATCTTTTCAGAGTGGTTTCTTTGGACATTTTTTGTTTTAATGTCAATATCTCAGTATTGGTCTTGGAGGGTAGGGAGTGCTTCTGAGCACTCTTTTAATATAATGATCTTGATGATCTTTAAGGTCCCTTCCAACCCAAACTATTCTATGATTCTATGATTCTATAATAATAATCAATTGTCTCTGGGAGAGAATGGCTACAGAGGGAAAGAAAGTAGAACTTACTAGGATCTGAGTATGTTCTTCTGGGCACTGTTATTTGTAACAGGCCAAATTGTGAAAGAGATGGAGTAACGTTGCCACTATAGCTTCCCTGGCAATGTGCATCATAGTCATTTGGCCTCTGAAATCAGTGTTTAGAGCTGAGAAATACTGAAAGTCTCCTGACTAAATGGAAAATAGATCAACACTGACAAAAGTATCCTACATTTTTGCATTTATCTTATGATTTATGTCTATTTGATGGGAAAACCCTCATCAAGCTGCATGTTGTCCATTGGATTGTATAAGAAAAAGACCACCCACAAGAAGACTTCCACAAACAACAACAACAAAAAATCAGAAAAATATAAAAATTGGGCATGGCAATACTGCTGCTCTGCTAGCAAAAGATGCACATTCCATTCCCACTAACAAAGTATCCACAATTAAACTTTGAACGTGTTCCTTTAAAGTGATTTGAAATCAGCATTATGGAGCCTCAGCACTAGAGGAAAATGAAAATCTGAGCCCACATATCCCTTCTCTAAACTGATACAGGACCGGGGAGGGTCTTTTCAGCGTATTTTCATAGTTACTGTCCTTTCATCCCTCTTTCACTCACATAAAAATTTCTTAGGCTATTTAAAATGTATATTTAATAAGCTCACTATTTTACAGCGTGCTTTAAAACAAATAGCATAACATGTTCCTGAGTTCTACAATAGTCCTCTATCCACCAACAAATTAGGAATAGATGACAATAATAAAGACCCACTGTCACAATATAGTATCGGAGACTCATTCAAAAAGTATATAGCTGTCTAAATCTAAACCATTGTGTTGTCCATCTGCTGAAGTAATCTGACCATTTTTTTGTTAGTACAAATTCATTAGGAAAATTACTCCACTATTCCATCTGACTTTCACACTAAGAGGATACATATTCACTCCTGGTAATATTTTGAATCTTGAATGGTTCTGTACCTCTTGGGATAGTGTATTTTTGGAGCACTGTAAATTGTTTTTCACTAGTATGGAGATATCTTTTGGATTTTGAATAAATTCAGGCTTTGAATAATTTTTAGATGCTGCACTGTATTGACAAAAGTGACCAGATGATCAAGTCTTACATTTGCATGCATTTATCTAATGTATTTTCTCTTATTTGACTACTTTCTTTTTACCCTTATTGTGAACTACTTTCCCTCCTACTATCTTTTTCCCACGTCCATACCTAACTTAAAGTTCTTAGAAAACACCAAAAAGCAGTCAATGATTTCAGATTTTTTATGCTAACCTCATTAAGTTCAAGGGTCACTTGAACTTAAACTCGTAAGTATATCTGCTAACAAAATACAGAAATGTAGTTTCCATTAACATTCTAGGAATATCCAGGAGTTCAATACCATTGAGACAGTATTGTTTCTGGTATTTATAAAGAATGCTTGATCTTACACAGGAGATCCCCCTGTAAGGGTCTCTGCTTTTAAATTGTCCTGCTGTGGTTAAGCATTTACCAAAAATGCATGCTGTTTACAGAAAATTCATTATACGGGACTTGAAGTCACATAATTTTTCTAGTTAAGATAAATTCACATTTAATCAATCACAGCTTTATGAAAATAAAGGCCAGGAAATTAATCCCTGTGCAGATCATAGTCCTGTAAACAAGGCATTGGGTTTCACCTACCACTAGAAGCAGCACATAAACATGAGAGCACAAATATTAGCTATCTTTCTTCCTATCTTCTTATTAGAGACAACAAAGCTATTAAAGTTGACTGAAACAGAATTTATTAAGTAGTTTAGGATGGAGGTTTTTTCAAAACAAAATTAAAGGTAGAAAATATGAACAAAGAACAAGAGGATTAAATGTTCTAAAAAAACCCACAGCCTCCTTGGAGTATGATAATGATCTCATTTTATTAAAAGACATGAGTTATGTGGGTTTCCCATGTACTTTAAACTGTATTCCCATTGGGGAAGCCTATACAAGGCAGCAGGAAGAGTTGCCTACAGAGAATATTGTCTGCCATTAAAACCACGGCAGCATAAGACGTGGACATCGACTTCCCTCAGCATCACATCTCCAGCTTAGTACTCTTAGTCTTCACTATCTCCAAAGCTGTTATTGCTGAGTATTCAAAGCTGAATCAGCTACAGAAGCCCAGAAACTCTCTGATTCCCTAAGAACTTGCTAAGACCAAACCAAGGTTCATGAACTTCCTGACAGTGATTTGGTGAAATCTTGAGCAATTAAAAATGTTGACTTGTAATTTACTGGGATTTCCAAACTAGTTTTTGTTGTTGTTTACTTGTTTTCCTACCCTAAAATATTTTTAAGTTGATGAGTCTAATCAGCTGTGTACTTCCTATGTAACATACCTGACTAGTAGAATCTATCTATGCATCCATTAAATGTAAGTGGTTAATCTCTCAGCATTGTTACATTTGTATGGTCTATATCTGTAGATACCTTTTTTGAGTAGCATAGCAAAGCAAGGCTCTGAGAAAGCAGTGAGAGGCCATTATATTTTTGAATAAATAACAGCATGTTGAAATCTTATTTCTTGCCTTGTCTTTCAGTTGAACTTGCATTCTTTCCTCCCAATCACAATGCCTAGAAATGTATTTTAACAACAAGTTAGAGGGAAATATGAATCTTGAATAACTGGCATAAAAAAATCATAGACATTCAGAAACTTCAGGAGCTGGAATTGGAGGACACAATTTATCTTGCCAATAATCAGTAGCTGAAAGTTAGGCAAATAGTTGAGCCTCTCATCAGGATTCCCTCCATTGTCAGCTGAAAGAAAGAAAAAATCCAGATGAGGTTGCTTAGCAACTCCAATTTTCTTCAAATGTCTTAGACAGCTGTCTTAAAATGGGATGAATATTCCTCTGGAGATGTCTTTCTCCTTCCAGTGGTTATAGATGAAATAGATAAAACGGCTGCCTAACTTCTGGACCAGTAAAACAGGTGAAATTAGTTCAATTTCAAAAAAAGGTTACCCTACAATTACAGTATTTGATTGTTTTCCAAGGAGTGTAGTTGAAGGGAGCTTTAGGATTACCACACAGAAGGTGAAGAAGTTCATGTGAATAAACTTCTGTAAACAGAATAGGCACTTGCCAATCTGGAAGAGGACAGCAATGGCATGTGCTGTGAAGATATTTATGCATTGTTTTACATCCATAAGCAGAGAGCAATATTGGAGAGGTCTGCATAGACAGAATATGATCCCTGTTCAGAGACTTATTTAAGCATGTATACATATCCTAATGCAGAAGGAATGTCAGTTGATTCAGTTTTGTGAAAATTCTTTAATTTTGTCACACTTCATCTGAAAGAGTTCTATACCTTTAATTAAAAAAATAAAACAAAGAACAAAATTTCAGCTCCTACTTTCTTTATTCTAAACTGACTTCTTCAATGTTAGAGGAAAACAAGTGTTTTCCTGCAATTTTATTTTGATAAATTATTCAGTGGACAAAAAACTCATAGGGATTCTAGCCTGGGAATTAAAAATCAAAATTTTCCATTAAGTTGGAGTACTTTCTAGCTGTTCCTATTCTTTAGCAAGTCAGAAATATTGCATTATTTATTTTTATTTTTAGAAAAATAAATGTGGGATTTTAAAGAATCACTTCTTTTACTGATATTGAAAAATTCACTCTTTTTTTTTAAAGAAATTATATTGTAGTATTTCATTTTATGGATCATATTTCAAAATTAATTTTAATAATTTTAGATACACCTCTACAAATAAGTGCCAGTCCAAGTAGCATAGACCTGTGCACCTGCACTGCCCAGGATTCATTGTTTCCGTAGCATGAAAGTGACATTCAGATTGAAGTGCTCTTTGCTTGTGTCTCTTCTGAATGAGGTCTGCCTGAAGCAGTTAGGTAGTTTGTTATTCAGTTAATTTCTGCATGTATGTTTGTAAACAGGAGTGTGAGTAGGAGCATTTTCGAATCAATGTGTCTTATGTAGGATGAGGAATTTACTGATGCTCATTAGAATGATAGGTCTACAGCATGAAAGTGAGGGTGAGTTATGTCTAGCTATGGGAGTGGAAAAATTTCTAAAAAGAATAACATGCTCTTTACCTCCATATTTTCTTCAGAACATACATAAATACCATTGTATATCTGGTCTGCTGTTCTTTTAAGTAGAGTATGATGCTGGAATGTAGACTTTGTTGAGCTGGTCAGGTAATTTAAGAAGCCCTACTTTATTAAATTTTAAGGTGGATTCAGGATACTTATGTCAAATTGTTGTCTTAACTTTATTTCTTGAACCAAAAAGTAGTTGATTATTTCACCCCTTAAAATGAAGCTATTTTTTTCACAAGTACACTCATATAAGAAAGTGTTAAATAAGTCAGTTTATAAAAGAGTTATGACTAAACCTGAGCCTGTTACTCCTGCTTTCATGTACATGACTTTATTTTTACTTTCTCCTCATTTTTACTTTATCCTCCTTCAAATATATGTTTTTTCAACATACATATACTACACTTCATTTTTCTATATATGAAATAGATGATGCTTTGATTATCATTTTGAGAAATTGACTGGAAATTGAAACATTTAGTTATACATATTTACATTGGTTTCTATGTCCTTTCAAAATATTCACTAGTTTTTAAACTAATTTAATGATAAGACAATATTAAAGCCTTGCTGTTGGAAAATCTGACCTGATGTATTAAAACCTCAGTTTGGCAAAATCTAACCTGGATTTCTCTTATTTTAATATTTCTGAACTGTGTTTAGGTAGACAAAGGAAAGAAATCAAGATAGAAAATCAATACCACTAAATGAGAGATGACCAAAAAAAAAATAATTCAAAACAAATTAATAAAATTTAAAATGATAGTGGCTATGAAAATTTCTTCTCTACTTAACCCATGAAATCAAGTTAATTGTATATTGTATTTAAATCTCGACTTACTGAAATAAACAATTTTTTTCATAGAAAAAAATATTGTGCATGTATTTAAATTTGTGTACTCTCATGTGTATGTAAATAACTCCCATCATCTAGTGCCAAGCATCTAAAAAAAAATTTTTGCTTTTTTACCAAGCTGGAAAAGATTCAAATGTAGGAGTTTAATTTACTTTAAAAAGCTATAAACAGAATATACAGATTAAGCTGTGAAAAATATTATTGCATATATTCTTAACTAAAGGATTAACTACTGTACTTCTCAAAACAGGAACACAAATAAGACTAGAAACATGTTAGTCTAATCCAATGATCTGTCATAAAGTGTTGCGTTATTTTAAAAAGCTTGAAGTTTAGCAACATCTTGTTACACGTTTTTCTCCCCTCCCACGCACATATCTTCCCTCCTCTCATGTCTTTTTTGGGAACGTGGAACCATATACAGAAATGTAATTCTCCTTCAGACATGACAGCGTGACTGTTAGTATAATTGTACCAAAGGAAGAGGTTCAAAAGTGGGAAAGGAGCAGAAAATTTCTTATTCTTCCTTTTATGCCCTCTCCAATGCATATCAAAGGGGGTCAGACAAAATACTGTGCTTGTCAGGTCTGATTTAGTAATGTTCTGATAACTTTTGAAAGTCATGCACTTCATCATGTTCTTTAACAAATTAATTATTTCAAGTCTGTCACAGAAAGTGAAGAACTGGGAAAGAAGGCAATAGTCTTCTTTTGAAAAGAATGACTAAAGTAAAAATACAGATGTGCTTAACAGCTAGTTTTTCAACTAGTGGTAATTATTTGATTTGATTTCTTTATGTTTCACGATCTTAAAGACTCCAGTGAAAATGAACAGAGCTGAAGTGGCACAACTGCTAGCTTTGTTCTTGTGAATCTTGTGGAGCTTTTCTTATTTATGTGCTTCTTGATTGTTATGTTCTTTTCAGATCTCTTCTTTTTTCACACCATGTAGAAGCATTATTTGAAAAAGATTAAATGAGAATTTAGCATTTCTGACAATGGAAAAAACTCATATAAGTAGCATAATAAAGGGAAGTTACCAAGCCAGGAATCAATGTTTCTTTACAAACCCTAGTGCTGTGGGAACACATACCGGAGAATTCTAGCCTGTCTTGGCTTATCAGAAGTATGGGCAGTGACTGAAAGAAGTATCAAAAATATACTGGTAGATTTTTAGATATCATCTGCTGACTTGAGACAGGTGGAAAACCTAGGGATAAAACTAGATTATTCCTTTACTCTTCTGAAGTTTTATTTCCATTTAGTTTTGCCTAAACAAGTTAAGTGTAAACATGTCAGGATAAGAAAAAATTATGTGAAACAGTGATTGACCTCAGAATGATTTATTATGGCAAAAAGCCATGCACTGCCAAGTGATCTTAGCCTCTGTGAAATAAAGATATGCTGAGAATTTCAATGAAGTCTGGATATGTAATCACCGCTTCCCATGGACAGTAGACAAATGTTTAGAAATGTAAAGAAAGGAAGATGTACAGGAGTTAAAAAAAAAAAGATGCGGTTCTGAAGAAGACTATATAAAATGCAAAACTGAAGTATAGCCTGTCTTGCAATAAAATCCATCATGCCTTACCCTTTTGATGCACTTTCTGCTTTTCCATATTTCTTTCCACTGCCCACTCTTTTTCAGAAGGAGCATTTTTTTCCTACCCTAAATGGAGTAGCCTTCTGTGTGTTAGAGCACAGCCTCAGATTTCCACTCAGCACTCCATATTTGCTGTCACACCTACACTTTTTTTCCTTTTTGGCCTACTTTTTGATGAATATTCCATTCAGAGTATATATTGCAAAACTTTTTATCTCCATCATGCAACACTCCAGGCATTAGAGATGCCTTGTTTTGAGTGCATAACAAATAATTTCATTTTTTTCCAATTTTTTGCAGTAGCTACTGTGTCATATTTACCACATGATGAAAAAAAAATGTGCATTATGCAAGCACTATGCTGTCCACCATAAAGAGCATGGCTTGTTTTACTATGAACTTGTAGATGCCTTCAAAAGAAAGAGAATAATTTTCATTTATCTGAGTGTCCTTTGCCTGTTATTGAACACACCTCTGTCTGCCTTTGAAGCAGAGTCCAGTTCTCCATCAGTCACTTGAGGAAGTATAGTGCAAGTATAGTTTCCAGGATTCCTTTGTACCTGGATGATCTCCTAGTATTGATTAACATAGCCATAATGTTCCCAAAGAGAAGCCAAATAAATAAGTGGAAAAAAAGTCAATGTGTTGAAAAAAGTAGAGCTATTAGTCATACCTTTTTATCATCCAGACATCTTATTAAGAAAGTTTCCCAAGATACAAAGCCATACTGGGAGCATAGGGCATGAGACACACATTTGTCCTTCAATTTTTACTCTCCCATGTCATTATACTAAATATTTGTTTCACAGCTAAAGTGGACTGATCGTAGGATGAAAATACTGATTAAAACTTTGCTTGATACATTTTGGCTGAGATGCAGCAATTGATTTTGTTCTGAGTCTGATTCTACGTTTTGGGTTTCAAAATACTATACCAAATTCTGCACTCCATTACACATATGCAAATATTTTTTTAATGGATGCATAGCATTCTCAGAGAAGACTTCATTTGTTCAGGGCCCAATTTAACTGCCACTGAAATCAATGGAAAGTCTCTGACTGATGTCTGTACAAATTGCATCAATCCCTAAATCATTTTAAATGGTATCATGGTGAAATGGTTCTCATTAAAAACAGTGTACAGAATATTAGCCTGCTGAGCTCATCAATGGTAGTATTAAAAAAATAATAAGATCATAAAGAAGCTGGAATAATTTACTTAGGATTCTCAACTGACTATTTCATGTAAACATTCCTTTTGTTAGAGTAAAATTTCTCTGCCAGAATAAACAGATTTCTCCTTTTATCCCAATTACTGAACCCATAAATCTAATGATATCTCATAATTAGAAACTAGCCTCATGATCCATCCTTTTAAAAAGAAATTTTGATACTAAATTAATTATGCTGCAGCATTTCATGTTATTCTACTGGTGCATACATCTGATGAAATCTATCTTCAATGTTTGTTGGTACAGAAAGTGAGAGCAAAGTACCAGTTCCTAAGTCCAGTTGAAATTGTTAAAATCAGAAAATCATAAAAATGCATAAATTCAGAATTTATGATTCTCCAGTTCTCCTATTTTAATAAGCAGTATCTTATAATGCAATTGAAGACAGTCATTTAAGCAAACCACAATATTCTCTTACATGCCTATGACAGGGGGCTTTGGAACTAGATGAACCAAACTATTCTGTGATTCTATTATTGAACATCTGGTCACATACTAGGAAGTAGTGATTACTTGTAATTGGCTGCATCAAGAAACAGGAAATTTACTAATTAAAAAAAAATCATAGATTTATGTGAATGACCTGCCCAGTATTAGCCACAATTCCTGAAACTTTGCAACTTTGAATTATGTGCACTTCCAGGCACTACAGTGACAAGCCTATAATTACCAGTAGCTGTAAGCAACACTAGTGCTATAAACCTACTGCATACAGGGAGAAATCTCTTACAGTTTGTCTTCCTTCAACTGAAAATCATTTATCATGGTAGGGTTACATGGTAATTTCCATTGCTCAGTGAGTACCTGCACACAAATGACACTGTATTGTTAGTGGATATAACCAGAATAAATTTATTTCTCTTTCCACTAGTCATTAAAACTGAAAACATTAAACTTAGCTTGTAGCACAAGTATCTCTATTTAAGCCTCCGTTATTAAGAGCCCTTTTCTCTGAACCCACCCACTGCATTCACTTGCAAATCACTGTATGGCTGGCAAAGCCGTCCTTCCATCCCTGCACCAGCCCCAAACCTTCTCCGGTAGAGCACTGCGGCTCTATCAGCAGCAACATCTCTCTCAGAGAGGGTCGTTCCATATTAATCAGGGGCACTGAATGCAAACCAATCAGATAGAGTCCCTTTGGCTTCAGCTCCCTGCCTGCCTGACTTAAAAGTGATGCTGGGAGAGAGGGAGCTCTAGTTAGATGCAAGTACACGCAGCGCTGGTGATACAGTAACAGAAGGGAGGAAGCAGGTAGAGAAGCAGCACTGGACGGTCTGAGCTAGGATCACACTGACAGGCATGGTGAGTACATTCACTTCCTTTGGCTTTGAAATTGGTGACAGCAAGAGAGCAGGCATTTTCTTAAAAGGTATCTGCAACATTAAATGCTTTACAGATACTTTTTTGGGAGGGTACTGTGGGCAGTGTCAGAAGAACACTTTGGGGAGATTTTTTTTTCACGGTTCAGAAATAAAATCATTGTACAAAACTGATGATATCTAAACTTCTGTCACTCTATATATGACAGCTTGTTATGCATACCAGAAAGGTAGCAATGCACATGTTATTTGGCATTATTAATTAAAATTATTCATTTTTTTACTGCAATATAACAGTAACAATGTAGTCTAACTTTTCTGCAGGATGCTTTTTCACTTGTTGAGACATAAACTACTTCTTTCACAGTTAATTTAGCTGAAAATGCACAATCTAAACAATTTAGTTAAGAAATGTAGAAGAGGATAACAACAGGACTGAAGTACCAATCATTTGTTTTATTTTTCTTTAAGTGGGAGCTGAAAAATCAGTATTTTTTAAAATATGTATTCCAAGGGGAAGTGTCAGTTCAGGTTTCAGAAAAATTGAGAGCCGAGGGAGATGTACTCTTGTATATTCATAGCAGTGAGTCAAAGTCAACAGGCTGAAAGTGTAAGGCTGTTTTCCAAAAGTGCTACATAACAACCTTGTCAGCCTAATATGTATAATCAGAGATTAGCAGGGAAGGCAGGGCAGGAAGCATCAAAGGTTAAACTAATCACTTGATTTTAAAGTAACCAGAAGAAAGCGATTGCTTAGTGAATAACACTTTGCATTTTCATATGTAAGAAACAAGCAGTCACATTCACTCAGTTTCACTGTATGAGTTTCAAACAAAGAATGATGCCTATGAACTACAATGAAATCAATATTCTTTGGAGTTTTATGTCAATATGCATACAGTAACCACTCATCTTCCTACAGTTTTAAGTAGTACATCAAAAAATAAAGTGATATTTACTTTGTATAATTTCCATTTTCAGTAGACAAATTGACAGCCAAGATACCAGTCTTGTATGTATTAAAGTCAGTGATAAAACTTATATTTCACTTTAAACAGAGCAGTGTTGTTTCATTGCTAAGTAACACACTGTTTCCTCATAGTAAAGACAAATATCTCTAAAAAGGCAATAGTTTCCCTAATGGAATCAGAAGACTTGTTTAATAAATTGGCAATGATAGCAATTGCTAATGATAGGTTTCCAAGTTTTCCACACCAAAAATATCAATTTCTATTCCAAAATTTGAGAATGTACTAATTAAATACTTTGTGTTATATTTTTTCTGCTGCTATTAGGAATTCTATAGCACTATATTAGTTTGTAAAAAGATGTATTGTTGTATATATGTCAATTTGATGGGCAAAATACAATTTCCTGTCATTTGTACTTTGCTATGTAATAAAATAAATTCAAGATGCTATTAAATATATTTACAACTAATGTGATTTTTAGTAGTTTAAAATTTCTACAATATTACACAACCAAAGGCCTATGAAATAAATAATTCTTGAGTATTTTTTTATTCAGATAACAAGATTAATTTCAAATGAAGAAATGCAACTATCATTACTGCATACTAACCTTGTACCCAAAACAGTTATCAAGTCTTTTTAAACTTGATAGAATGATTCCAACAAAAAGATTTTTTCAAAAACTAAACAGAGGTAGAGCATATAATTTCAGAGGATATTTTGCAGCCTTTATTCTGAAAAATTGTGTTGTATAAGTAACCAGTACATCTCACCTAAACCCTAAAAAGCAGTTTGGAGAAAAAATGTGGAACGAAAGATTTTGGGACAGCTCCATGGTAAAAGCATTTCAGGCTTTCAATGTTTTCACACTTGTCTGAAAAACTCACTATTCCAAAAAGGTTGTTTCCCTTCCCAGACAGCAGCCTATTTACAGGGAGCTGTGCTCTCCCCTCAGTGGGCTGCTGGCTACAAGGATCCTGATCTCAAGGACATTTCCATGACACTGGTAGAGACGCCTTCTCATCATTGAATCAGCCAATGAGGATTATTTCATTCTTCAAGTTATCTGCCAAACCAATTTGGGGAGACTAAATTCACAATGCTGCATAAGGAATTGTATGAGTTAGTTCTGACATTTGCTTGGGCCCTGGCATCAGATCATGCTTTCTGAAGCTGCACTGCATGGGCTGCAGAGAATCTACTGACAGAAGCATTATGAATCATAGAAGCATAAAATGGTTTGAGTTGGAAAGGAAGATCATCTAGTTCCAAGAAGTAGAGCTATAAAGTATGATATAAAGTATGATACTGACAACTTTCTCCAAGGAAAGCTGGGACAGAGGGTGAGAACACTGGAGCAGGCTGCCCATAGAGTGTGTGGGGTCTCCTTCTCTGGAGACATTCAAAACTTGCCTGGACGCATTACTGTGTGACCTGATCTAGGTGTTCTTGCTCCGGTAGGGTGATTGGACTCGATGATCTCTTGAGGTACCTCCCAATCCCTGATATTCTGTGATTCTGTGTGATGAGTTTGCTCAGGAGATTAAGCAAGGTAGTCTGACGATTCCTGCTGATTGTCCGAAGGCTGATGATAACAGATCACATCAAGGCACAATTACTGCTTCTGAATTTTCATTTATTACTGTGTAATACACACGGAGAGTCAACCATTTATTTTCAGAGATGAGCAAAAACACAGACATGTTCTGATTTTCTTCCTTCTCCTTTTCCCAATTTTGAAAACTTTTCTGGAGATCCATTAGAATCTTACTAAAAAAACCCAAACCTCAGTAATAACCACTGTTTATAATTTCTCTTCATTTCTTCACAAATTTCATTCTTACAAAAAAACTGGGCTTTATAAACATAGACATAAGACAATTTAAATATGTAGTTTGATGTGTTTCTTTCATACAGGTAGTGCAATCTAACTCCAGAACTCAACTGGAGAAAAAGCAGGCAAAAATGCTATCGCCTACCCATATCAGAATGCCTTCTGAATTTCTAAGGCCTGCTGCAGGTGTTACATGCAAATGTTATCTGTAGAAGCACAAATACTTGAACATGAATAGGAATGTCTGAGTAAAAGCTAATAGCTCTGCATGCCAGTGAAAGAGTTTATGAAAAATCGTTTGTGGGAGTTCATAAAAATTTTTGCTAAAAAGTGGCAGAAGAAGGAATATAAAACAAAGGGAAATGAACAAAAAGGGTCCTTGTAAAAGCAGTCAAGTATCATTTTAATAACTTTCTCCTTTTGCCTTTTAAACAAATAGGAAATTGCTGTATGGCAAAAGACAACTTACTGTCCTGACTTTCAAAGAGTGTACATGATAAGGAAAAACCTCAATGGCATTGAGGTCTATTTGCCAAGAATGACTTAACAGGAGAGGCATATCTTGATCAGATTATATTATGTGCTTGCAGTGTGAAATCCTAGCAAAATCAGGGCTTTGTTAACTTCAAGGCAAATGTTATAACTTCAGAGAAAATGGAAAAATGATGGATGTACACTGCAATTGCAAGAAAGCTCAAAAAAGATAATTTTATGCATAGTATGTACTCTAATTAAAGAAAAGATGGAAAGTATAGTGTGGTATTTATAATCTTTATTCCATAATCCAAGAAAGATTACAAAAAGAAGTTGGGTGATATTGTCTTCATCCCCTACACAGACATTATTGCTCAGAGAGTTGACTTAGGTTTAGTTACGGAGTTAATGTCAGAGCTAGGAGTAGAACAGGACCTCCACTTTCTCAGTCCTCCAGCTTCTTAGTGTGAATACTCCAAGGTTCTAAAAAATGAATGTATCTTGAATACTTAAATAATATCATAAAGAGCCATAAAGTTTCTTGGGAAATACATTTCTGTAAATGCAAAATGGAATACAAGTGATGGCCACTATATTCCTTCACAAATTAAAGGTGAATTTCTGTGTTTAAATTAAACACCTTTTATTATGAGAGTAGTAGCAGCATCAAGACACTTTAACTTAGATACAGTTTTCTCTGTCTCAAGCAAATATTAGAATCTACGAATCTGAAAATGTAAATGTCAAACAGGTCTATATAAGTACACATTTCCTAGATGCTAAATGGTGTTCAAGTTACGACAGCCTATTCAAGGGAAATAACCATTAGTTTCACAGAAATTCTTCCCTTAAGAATATTACAATTTGGGCCATACATATCATGACTTAGAAACTCCAAGAAAGAACTCCTAAATCACTTACCAAATCTCTAAGCATTCTTTTTTATAAATTATACCTAAGAAAATATAGAGTAAAATGGGCAACAATTTAGAAAATGCTTTTATGTTTGAGGATGGAAAGATAAAACATAAAACAATTATTATGAGGGGATTATCTCAAATATGTTATAATTTGATTTAAGAGAGCTAATAGTGTGTATAAGTCTATCAAATAACATTGAGAGACCCTATTGGGTTTAATAATTAATTTCAGATATTGATGATAAACTGCATTCATAACCAATGGTTCAGAACTTGACATTTGTACTTGGTCACCCCTTAAAAAAGGATTCAATAACACACATTGTATACAGGCAATGTTCATTAAGGAAATTTTAAAAGTATAATGATCTGACATCCTCAGCTCAAGATCTATCCGAAATAATTGCTCCTATTTAGTCTATATTCTGTCATTCAATAATTGCTTCTGAGGAAATAACAAAAATGTAAAGTGAAAAAGGTGTGAGTTCAGGATAAGAATGAAGTTAATCCCGTTACTTTTGCTTTAAAATCCAGCACTTATAGGTTACATATGATTAGAAGGTATCAGTAAACTAGTCATACTTGAATTTAACAGAACAGAATAGTCCAAGTCCAAGAATATTAATCTTTATGTACATATATATATGTACATATATATATGTATATATACATACATCCATGCATATATATGGATATTAGACAAAGCATACTTCATGTAAATTATAAAAAATTAGATAAAATATTTTAAAGTGAATAGATTAATAGAGTTTTGCTTAAGATAGCATTGCTACTTTCTGACTGAGTTTATCTGTCCGCTTACTTTGGCATTTATCACAATGCATTTATTTTATTTGCATTATTGTTAACCATAGTATTTTATAATAATGGACTTGAATTTCAAGTTTTGTAGTGGGAAGCTACAGTAAACAAATTGTTCTGATTTTGAAGGTATAGGTGCTGGCAGTGAGAAAGCTCATGGAAATTATTCCGCCCCTGTAATAACAGAAAAAAATCAGGAAAGCATAGTTGTTTCAAGAGGAAACTCTTGTAGTTGCTTAAACTATCTGTCAGGTGAGATCATCGTGCTTGTGCCACATTCTAGCCCTTGTTCAGAATGACTAGCATTTTGCAATAAGACTAGTCCCACTGAAATCACTGACATTTCCTTTGTGCATTTCCCTTACCCAGATTTAAATCCATGTTTTAATAATGATTCTATCTAATAAAAACATTTTTCTTCCTCAGAGTAAAAATAAAAACATGTTACAGAAAAAATTTTCTTTTCTTGCAAAATATGCAATAAACCTTGCTTACAAATGTAAGGAAGCCTGTAAACAGAAATTTCACTTGTAATGAAAATTAAGACTTGTTAAAAACCAAAATATGCATTAAACTTTTTGCAGATTCTTAATCCTTTTCTTTTATTGGCAACCATAGGTGGTGTGCAATTGAGCTAGATCTTGCTCCTGTATTTTTAAATTTCTATGATAGATGACTTTTTTCCTAATTGATGCATTTTTTGGTTGCATTTATATTGTTTCTAGAGGTAAGATACCAAATAAAGAAAATTAATTAATCTCTTAATTTGCCTTCATGGAGCTACAACTTTTTTTATTTATGATGCTAAAGATATTGTTCTACACTTAATAGCAATAGCAGTAATAGTGCTGTAGTAGCACTAGTAGTAGCAGTAGCATCCAGGCTGAGAGCACCCATATCACTTAAATTAAGGGTTTTATAATGCTTTAATAGAACTTGTCACATTTTAATAAGATACAATTTTCTGATTATACCTAATCTTCCAGTCACGTCCTACTGAAAAATCTCTGCTACTTATGGTGGCAAACTATACCTAGAAGAAAGAACAAGCGTTTCAAAACACAAGTGTGTGTCATTGTATCCAGTATATTTGTAATTGCTTTTTAAGTCAATCAAACAGAATAAAATGTCCAAAAAGTTGGTATGGATACTCTGCTACTCTCAGCTGCAAGTGGCCAGACAAACTACTGATTGAGAGCCTTACCCTGAACCTTGCTTTGAGGAAAGAAAGGTAAAAAGAACTAGGCAAAAAGGGGGAAAAAAAAAAAGGAAAGAAAAAGATGCATACTCTCTTTATAGATCAAAAAAGTTGCATCTCACAGAGAAAGGTTTAGGAGTGTATCTGATGTTGCACATTCCAAATAGGTAGAATACATACATACTTTAAATATTATGCTTAATGAGCACTTGGTTGATAAAATAATGAACTGTAGTAGTATACACAGACACAGGACACTGGCTCACTTAGATTTTTCAAGAGACACACGGAGTAATGACAAGTTCAATGTTGACATATGTCTGAAAATTTCCTAACAATTGCTTATGACACCAGACACTTCTCGGGCAGCTTGCATGCAGATCTATATGTACAACATACTAGGAGTAGCTGTAAGTGCATAGCTTGAGTACTTTGTTCTGTAGAACTGAACTAAAATGAGATGTTTGGATTAAGGATTAAGGACTGAAGTTACTGGTCTCATGCCAAAGAAGGGTCTCAGCTTCAATTCAAAAGGAACTTTCCTACTTTTTAACTAGCAGAAAATTGCATTAAGTCAGGGTAACTATTTAAGTCACAGTTTTCTCATGTCAAATGTTAGCTATGTGCATTCATACTATATGCATCTCCTACACATCAAAGTTCTAAATGAGACAAAGTCAGAGCACAAACACATATTGAGTAACCATGCCTAGGGCCACTGTAAGAAACATTGTTAATCTTTGAAGGAAAGAAAGAAGGAAAAGAAAAAGGAAAAGGAAAAGGAAAAGGAAAAGGAAAAGGAAAAGGAAAAGGAAAAGGAAAAGGAAGGAAGGAAGGAAGGAAGGAAGGAAGGAAGGAAGGAAGGAAAGCTGATTTCCTCTCCAGAGCTTCAAGAGGAGAAGAACAAAGCTGAAACAGCATGAAGATTACTATAGACTAGCTGAAGAGTCTGGATTACTTAATTTGAGCTTTTTTTTAAATACAGTGCTGTAGGCAGCTGGAGTACAAATGTCTAAATTGTTTCAGTGTGAATACCATCAGAATCACTAGTTTGTACAGTCTGAAACTTGAAATCTGAAAAAAACTACCTCAGTACTTCCAAGAAATATTAATATGGGGACATTGGTGTAGAAGGGAAAATGTTACATGAATTTTCTGGTTCCTTCACTTCCAGCTAGTTAGCACAAATGAAATTGCAAGCTAGCCAACCTGTGAGATTAGTAGACAATAAAAAAATAAAGAAATTTCATTGCTTGTGGCAAAAACTCACACACATCAATGTGCATACATGTATCTATATATCTGTATAGATATTGATATAATTTTAGAAAGAGAAATGAGAGATAAAGACATCTAGAGATCTTGAAATATCTCTACAAATATTTTTTTGTGCACAGTATCATTGTCATGAAAAAGATGCATATATTTGTATTTTAAGTTCACCAGTAGTATATGCTGCAGCCAGTATCTGGTAAGATGCATATCTAGTTAGAGTTGGGGACAACTCATTTCAAGTTTCTGTTCTTTAACAGCAGACCTAGGTTGGTAAAAAAACCCAGAGGAAAACACATCAAAACTGCTCACCCCATGAATCTAGAATGATTGAATAATGAAATGGTTTTGATGAGAGGGGTGTGGTGTTTTGATGAGCTGAGGCCTGGTGTGAGTCATCCATCGATCAGCATTTATGTTCTCCTTATATATTTTCTAGTTCCAGGTTGGTAGATTTCCACACCACAATCAGTACAGTTAGGAATTCCCCTTGTAGACCCCATCATTAGCACTAATAATATCCAGTTCAGCCATCTTTTTTTTAACTCAATGTTCCTGGGCAAACCTCTTGTTTACCTCCCAAACAGCCATCTGCAGGACATCCGGACCATTGAACCAACAGAATCTATTAACCCCACAGAGGGAACCATTAAAAATCGACTAGTCCAACCCTCCAGCCATGGTCAGGGACATATTCCAGTGGATCATAGATGAGGTTGCTCGAAGTCCCACCCAACACGATCTTGAGCAATTCCTGTGTTGGAGCACTTACTACTTCCCTTGGCAACCTGTTCTATTGTCTTCAACATCTTCTCCCCTGTGTCCATTCTAAATCTAATTCAGTTTGAAGTTGTTAGTTCATGTCCATTTTTTCATCCACCAGTAATCCTGGGTCCTTCTCTGC
>VZTY01012901.1:72861-138532 GCA_013400935.1 Turnix velox | reverse complement strand
TTGATGAGCTGAGGCCTGGTGTGAGTCATCCATCGATCAGCATTTATCTTCTCCTTATATATTTTCTAGTTCCAAGTTGGTAGATTTCCACACCACAATCAGTACAGTTAGGAATTCCCCTTGTAGACCCCATCATTAGCACTAATAATATCCAGTTCAGCCATCTTTTTTTTAACTCAATGTTCCTGGGCAAACCTCTTGTTTACCTCCCAAACAGCCATCTGCAGGACATCCGGACCATTGAACCAACAGAATCTATTAACCCCACAGAGGGAACCATTAAAAATCGACTAGTCCAACCCTCCAGCCATGGCCAGGGACATATTCCAGTGGATCATAGATGAGGTTGCTCGAAGTCCCACCCAACACGATCTTGAGCAATTCCTGTGTTGGAGCACTTACTACTTCCCTTGGCAACCTGTTCTATTGTCTTCAACATCTTCTCCCCTGTGTCCATTCTAAATCTAATTCAGTTTGAAGTTGTTAGTTCATGTCCATTTTTTCATCCACCAGTAATCCTGGGTCCTTCTCTGCTAAGATGCTCTCAATCCTCTCATCTCCCATTCTATAGATGCTGGGAGTTATCATGATCTAGGTCCAGGACTTTGCATTTGATCTTGTTGAACATCATGAGTTCACATAAGGCCTGTCCTCAAGCCTGTCCAATTCCCTCAGCACTGCATACCTTCCTTCAAGTCTATCAATAAATAAATACCAAAAAATTGTATTTCATGTGGTGTCCCTTGGAATTTACTAATTACCAGTCTGTAATTACAACAAAGTACTTCAAAGCATTCCATGCAAGCAGCTAACTGTAAGTTCCATTTAAGCCATAGAAATGCAAATTCCCATGGATATTCAGATTCAGTCTTCATAGGGGAGGAAACATTTTCACAGCTTTTGATAAGCAGAGCAGAGAACCTAGACTGAAAGGGACAGAAAGGGCAGAATTTGGTACACAGCAGAGCACCAGCCTAAAAATATTGCATGACAAAGCAATTTACATATAATCTGGAAAATAACTTTTATAGTTATTTCTAAAAAATGCATTTTTTTAGGACTTTTTTTTTTTTTTGCACATAAGCAAATAAGTAAATGGAAAGTAAAAGTCAAAGTAATGGAAAAAAATCAGTATTGAACAATAGCAACAAATACTGATTTCTGATACATCAGATAATGAAGTTAATGGAAAATCCAGGCAGTACAAAAAGATGTCTTTCTGCACAGTCTGTGAGAGAAAGGAAAATAATTGCTTGTTCAGCTAACAAAACAAGTTTGAAAAAGGATATCAGTACAGCTTAAAATGGGATAAATAGAATACTGTGAACAAAATGCTTATAAATTAATAAATAATTTTATTTGATAAAATGAAGCTATATGTGATTAATGCCTAATAGCAAAAATATACAAACATACAGTACTGATTTAAAAATTTTATGCAGTTCTAGGAAAACTTTTGTTCAAAAAATCAAAATCAGATGCATACATTAGGAATGCATTTTGAAGAAGCCATTGTTTTAGAAGGCCTTGATGTATAAGATACATATGTCATTAGAGAAAACTTCATTATAAGACAAAGACACTAAATGAGTAAAGAGAGAAAAGAGCAGAAAAGCTATAGAAATGCAACAAAAACTTAACCTAAAGCCACTGAGGCTGGCAGAATCTTTTTAGTGACTTGGATGACTTGGAAGAAAGTTCTAAAATTTCCTGCAAGATTGAACAGGCAAAAAGCATTATGCAAATTCAGGAAGAGCACACACGGAGCATGTAGGAGAGAGAGAAAAAAAAATCCCACTAAAAACCATTTCCACAAAGATTAGTTCCTTACTGAAATAAAGTCCTGTGTAAGCAATGGAGGAAAGGAGGAAGGAGAAAGGAGAAAGCAGGCCTTAGCACACTCAAGCTTTCAATGTGTGCCAAATTAAAAGTTATAGTGAAGTAAACACATTAGAAAAATCCAGAATACACTGGCTTTCTGAAAGAAAAATGTCAAATTATAATTGTATGTGTCACAAAGAAATAACCAGAAATCTGGAATTCTAACTACAAAGCAAGTACCTTAATTCTTATCAAGAACAGCTTTTCCAGTGCACGTGCAGATAGAAGCTGTGTTAAAAAAACCTCCATTAATTAAGCGTTAATCAAAATTTACTCTATGACATGAGACTTACATTAATTCAGCCAATAAATTAAAAGTATGAATGTTTTGGACCTGACAATGGACAGCTAGAATTATGGTATGTAAAATACCTTCAATGAATGGAATCGGAGAAAATCTGAACATATTTTCAAATGCCCACAGGGTAAACAGAAAGTAAAAGTATGGGTGGAATAATTGCTTTTATTTTTAATTACATTCACGAGGCTCGTATCTAAACGAGGAAAGTTTCACATCTACTATATTTTCGCATCTAGTGTATTTTCTGTTATAATTTCAAAACTCACAAGGTATTTAACAAATTTGTTTTCTTATTTAATTGTCAAGACCAAAAGGAAAGGCTAAAGATCAAGAAATAGGTTTAACCTCAAGCTCAACTTTTCCTTTATGGTGCCTTAATGGCAGCTGATAACATATTTTTTGTTTTATGCAATTAACTTCTGTGTAAAGTTATTCCTTTTTGTTACTATACAAGTAGGAATTAAGATAAAGTATTTAATTTTGCATTAGATAATAAGTCCTTCAATAATTAAATTAGTTTTATTATTTCATAGTAACTACTAAAGCATACCATATAACAACAGAAGTGAAGTTGAAAGCTGTTTGCATGTTATGAGGAAATATAATAAAACTTCATGAAATATTGATCCTAAAACTGAAAACCATAAATTTTATACCGAAAAAGTTATCTTTCACAGGAAATTCGTAAAAATAGTAGTTGTGGCAGTAAATTATGAAAGATGATCAACTCTTAACAAATAAGGAAAAACTTGTTTAAAAAAAAGTAAGAAACTTGGTGGACATAAATAGCTGTAAACTGTTTTTCACTTTTTTCAAGTTTTGAGTTCAAATGTATTGCTGGAGGAACACTGTGAGGAAAATTCAGAAGGTGTTCAAACAAAGAACACCATAGCCTGGGTAAGAGATAAGTAATAAGCAAAAGCCATCTAAAGAATTTCAGCGTGAAGAAGAAAGTGCCTGGATGCTTTGTTCAGCAAAACAGTTTTAAGGTAGAATGTATATTCTGTCATATTTTATACAGTTGATTGCTTTTCTCAAAAAAATCTACAGTCAGGGAATCAGAATTTTCTAAGTTGGAAAGGACCTTTAAGGTCATAGAGTCCTAATTATTAACACAATGCTGTCAAAATTGTCACTAAACCATGTCCTTCAGCATATCTTCAAGGATGATCACTTCTCTGGGCAGAGAGAATAACGTTTGGTGAAGAAATTTTTCCCATTATCCACTGTAAACTTCCCCTGCCATGATTTCAGGCCATTTTCTCTGGTCCTATTTCTTGTAACTTGGGAGAAAAGACTGATCCCCATCTCTCTACAGTCCAACTTGTCTGTTTTACAGTGGGATCACTCATAAACTTCATCTTAACCTCAATAGCATTCAAGTTTTGCTAAAACTTTTGTTATATATTGCTATAGAAATTGTTAGGTGCCTACTGTAGTAAATACTGATTTTGAATAATGCTTATTCTCAGATACGTGTTTCCTGGAAGTTCCACAAAAAGTAGCAGAGTCTCTTAAAAGACATGAAGAAAGTATGGAAAGCCAGAGACAGATAAGTTTAGTGGATCTCAAAATTAATGAAAATGGATCCAGCAAAATATATACTATTTCCACAGTTGTTGAGCATCTATAAAACTAGTTATAAATTGCTGGGCCTGCTGGCACTCAGCAGCTCTAAAAATCAGATCCATGTTTCTTGAACTGAATAACTGAAAGCATAGATTCTAATGAACAAACTTTATCTAATAAAAATATGCCATGAATGGAATGCTCACATTTAACTTAGTACACTTCCCCATGGAGGATACATGGAGAAGATATATCCTCTTTCCTGTGGCTTTTTTTGCCTTCAAATGTTTTTACCCTCTCCCTTCTTTTTCCTGTCCTCCGTGGTACACTTGCTCTTTCCCTTCCCTACGCTTATTTTCCTCTTATTTACTCGGCATTTATTTCAGAGGCAAAAAATAAAGAAAAAGCAAATTTTAAGCGTAGTCTATATAAGGTTTAACATATTTTCATTTTTTTCATGTCTGATATATGATTTCATATACATTTTGAGCATGTGGACTTTCAGACACTGAATTTCTATTTGGACTTGCATCTCAAGGGTTTTAATTTGGCCTCTTTTTTTTTCTCATTTACAAAATAGGTCCACAATAGCAGTATTGATATTACTTTCATCCAATTACAGAGCTACCAAATAATGAGATATGGTCATAGACAAATCAGCAAGAGAGCTTTTTGGTAAAACCTGTAAATCAAGCCTAAACTTCAGTTCAAAAATTTTAGAAAAGGCTTAAATAAATGTCATGTTTTCCTGATTTCAATAAAACAAGAAAATCCCTCCTTACATAGCATTACTGGGATAGCAAAATGGATGTTCTGAAGTCACTGTCAAAGTGAAGTGATCACTCTGTACTTTTTTATTCTACTCCTTCAGACACTTCCTAATCCACCGACCTTTCAGACACAAAGGCAATTCACTCCATGCTTTCCAAAATTTGGATGATACCTTTATGAGTACTGTGTTACTCCAAGCAAAGTTTTCATAGAAATGGACACTTGTTATTAAGAGTATTATTTTCTATCATCTCACTTTATACAGAGCCAAACAATCAAAGTGTGTTTAGAAAATAGCTTAGGTACTCTTCTTTCATAGTTATAAAGATATTTCCATTTCATAGCATGGGAAATAAGTACAGAGAGACTAAATTCTGTGATAAATTGGCAAAAATGCATGTCATGGAATAAAGGGCAAGGGAAATTAATCTGACCCTTTTTTAATGGCAGGATGTTTAGGATGTTTTTCTTCTGTTTAAGCACATTTGACTTTAGTACAACTATTTTACCTCAAGAAGATTATTACTATCATATACTACCTAGTTCTGAATAAATTTCTAATACATATAAAACCAAAAAAGCTCAGAACAAACACCATCTTTAAGTACAATTAAGGAAAAATGAATTAAAGAATATATTCACTGTCTCATGAAGTGAATATAGTATAATGTTATGGCTCCCTCTTTTGGATAGCACATATCGAGTATTCAATGATAAGAAAATTTATCCTGTCCTTAGCACAAAAATCAGATAACACAAGTGTTTTTTCCCCTAGATCCTGCTTAACAGCATGAAATGCAGTCGATAAAAACAAGCTTTTTCTATAATTTCTTGCAAAATTAAATTGTATTGCATATCTCTACTTTCTATAGAAGTAGAAATGCATTTCCCGAATAGAGCTGTAGCTGGAATACTTTTGAAATACATTAAACATTAATCTATCAAGCACTTATAAAACTGAAACATAACATTCTGTCATAGATTGCTCCTGTTGTTTTGTCAATGCTGTTGATACAAAATACAAGAAAGTAAAAACAAAAGGTTGATGGAAAGCACTTAAACTAATACACTAATACACCGTCTGTCCAAGTGACCAAAAAGGAACACATTTTTCTCTTGTACAATTATTACTTCATAAGGAACCATGAGTAAAAATAAAATAGTCTTCTAAAATATTCCAAGTAATGGTGACCTACTTGAAAGTCCATTGACATATATGCACTAACTTAAGGAGCTTATCTAACGCACTCTTGAAGAATTGAAAGACATATTTAGAAGATTTTTAGAAAAAAACCCAAAACATTACTGTAAAGTTGAAGTTGCTTTATTAGATGGGAAAGCTGAGGAAAGAATAAAATATAAATAACATATCAGTCAACACAAAATAGTGACTCCTCATGGATAATTTACAGAGATGGAAATATATTTTTCCCCCCCACCAATGTAAATCTACTGACCAGACAATGGATTTTGGAGTTTGCCTTAGCAAGTACTGGAGTCCTACCACTATTATTCTATATTAATATTAAGGCACAATACCACATTACGTAACAGGTTCTATTTTCTTCATTTCTCCATGTATGCTGCTTTGAGACAGATCAAACTAAAATTTTGTCAAAAATTGTTCATTAAAATTCACTAGCAATAACTATTCAATAACCTCAGCTGTGTCAGCTATAAGAGAGACTTTATTTAACTAAAAAATCTATCCTGTTGTTTTGTAATTATCTTCATGTAAAATATCAATAATAGGCAGGCATATAGAGACGAATTGATACGCTGAATTTGCTTTCCATTTCCTATTACTAAAAATAGTCATTCTTCAACATTGATTAAGATATTTGGCTATATAATTAAAAAATTGATTTATATAAACTAAGTTAAAATTTTTATGGCATGATACCCACCTTAATTATGTAATTGCAGCATGTTAACCCTTTGCAGCATCCAAAAGAGCCGTAGCACAATTATATCTGACTATACTGGAACATTATTATACATTTATTTATTATTATTCACTTATTATTTATTAGTAACACGAAGGACTTCCTATTCATATGATAGTTCTTCAGAGGAAAAAAGGGCATATTGCTGCAATTTTATTACAGTAGTAATTAAGCTTTTTCACCAACTGATACTGTGTGACCCCAGCCACACTACAAAAACGTAAATTAAAATTTGACTGCAATAGCGATTGGAGAATCACAAAGAAAAAAAAAGAGGAAATTCTATTATAGAAGTATAGTTTGCTTTATGTAAAACATCTCTTCTTACTTCATCCAATAAAAGAAACAAAAAAATTATTTAGATATCCCTATGTATAGATTAACTATGCATTTTCTTTTTTCCTGTTATTTGTTTCAGTTTATATATTTGCTGCGAAGTCAGGTATTTTATGACTTATTTTAGCATTATGGGGGCCAAATATAGCTTCAGAAACCCTTTTCAAGAGGGATACTTGCAGGCATTTTAGTTCATAGGAGAAAGTTCCAAATCTTGATTATGCATTGACAGTTTGGGCAAAGCTGGATAAAATACTGGATCAGACAACACAAAGCAGAAGCTTTGTTACATCAACTTTTTTCAGACATATATCTACTCTTTCTTTACTCTCAAACTAGAACAATCAATGCACTTGCACGCTATTTATCTTTCAATTCTTACTGATTTTTAATGAAAAGGGTGGGAAAATAAAGGGAGTGATTCAGGAATGCTATCTGAAAGTTACTATGTGCATTTTGAATTTATCCAAATAAATCACATAAAAATCTGCAGGATCTGGGTGTCCATACTGAGATATAGACTGTTTAACTTTGACTTCTGGTTCAGATTTTACTAAAAGAAGCACATCCCATGTCATTTGAAAGCTAACTTTTTTTGTTTTTTCTGGTTGCTATAAACAAAAGAAACAAATAATAAAACAATGGTATTAGCAACTGCTGTCTCATCAGAGCATGATTAAATGATTAAATACATACACAAATTACTTATTTCCCCATCTTCAGACTCATTTCCAGGTTCTGAACTCTTCTGAGGCTACCTGTTATGGTAGCAACAACAAACCACATATGAAGTCTCCACTAATGGTAGAAAATTTAGGAGGGCAATTTGAGAAATACTGTGGAAAATCTTTGAACTTCAAAGGGGGAGAAAAGAAAAATATTATAGAGGATTTCTCTCCTCAGAGGGCTTTAAAATTTGTCATGATCAAAATTTCAATATGAAATCGTGCATTGAAGCCAAACTCTGAGCTACTGATCTGAGTTCTTGGTGGGCTTTCAAGAACCAGAGAGAGTTTGATTGACCACATCTACTTTACTGTCACTTGGGAGAGAGTATAAGCCTTTAGGAAATGAATAGGAACAGAAGAGGGCTGTATAGAAACAGCATATATACCAAATATGCTGCACTATATCTGTGTGACACACTTTCTGCCATTTAAAGAGAACCTGGGGAAACATCTTGATTTTTACAGGTAGCTATAATTAAAAGCTGGAAACTTTGTTGTGAAGTTCCATGAAAAACTTTATCATAGTGACTATCCAGTTCTGTGGTTCATTTCTCACAGGTCTTGGGAAGAATAAGAAAGACTTATAAACCCTTAAAGATTAGATGTTGGATTATTTTATTAATTTTTTTATTTATTCATACAGGGACTCACTGAAAGATCTAATTTTAGTACAGTGTGATTTCACATTGTACTAAAGGGCAGAAACTTCACACACGCTGTCATGAATCTCAAAAAATCTCAGTGATGAAACTGATGAAATATTCATTATTTTCTTTAACCTTTCACTTCAACTTCCTTGATACTTGATGGTTTCAAGGTTTAAATGTGATGCCAACTTATAAGAAACAATTTCGGTTCTACAAGTCAAAGTGACAAAGTCTGAGGCACAAAGCTTTAGAAACTCTTAAGAGGATACAGTTGTTGGGCACAGAAATATAGGATCATAGAATAGTTTGGGTTGGAAGGGACCTTAAAGATCATCAAGTTCCAACCCCCCCTCCCCTAGGCCGGGGCACCTCCTTATAGANTATCTTCTTCCAATTTACATCTATTATTCCTAGTCCTTCCATCACATATCCTATTAAAAAGTCTTACCCCTGTCTTTCTGTAGGCCTCCTTCAGGTATGGATAAGCTACTCTGAGGTCCCCTCTGGACCTTCTCTTCTCCAGGCTGAACAACCCAAACTTCTTCAGACTGTCTTCCTAATGGAGATGATCTAGCCCTCTGATCATCTTTGTGGAGATCCTCTGGACCTGTTCCAACAGCTCAATGTCCTTCTTATGTTGAGGGCTCCAGAACTGGACACAACATTCCAGGTTGGGCGTCACCAGAGCCAAGTAGAGGAGCAAAATCATCTCTCTTGACCTGCTGGTCACACTTCTCTCGATGCATCCCAGGATTTTGTTGGCCTTCTGGGCTGCAAGCACACACTGCTGGCTCATGTTGAGTTTTTGATCCGCTGGCACCATAAAATCCTCCTCTTCAGGGCTGCACTCAAGCCACACTCCATCCATGACATACTGGAGAAAAGTCAGTATAGATTTTGGAAAGAGAAGTCCTACCTCATAGGTCTGTTTAGGTCCTCTGAAAGACTAACCAAGCATAGATATAGCTTTGACCTCTTTGTTGTGATCTATTTGTGCTTCTAGGACTCTTTTGACAAGGATGACCAATGAAAAGCCCTTTAGCAGCCCTTAGCTAGAAGTAAAGGTCCTTGCAATTGATTAAATGACAGGAACCAGCAAGAAGATATAACTAATGAGTTTTCACTTTGAAATGAGGCCTATTGTAGTGTTCCACCGGGATCTGTACTAGGGCTGGCACTGTTCAACATACCCATAAATAAACTAAAGGCAGGTTTGAATATTGAGGTGACATTGAGCCTAATAAAGTCAAAAGAACTTGCAAAAGCTTGCAAAAGGAAACTATGACTGTGGTTATACTAATATACTTCACCTGAAAAAGATATTGGCATTTGAAATATTTAAATATTACAGTATTTACAATTGTCTACATTATTTGACAGTTACTACAGTCCCCAACATCATTTTACATCATTTTATCCTATACCAACTGTCACTCTTCCAGAAAATTCCTGGCAGAATCTGAGTACCAAGCCCTGAGTGATTTCTCATGAATTATGCTTACCATGGACATGGTAATCATGTTTTATAGGAAGGCAAGTTGAAAAGAAGAGAGTTAAGCCACATAGCTTTGAGCTTTTCCATGCCAACTGTTTCCTCCTTAGAATGATTTAATAACTACAACATTTTTAAATAGACATTTCTAGTCTATGCAGCGCAGTGACTGGCCAACCAAATGATGGATGGTGAAACCACATAAATGGTAAACTCCAAATTTTGCTTTTAAAGTGATAAGGTCTGACTACCTTGCTGTTGGGGAAGAGCATCACAGTGTAACAATTTATAACATCAGGGAAACATGGTCTCAGAGCTCCAACATGGTAAAAAAAAGATAGCAATGCAACGTATTATGACAAAATTAAGTAGGGAATGTAATTAAGCTTCTGTCTACATATGCAGGAAACTCCTGCATCTTGAGTATTACAACTTACAGTCACCAATCTCAAAAGATGCACCAAAACATAGAAGAGATTCAGAGGAGAAATAGAGGTGTAATAGAAAGAATGGCACAGCTACCAGACAAGGAATTGTCAAGAAAGCAGTGTCAGAACTTCTGATCTTGGATATGAGACTTATATGATGTATAACTCTATATATTTAGCAGTAGCAAAGAGACTGAAGACAGAATGATGGCTATTTGGGCTACCAATGACAGTACTGGTTGTCTAATGAAGCTGTTAAACAAAATCAGACAAAAAGAGTTAATTCTTCTCATGAGACCATTAAACTGCAAGTCTGTTTGTAGAACGTTGTGTCTTCCAGAAGCTTACATGATTTCAAAGCAGAAGTGGAGAAACTCAAGACAGCTGGCAGCTCTTCAAGAATACTTTCCATATAGCACAAGAACTCTCCACCCCAAGTATAAGAAATTCAGCGGGAAAGGGAATAGACCAGGGTATCTGAATTCGGACCTGCAGGTAAAACTGAAAACCAAGAAGGAACTGCACAAGCATCTCAAGCAGGGTCTGGTCTCCTGAGAACATTCTGGATGGAGATACCCAGAGACATTGTCTGCTTATGTAGGGATGGGATCAGAAAGGCCAAGGTGCAGATGAGGCTTAACTTGGCAAAAGATGCTGAAAACAAGAAGGTTAAAGACAAGGCACCCATCCTGCTGAGCAGGAACAGGGAGCTCATTTCAACAGATGATGAGAAGTTGAGGTAATCAGTAACTTTTTTACCTCAGTTTTCCCTGGCAAGTCCCCTCTTCATGACCAAATTGAAGGAACAGTAGATGGAAAGCAGAGGGAAAAGACCCACCTACTGTGTGTGAAGACAAGATTTTGCAACCATTTGAGGAAACTGGGACCTTATGAGATGCACCCCCAAGGAAATTGGCTGATGTAATTGCCAAGCCACTTTCCATGATATTTGAGAAGTCATGGCAGTCAGATTCCTGGTGACAAGAAGAAGGCAAACATCACACCAATTCTCTAAAAGAGGTGAAAGGCAGCTACCAGTAATTACTGACATGTCTCACCCCTGTGATTGGAAATATCAGGGAGCAGATTCACATTATACCATGGAGTGACTACATCAATGAACATGGGAAGATCCGAGGATATAATGTATCTGGAATTCTCTAAAGCTTTTGCCACACTCCCTCTGAACATCCTTCTCTCTAAGCTGAAAAGATTCTAATTAGATGGATGGACTGTTCGGTAGATAGGAAACTTCCTGAATCATCACATCCAGAGGGTAGCTGTCAATGACATAATGTCCAGGTGGAGAGAAGTGATGAGCGGTGTCCCTCGGGGATCTGTGCTGGTACTGACACTGTTTACTGTATTCATCAATGATAGAGACAGTAGCACTGAGTGCATTCTCAGGAAGTTTGCTGATGACACCAAGCCAAGTGGTGCAGTCAACAGACTGGAGGGTGAGAGAGAGATCTGGACAATCTGGAGAGTGACCCATGCAAACCTCATGAAGTACAAGTGGAAGTGCAGGGTGCCACATCTGGGCCAGGCTGAGGGGGGATGTGATAGAGAGCAGCTCTGTGTAGAAGGACTTGGGAGTATTGGTGGATGACAAGCTGGACATGAGTCAACAGTGTGCACTTGCAGCCCAGAAGGCCAATCACATCCTGTGCTGCACCAGCAAAGCTGTGGCCAGTAGGTTAGGAGAGTTGACTCTGCCCTTTTATTCTGCTCTTTTGGGAACCCACCTGGAATACTGCAACTAGCTCTGGACCCCTCAGCACAAGAAGGACATGGAACTATTTATTGGAGAGGGTCTAGAGAAAGGCCCTGAAAATTATGTGCGGGCTGGAGCACCTCTCCTGTGAGAACAGGCTGAGAGAGATGTGGCTGCTCAACCTGGAGAAGAGAAGGCTCCAGGGAGACCTCATAATGGCTTACCAGTACCTGAAGGGTGCCTACAGGAAAGCTGGGGAGGGACTGTTTGCCAGGGCATGTAGCAACAGGACAAGGAGCAATGGTTATAAACTAGAGCAGGGTAGGTTTACACTAGGCAGTATAGAAAAAGTTTTCAACCATGAGGTTGGTGGGACAGTGGAACAGGTTGCTCATAGAGGTGGCAGAAGCCCCATCCCTAGACATTCAAGGCCAGACTTGATGAGGCTCTGAGTAACCTAATATCTAATCCCTGCTCACTGAAGGGGTTTGGAGTAGAAAGCCTTTGAACATCCCCTTTAACCCCGTGATTCTATGACAAAGAGAATCTACTAAAGATTACTAAATAGTCAATCATTGTGTGTTTGGCCAGATATTTGGAGACTGAGAAAACATATAGGAGAAAAATCATGATTATATCCTGTCACTGGTGTGTGCTTGTTGAAGATTTCCTCACCTTGGACTATCAGGATACAAAAGCATTAAGTAATACTTGATTAAAATTATTATAAATTGGTTCATGTTTTGCATTTTTCTTTCAATAATGAAGTCAAAAGAGAGGCAAGTCATGGGGGTTTTTCTTTGATTTTTGGGGGTGGTGTGGTGTTTTTTGGCTTTTAGTTAGAGATTCTAGAAATAAGAAAAAGGATAGCCATTGTACTTAGTATTTCTGAGATCTGTATTATTCCAGTGAGTGGTAGAGTTACCACTTGAAGGTATTTGAGGGTATTTATTACGGAAATCAAGACTTAAACTTCAGCTTCAGCCTGACTCCCTTAAGATTAACAAATAGCAAAAACATTAAACGTGCACTGTTTCTGCACAAAACTTTGTAAAGAAGAAAGGCATAAAGGGGGTTGAGCTCTAGCAAATGACAGCATTCTGCAGCTGCGCACTTCCTTCAGGAAGAAAGCAGTGATAACGGGCTGCAATTACTAGTCTGAATCTACTAACTACCTTTAACTGGTCAGCAATTGAGTTTTTCCAGTCCAGAGAAGTGAATGTATGTTCTCTTGTAGGCAATAATTAAATCCGATTTTCACAATCCTTCTCTATAGGAACAAGATTTCTAATGACTCAGACATGAGTCAAAAAAAGGAAGATAGGAGAGATTATTGGTATTCAAAAATCTGGGAGATACTACCTTGAAGATGCCATTATTCAAAGAAATTCTGTCTCATAATAACCTCTTGGACCATTATACATAGAATCAACAACTTGGGAAAGTTGTCATCCTGGTACATACTATGTTCTGCTCTGCAAGTGTGAAGAAGCAGGAGGCATCAGACAAGGAATCTCAGACTGTTTTGTAACAACTTCTCTGTATGACCAGAGTGGACTGCTGCATGATGACGCAGCAAAAAAGTGGCATTTCTTAAAAACACATTGTCCCAGTTATCAGGAGAATTGATAAGTATGTCCTGTCATTAACAGTGCTGCCATGGGTGAATCTCATCTGCTTCATGCAGAAAGACAAATAAGAACTGAAGTTTCTGGAAAATAAGGGTCTACGCCTCTGGATACTGCTTTGTTTCATATTGGGCAAATAGAGGACTACATTGTTCACAATTAAAAATCTCACAACCGAACAACAAAGCCCAAACACACCACCCACAAAAACACTAGCAAAACTCCACAATCAAAAAAATGCTTTAAATATTTTAGGGTTTAAATATCAAAGTACAGCAAGCCAGTTTATGAGTGATGGAACTTGAGACAATCTTAAATGGGAAAGAAGAATTTTGCTTTGACAATAGCATTCATTTTTCCTCCTTTTTGTGAGGGTTATTCTTTGAAAAACATAAATGTGATGAATGTGTTGCATTTGTAAATAAGGTATGGTATAAAAACTTGTAATGCTGCTTCATTATATGATAAGAGTGAAATGTGTTCCCTGTGGAGAAAAATCGATACTAAAGATCAAAGGGATGTCTTCAAAAGCCCTGCGCTGAGGGTTTACAAGTGCTATATTTCTTAGTTCCCCTCATGATGATGAAAAGAAAATCCTGTAAAAAGGTTCATTATTGGAGAGAGAGTCTCGTTTTTTCTTTTTTTCTTATTGCTAGAACACACGTTTTTCTTTTGTAATCCATTGACCTATTACCTCAGGAAGAGATTTTTTTAAAAAATGGTTTTACCTTCATTGAATAATATTGCTAACAAATAAGAGACACTTGCATAGGATGAGCTGGAAGTGCTGCATGCTTTAATGAAGCCTAGAAGAAGGATGATTCAGGGAAAAAGAGTCCAGAAACGGTGTCACCTGTATCTCAGAAGAGACCTGCTCCAGAAAACTGTGGATTATATTTTCATAGCCCAGGGAAATTGCGTTAATTACAGATGTGTCTCTGCACAAGTTTTTGCCTGAGAGGATTGTCCAAACATGAATCAACACATTCCCTTGCCAGATCCACCCACCTGGAGAAATGACATTACTCACTGTAATGATTGCTATAGAAAGGATGACTCAAGCCACATTGAGTTGAATTTGGACTAGAATCTCCAATGTGTATACTCAAGAGGCTGGTAAAACTCTAAAATAAATGCTAACTGTATCTTGTCACAGGAAGATAGATGTCTATTGTAATGCACCAGTAAGCCACAGATTCCTTTACCTAAAGACTTTAATTCAACAGGATTTCCAATACAAATTGCTATTAGTTCACATTCTCTAAAAATTTATACATACTTCTTGCCTCATGGTAGCTATGAGAACCTGCACTAATGTCCCAGACATGAAGAACTGTCTTAGGTATTTCCAGGCAAAATCTTCAGCATAGCTCAAGATCTTCACTGTAAATACTGCTGAACAGATCAGCAACCCTAAAAAAGCAATTCTGGAAATCCCTTCAGAAAGGTTTGTAGCTTGAACTGATGAAGTACTTCCTTTTTATGTGGCCAGTGTTTCTGTCCCTGGATGTGATATGAATACTTGTACTCAGGGAATGGCTGTTCATCAGTCAAAAATCTGTCCCCTAAGTTCCAGGAATCCCTCAAAAGTTAGTTCTCACAGAAATAAATCAGACCAACTTTCTTGATTCTCCCAGACTCAGCACAGGAGGTCAGCGAAAATACACACTGGCTTTTTTATTTTTATCCTTTCAATACTACCCTCAGCCCCATCTTCACCTATGAAGACAGGTGACGAAAGGAAAAAATTAGGAATATGAGGACAAAAGGAGCTTGCTTTTTGAAATCTAGCCATCAATGATACATCCACAGTATATGTTCAGATAATATGTGAGTGTTGCAGTCAGAGAAAGTATGTGTATATCTGGGCAACTTTTGATTAGTTAGGGGCATAATAGAAGTCAACTTACAGGAGCACAGACCTAGCTTGTATTTAGACCTTGATATATTATCAGTGACAGTGTGCTGCTTGCAACAGTCTTTTGTTGCTACAACTTCACTGTTCGTACTCAGGCTAGGTAGGTTTAAATTACATTCAGATATTTTGTTTTCAAAAGAAACACATCCAAAACCACTAAGGACACATCCATTCTTGAAGGCTACATGAGATTTATGCTTGCTAAATCCCATTAAAATGCATATTTTACTCATTTGGATCATCCTGACAACCAGTTGCGTTCTTCTTATTTAAACATTATTCAGCACAATACGAAGGAACATGACTGCAGTAAACTCTTTTATTTCCAGCTATACATGAGCTCTACAGCTTTTCATCTTTAAGAATAAGATTTTACTTCACAATTAGCACATGAAACAAACTTATATAAGATAGACTATTAAGTTGCTGAAGGTTAGCCTTTCTTCATGTCATTCTAGAGAGTGACTGTGCTGCGTTAATTAAAAACAGTGCCATGGCAATTGCTATAGAAACATTTTAATTGGCATCATTGCTTACAAATCCCAGCTATTGATCCCAGCAGAGCTTATCTCACTTTACATCTGAAGAATATAAATAGAATATTTTCAGTTCAAAAGAAATTTAAAAGATATGTTTTTCGAATTACTAATGTGCTTGGGAGGAGATATAGATTTTATATATTTATATAGAGATAATTCATTTACCTGTAACTGTCACAGGACACAGAATCCTTACTGCAAGGAGAGACTAATGCTTCCAGACTGCCACCACAGATATTTCAAATCTTAAAAATTAAGCTTACCTATTATCTCTGCTCAGGTTCTCTGATTTGCAAAGCAGGGAAAGAATTCAGGTTCTTCATAATTTGGGCATTAATAATGAATAACTCATTAGAAGTTTACTAACCAACTAGGAAGAAAACTTTTCCACTCTCTGACAAGAGCAGTAAGTGGCCTGTTGTCCTGAGTAAATGGTGGGATTAGAAGTAAAATGAGAGATTGCATAAATAATTTTGATCAGTTACTTGGAAGAAAAAAATCAAGAAAATTCTTCTCTCTAGTTTCAGGCTTAAGAACTTTGCTTGTCTTAAAAGAAATCAAATTATATCATTACTGCAATGTTCATTACACCAGACTGATTCAGACTCTCTTCACACCTGATACACAGAACTATTTTAAAATGAGAAAGTAGAAAATAATGTCCTATATGTTTTATACATTTTAATTTTCTTTTGGATTTTTTGATCATTCCAAAAATGCTCTTGACACGAAGGATACTGCGTTTCCTCTCGCAGTGAAGTCTTTCTGTTTATTTGTAAGGAAATCAGTAGAGGGCAGCACTGTACAGAAAACCGCGCATTTTAAACAACTTTAGATTATGTTTTGCCCCGTCTAGGACAAAACATAGGAACCTACATTCCTCTAATCAAAAAACCTGTTAATAAGCCGGCATTTTTACAGAAACATTTTATTAAAGCAGTCTCGTAGCATCTGTGTACAGTGTGTTGTGGTCCCTTCAAAGCTGCTCTTGTTTTTCCATATTAAACCAGACTCCCTGGTTTCAGCATACAGTGCATTTTCTAAGTCTACCAGATGCAATCCTAGACCCACGTGAACAGCTCATTATGAGACAAAACACATAAACCAATGACGAACTGGAAGTATTTCTTGGAGCATTTGAATCACAGAGCTGTAGAGGTTCAAAGGGACCTTCGGAGATCATCTTGTCTGACCCCCCTGCCATAGCAGGTTCACCTAGAGCAGATTGAACAGAAACTCACCTGGATGCATTTTGAATATCTACATAGAAGGAGATACTACAGCCTCTCTGGAAGCCTGTTCCAATGCTCTGGCACTCTCAAAGTAAGGAAATTTTTCTTCATGTGGATTTGAAATTTTCTGTGTTCCACTTTCTGTCCATTTCTGCCATTTCTGCCACTAGGCATCAAGAAAAACCTGATCTTATCCTCTTAATGCCCTCTCTTTAGATAATTATAAACATTTATAAGATTCCCTCTCAGTCTTCTCCTGGCCCAGGCCTCTCATCCTTTCCTCATAATAAAGTATTTTAATTATCTTCACAGCCCTCTACTGGACTCTTTCCAACAGTTCCCTGTCCTTCTTGAACTGTGGAGCCCAGAACTAGACACAGTACTCGCCAAGGCAGAGAAGAACCTGCTGGCCATGCTCTCTTTAATTCTCCCCAGAAGATCTTCGACCTCCTTGGCTGCAAGGGTACACTATTGCCTCATGGTCAACTTCTTGTCCACCAGGACTCCAAGATCTTTCTCTACAGAGATGCTTTCCAGCAGGTCAGCCCCTAAAACTGTATCTGTACATGGTGTTTTTCCTTCCTAGTTTCTGGACTGTATTTCATTGGTTGGTTCCAACCCAACCAACTCTCTAGCTTGTCTAGGTCTTGCTGGATAGCAGCACAGCATTCTGGTCTGTGCGAAACCTGAAATTTTATTTCTCTTTGAAATTATCACAAAACTCAACATGTAATCATACATCTCCAAATGGACATATGAAAACATATTTATGTTCCCCATCCTTTCCCATGTTCAAAAAGAAAAATTAAAAGCAAAGCAGAGTGAATGATCTGAGTATTATGTTTGCCTGAGTTTTGAAATAATAACATTTTTAAGGGAAAATTTGGACTGTTTGACATTCTTGGGTAGCATTTTTTTCCAGCAGTCTTCCAGCATTTAGATGTTCTGTAACCAGATTTTCTTAGGACCTTTAGTAGACCCACTGTGTGTTAAAATATTGTCAAATATGTCTTTTCAGGGCTTTTAACATCTTTGTTATCTTGTTTGTTTTGTTTTAATGCAGAAGAGCTAATATGTTCCAAGAAATCAGAGAAATAAATCAGTCACAGTTTTGAATATATAAAAGAGTAAAATTTATTAGAATAGTTTGTTAGAACAACAATCATGCACAAATAAAAAGTAATCAAATTCAAAATTTGGTCAATAAGAATATTTAAACCTGTTACCATTCTGAATGTACCAGAGATGAATTACTGAACAGCAGTCCATCAAGAAATGCTGAAATGCAGCTGTGAAAGAGCAATATTTGAGATTTGATCAAGTAAGAATATCTCAAGAAGTAAGAGATTAGAAACTTGAGAACCACTGGACAAACTTGATAATCTGCCTTTTGAGTACAGTATTTGCAAAAGTAGTTCCTATTGCTGTTTACTTTCATTTTTCAGTGCCTTAAACAGGATCTAGATCTGAAGAGGTTATTCAGTCTGCCTCTGATGGTGTAGTGAGCAGAATTTAAGGATCTAGATGATGACGTCTTACACTCAATATTGATAAATACTTCTATCCAGTGTGAAAAAAGCTTCAGTCTATATTATACAGGAAAATATAATCCAATTTAGATATGTTTTAAAGATTTGTCTGAGGAGTTTTGGTTTTTTATTTTTTGAACTGTATATTGTTTCAATCACAAGGAAATGCAAGCAACACCATAAAGGCAACATGTTTTATGGTTATTGTCAAAATCTGATGTTAAATAAGATGTGAGAATTACTATTTGTCCAGCAAGTTCATACTGAGAATTACAAGAGAGAGAATAAGATTTTGACTACGCTTACAGAATTCAAAGATAATGCTTCCACTAATGTGTGCCTAGATCTTTGTACATCCATGATTTTATGCAAATGGGGGTTGCATTTAATTTGTGTTTTGATTTCTCAGTTACAATAAAGAAATAAAACAAAACAAGAGTTTTCCTGCATTATGTGCATGATGTTCTGGGTAAATTTAACACATAACTTTAGAAAGTGATAAATATTCCAATCTTTCACTTCTTGATCAGCTAACTCTGTGTGAAGTTACTAAAATGATAAGACTTTGATCCTCTTTCGGGATTGCTACATATGGTGCTGAGACTATATAGAGTATCACAACTTCAAGCAAAATTTCTCATATAGGCAAAATTCTATCCTTTAATCAATATTTCAATATTTCAATTGTATATATGTTTACAAACTTCTACACAAAACATTAGTGCCAGTTTCAGAAAAGTGAAATTAACAGCAAGATTCTGTATCATAAATACAATGCAAAATTAAGTGCAAAATTTTGTTAACCCCAGCAGAATTCCTATGATGGCAAGTACTTCTTTCTTAAAGTACAAATCTGTTGAGGACTCAGTTTGAGTTTTATCTTATGAGTTTCTTTATGCAGAAACAGAAGATGATCAGTTCTCTGAACAGTGGGGACTAGTAATGGAGAAGGTGGGGTTACATTAATCATGAAGTAACAGAAAATGCAGATTTGCAGGCAATTCTGAATAGATAGTAAGAGATTAATCAGGCTGAGCTGGGAGAGTATGAGTTGGAAGTTTTCTTACTGTTTTCTTACTGAGCTGTTCTGTTGTATGAGGATGCTGGCAGCTAAAATTTGCAGATGAAGAAGCATTTTACTTCATTGTGTTTTAAATTAATGTCCATATACAGTTTGAGAGAGTGAAATAGAGAACGAAGGAAACATTAAAAACCATAAAATTCTTTTAGTAATTCTTACATGCACTCATCTCAAGAAAATATTCGAACATGCAACTGGTCTGTATTTTTATATATTTTATATATAGAGAATATGTAATTTCTGTATATTATTGTCATGACCACTAGGCTATTGATTTTCCCTGTTTTCCATTTCCTCAGGGAAACATAACTATTCCTACTTATTCAAACACTTTTCTCCATCCCCTAGGTCCTACTTGCAAGAGGAATATAACATTTGAAAAATTTGTTGTGGTGAATTATTAGAGGAGTGGAGGCTAACAGCATCACTGTAAATGATGAGGACTTCTTCCTTCTTGACAGTTTTGCTTTGGAGCTCAATGTTTCATGTGATTCATGTGATGCCATTTGAAAAAAGGACTAATAAGAACTCACACAGTGAAAGGATAACAGGATTGTCAGAGAATGATGGAAAAACACTGCACCGCACCAAGCGTGGTTGGATGTGGAATCAATTTTTCTTACTGGAGGAATACACAGGTCCAGATACTCAATATGTAGGCAAGGTAAGCCATGTATTTAAAAGACTCTTTACAGGTGATACATCTGGCACCCTTGGTATTTTCCTTCCTTCACCACAGTAGTTTTGCTTTTCATATAGCAATGATCCCAATTTCTCATGTAAGTTAAACAAAGCACATCATGGACCACCTGAGGTATTTGTGGCTGTTCAAAATAGTGGGCAAATTGAAGTAATTCAGTCAAAAAAAAAGGAAATGGTTCAGACTAAAATGTTCCAGTTTCTTATTATATAAGCCTATGCAAGATTTATCATTGAATGATTTCCAGTTTTCAACTATTAAACATAAATATTAGATAAGGGAACAGAGAAGTTATACTTTCATTCATCTACCTTGAGGCATTTTGCCAGTGTACTGGGATGTGTACTTTTTCAAGTGAAATATAGAATCCTATTTATGAATAACAGAACTGCTGTCTGTGCAAAAATCCTAATATGGATAAAGTGTTTGAGAAGAAAAAAAATACTGGGTTTTCAGCATTTTTGTAATAAACCGAGTTCTTTATTAATGGCTTGAAGACCCCATTCTTGAAACTTATTACTTGAGCAATTGCTGCCAATAGCACTTCTGAATTACAGCTGTTTTCGCTCCTATCTTTTCTGAAAGTTTTTCAGACTTTTGGCACTTTGTGGTGTTTCACCTTCCACAGGTCTGCCTTGTGGTCTAGTATAACTAAGTAATCTTGGTAAAAACTAGAATGACTCACAAATTAAGGACAATTTTATCTTAATATCTTTAAAAAAATATCCATTATAACATCTGTGATTCATCCGCAATCCTATGGCTAGCTCAGGTTGTCAAGATTATCTCTTTTTCTGGTGCCTAACTACACAAAGGATTAAGACACTGAAAAAAAGACTCAATAGTTTTGATCATTTGGTGATATCTCTGGTCACGTGAGACAGAACCTTCTGGAAAATATGGAAATAATATCTTTTTATTAAGAAAAAGTGTCAAAAAATTAACAATTATGACTATGAACATGATTCTATCCTCATTTATACAAGCACTACATCCATGCAATTCTGTTTTCAATGGAATTAATTTTGTCTTACAGTGGCAGAAATAGGATAAGAGAAAATAATCATTGCTAAATCTGTTTGTCAGTGTGTAAACAGAAATTTTTGCTGGAGACAAAGGGATCTTCAATAAAGAATACACTAACTGCACAGAGAAATTTCTAAATTGACTAAATTTGACAGAAAAACATACAGTAAGGTTGAGAATAATATGGATTTCCATTGCTGTAATTTCTACCTAGTCAAAGATTTTTATTTATTTTTTGTAAAAATAGAAAGCTGTTGAAGAAGTGTTAAACTAAGAATTTTTTCCAGTTTCAGGGCCACTGCTATTGATAAATGGACTTCAAACCATCTAAGTAATTAAAAGCTTAAATAAATCCCTACATGATATATAGCAACAGATGCAAACTTTATGTCCATTTATTCCAAATTACCAAAAGACACTGGATCTTATTACCACAGACTGAAGCTTGGGAAAGAAAACAAATGGCTGCATAGCAGTTGAGATGCTTCATTTCAACTCAGTTAATGTGTTAAAATTTTTCAAATTTCTCTGCAAAGTATTGTATAGAGGTCCTGAATGAGGGGTCAGCTTTCCTGATTCTGCAAAAAGATGGAAATCACCCCAAATATCATCCTATACTCCAAATAGGTTGAGTAGGATTGAAGTGATAAACTCTATATGGTTTCATTAACTTTGCACTGGTTTATGACATGAGAAAATTATCACTGTTCTGTACTGTGTTACAAAACCACAATAAATCCATGCAAGTTAGTTCAAATTATCCTAGTTACACATGATAGACATACAGGGCCAAGAGGTAGCTGCTACAACAATAAATCAGCTAGGGAATTTAATTTCTTTTTTTTTTTTTTAATCAAGAAAAGAAAAGAAACAATGTCTTTGAACAACATTATTCTGAGAAAAGCTTAAATCTCAGGTTTAGTGTTCTTCTGCTCAAAGTGATGGTAATTAGCAAACTGGTATGTGTGAAGAGAGAGTACTTTTATTCCAGCCCATGGGGACTAGTTCATAGCAAATATTCTTATCCAGACCCTCTTTAATATGGATATGCACAGACAGATGGATTACTGGGGTAGAATAATAAATGTTGTGCTAAATATTAAATCAACTGAATTAAGAAACTTTATCAGGAAATAAACTTCTGAGGGATCATAGGCATAGTACTAAAAAGTTCCTTTACTCTCCCTAGTACTGTTTCCAAACAATTTATATCTTTAGCTCTGGAGTTTGCAACTGAAATATTCAGTCAGACAGATGTCGGGTAAGCAGTAATATAGTGTACTGTTTAAAAATTGTCTAAGAAAAAAATTATAAGATGAAAAAATTATCAAATTCTTCCAAGATGTCTGTTATCTCGAGTGAATGCTGGATACCTCAATCATCAGTTTGCGGAATGTTCATAGGATATAGAAAGGGGTACTACAGAATTCGTTCTGCATACTACAAATTCACAAAAAGAAAAATAAAATATGGATTACAATACTGAGAGTTAAATGTATGAGAGAAATTTATTTTGAAAGATGAAGAAATATCTGGCATTTTCTGTGAAATATGAAGGGGCTGATAAAGTAAACCCCCTAACAGTATCATTCTGTGGCATTCCTTTTCTCATAGGATCTCCATTTCTTTCACTGAGGAAGGGATATTAGTGCAGCCTGTCAGCTGCTACTTACTTTAAGAACCATGTAGAACTTAAGAAATAAAATCTAAGTTACTGACTTTCTATGAGAAAAGTCTACTCAATTTACTCACCAAACAAACAATCTAAAGAGACAAAAATATTAAAAAAGTAAGGATGTAATTTAAGAAGTATTAAAGTATTTGATGGGAGTGATGGTCATTAATTAAAGAAAAAGCTAATAAAATGCACAGAAGGCTCTAACCAAGTAGCCCTCTGGGTATAATCACTTTTATTTCCCAAAGCTAATACTGATTATACGTGCCTCCACTTCTAAATAGCTTACCTGATACTCATTGCATGAACTGTGAGAAATGCCAAGTATCCCACCTCTTTACCTCCAGTCCACATGAAATAACCCTAATTAAAAGCATCAGTCATTTTGGAGAATGTAGTCCTTTATGGTTTGCAACAATAAATTTAAGGGATCTCAAGAGATAAGATATTTTATCTTCTTTCAAGTCAATCTATTATATTTTGAGTAAGAAAGTTAGTCTCTTCCCATATCATACATGCACTTTCCTAATCAAAGGCTGCTAATTTTGATAGGCAGAAAATGTGTGAAGTTCCATTAAATTTATGTTAGATCTGTCATGAATGTATGATGAAATACCTGTCATATCCCAGAACTTAAGCCAGCAAACAAAAAGAATAATAAAACCATTTTTACACCACCTGCAACTCTTATTATTCATATTAAGGGAGGCAATAAAAAATGAAATAAAAAAGAACTGACACTTCTCAAAATAAGCTGCTTCATCAACAACCTCCTGTATAATAACTTCCATAAAAATAAATTAATTAGGTTTTACATGTCATAAGCATCATATAAATTGGATGGGAAGTGAAGAAAAATTTCTGATCTTCTCACAACCAGACAGTGATTTGGATTCATACCATTTGCCTGTGTTTTTTATTAAAAAGTATAAAGTGAAAAGAAAAATATTCAGAGGGTGAATTTATTTTGTTTTTTGGGGTGAGGAACAACATGTATTCAAACGGAATATATATTTCTTGTTGTCCACACTTACAAATATTCAGACATCTACAAGTTAGATCCAGTACTATAGCAGTATGCTTTATAAGAAAAGAGAGAGAAGACTAAAGTAATTTCATGTGACAATTCAAGACTCATTGAATTACCAACCTCACCAGACTTACTGTTACTTAATACAAAAATTAACTCAATCAACCCATTACACTATATAGGATTTTTCCTTATTTAATGAAGTTGTAAAAATGTTTCCTTGTAAAAATAGACTGAAAACGTATTGTCTGGAAATACTATTTCACATTACCTTTCTGGCTGCTTTTGGTACACCTCAGGAGTTTTGAGCAGGCTTCGTCTTAATATGCAAAGCAGCAGAGAAGTCCTAAAATGGGATCAGTGAAGCTATTACTCCATTAGTCTTGATCAGTTTCAACCCCATCCTCTCAAAATGTGGCTCAGGCCTTGGCCATTCTCAACCTCTGCTCTAAGCAAATTGGATGGAAGAAACCTATGAACCAAATGGATGATCCAACAAGCTGGCTCTTGATAACACTGCAGTTATAACTCTGGAGTTTATTTTGTCCATTCTGCAGCATAATGTTCTTATCTGACATTAAAATATTTTTATTAACTACCTAATTTTGTATTCTGTATGTATTGAATTTGATCTTCATATTCCCTTTAGAATAGGTAGAGAACATATCCATTTGTGTCTTTATTCAATTTTTGAAATTAAACCATAAGAGTTTTTAAATCTATTCCTTTCAGAGTCAGTTGAAGAACCACCTTTTAAGAACCACTGTCCTTTCAATGTAAGAGATGCATGTCACTTGCGCCAGTTAAAAAACTGTTAAGTTCAATACAGCATCCAAATGCTACTATAAACTAGCATGTTTTTTTGACATCTTTTGACTTAGCAGTAAGTTAAGATTCAAAAAAGAACTGAACTATAAACAATCATATGTTGCTGACATATAATAATTTACATTTGGGGAAAATTTCAGCACATCCTTAACATGTTCTATCTAGCATGCTACAATGATTTTCAAGTTGTAAAAAGAAAAGCTGACAACAGCTGACAGCTGTGTGCATGTGTGCAATACCCAAGCTAAAGACAAAGTGGGAAGGGAGAATGGAGTTCTGTTCTGTCTCCAGTGGTAAAATGTTGCCATTTTAAAAATCAAAAGAAATCCATTTTAATAAAAGCTGGCTTTATTTGGCTTAACAGCCTCTTGGTCTTGGCAAGCTCCTTATACAAGAAGTCCTAGTTAGGTCTGTCTCAAAGAACTGTCTGACTCAGAAACCTTTCACAAAAGGTAATTCTTATTTGTAGAATAGAACTATTTTCTTGTTATACTTTCATAGGCTGTTATTTCCTAGCCTTGTAATTTAAAGCCTGTGGGAAAAGATTAGACCAGTGTCATTCTGCAGATTTATTATCTATTATCTAGCAATCATCTGTTGTGTCTGAAAAGGTGGGAAGGAGAGAAAAACATTTCAAAAGACACGTAACATGATGTTGCATCGTTACTGCATCAATTACATTTTGAGAACAATTCTGAAAAGGAGAAGTATTTTGATGATATTGTGGTTTGCAGATACCAGAGAGCCTGTTGATAAATAGAATACAAAACCCATGAGAGCAAATCAATATGTAACTACTTAGAAAGGTCAATTTGACTGCATCAGAAGGTAGTACTGTGCAACATCTTGTGTGAGAAAGCTTTGTGAATACTCACCTTGAAGACAGACTGAGGATCTGTCGACAAACAACTGTCAAGAATCATAGAATCTTAGGTTTTGAAGGGACCTTCAAAGTCCATGTAGTCCAACCCACTGCAGTGAGCAGGGACATACTGATAAATCATACCCAGTCCATTCTGGAAATCATCACACATTTCAGTCTGAAAAATGTGTTAAGTCTAGCCAATGCAATCTCTTATTTTAACACTACGCTGGGAATCCATCAAAAGAGGAATCTATGATCTGTTATCAGTTATAGAAAAACATGACCAGGATCAAATCCTTGCTGTGTGTACTGTTGTTGCAACACAAACACATTGGGCTAACTTCTGCATTGTTTTTAATATTAAAATATGGTTGAGAAGCTCATCTGAAATCTCTTTCCTTTTTTTCACATAGCAGTGTGCAATAAAAAGAGTAATAAACTAGTCCAGCCTCCACAAATATTTCTGAAGTTATATATTCCTCTGTATCTTGCTTCACATTTCAGGAGCAAGCATGTTCATTTCAGATGGAAACCATCACAACATCTTTATCAAATTGGGAGTGTGAAGAAATTGCAATCAAGTTGATAATACTAAGTTACATGATATTTTTCTAGAAGAAAAAGTGGTTTTATGTATTCTCCATTTTCATAGAGGAACTTAAAGATAAATGGCATCATATCCTCTTAGAACTCTTAACAAAACCTTAAAGAGATCTTTGGAGTATTTGATTCAGGTAGACAAATAAAATTTCAGCCCAAATCCTGCCATAAAAATAATTGGTGATGCTGAAAATAATTAGTAATAAAATTTTATTCTTTACCTGATGAACATTTTGCTTTATTTTTTCTGTCTATAAAATGCAGCTGACAATATTTATCTAATGAAGCTTTTTCCCACAGCTTGTCTATGCATGAGGCATTCCCTCACAATATTACAAAAACCTCTATAATGTCATGAAAACAGCTATGAATCAGCCATTTGCTTGATAGCATTAATTAGAAGTAATGGGTTGAATAAGATAGTAAAGCACTATGGAAAGGAGGAAGAAACAGAACTAAATACTAAATAGCCACCTTCTTGGTGAACAGTGTCTGAATGCTTGAATTTGTGACAAATACTTTCTTTAACTTTTCCTGAAAATGACGACAGCCACAGAAATATCTAATGGGATATTGTTACATTTCTTTTCAAGCATTCATATAATGCATTTACCTAACTTAAAATTTGTAATTCTTGTCACCACCTGTAGCATTTTTTTCCCTTCAGCTTCTAGCTATTATTACACATTTCTGATTAAGACTTAGTTTCTAAATATCACGAAATATCCATTCAGCTTAAGTGGAATTAACAGTACTATATCAAACTGTTAAAAACACTGCAACTACTGACTCGGGCTTTAAAAATGGTGTTTTTCTTACAGCTCAGTCTTACAGGGACTGTGGAAGTAAAGCATATTTTTCTTTTCAATAAGAAATTGTGATAAAAAACCACTGTCAGTTACTAGGTGGTAACAGAACATAAAATTTTTTGATAGAGTCTGGCCAGGTAGCTAACTGATAGAACTAAACTAATAAATGAAAAATAAGACATAGAAAGCATTTACTTACTTTGTCTCTCTGTCACTGCAGCATTTGCATGCAAGATGCTCAGACTAAAGATACTTTAAATCAATAACCAAAAACAAAATAGGGGGAAAAGTTACTGAATAGTCTTGTGACATAAGTATCTGAAAGAAGTAACCATGTACTTTTACATTTAGTTTTAAAACCTATTTTAATTAGATATAAACAAATGGAGGGTGTGTGCAATAAAATCAATGTCAAGAACAATTTGACATGCAAGCAACTATTTCCATATATATTGGCACTGAAATAAATGGAAGCAGGTCTGTTACAAGAATAAATCATTAAAGGGTTTTTTTAGCTACCTAAGTTTCACAGAACATGAAAACACATTAATCTGTGTACAGGTTAGTAACAGAGAAGTGAAAGAGGTCACAGTCTAATTCTCACTCATTCCATATGAAAGATTTTGAATCACATGCAGAAAGGCATGAAGGACAAAATTTGAATCTGTCCAGGAAGAAATTCTGCAGTCCTTCAAAAATGTTGTTAATGAAGGGAAACAGGAATGACCTATTCTGTGTTCATTCCATTACCGGAACTGAAATTAATTATCTTTACACTTCAGCTGGCTAAATCTAGTCCAACTTCAAAATGTGCAACTTCAAAAGTACTTCAAACAGTAGTACTGAGTACCTTTCAACTGGTGTGACAGTTTACATTTCCAGTACAGTCAGCAGAACAGAAAAACAGCATAATACTTTAAATTAATTTCAGCCTGTATTTTATTATTTGTATGGTTACCTTTGACAATAATTAAGCAGCAGCAAAGGACCTCAGTGATGCTTTAAACCTTCATTGTAGTTCATTTGAAAATTTAGTTTTTTTGAAACTCCCAGTTTAAAATAATTTTATGCATCTAAAAATCTATTATGATATATATGTGTACATATGCATATACCAAACATTATTTGCTCTTCAGGATGAAGAAAATATTTATGCTGATCTCCTTGATGAGGAACAGAGAGAAAAGGATAAAAAAATCCCTCATAATGATGATGATATGGTTATTAGGAATATATTCTACTTCTGTAAGTACTATTCAACAAAACAAATAACCAGTACCTGTTAGGCCATGACATAGTATCTATTTGTTTGAGAAGGAAACTGCATCAGAGTAGCTGAAACAGTGACTTGAAGTCACAGAGCCAGTCAATAAGAAACATTAAATGAGATTTAACTATTTGAAGAGGTCCAGATGGAAAGAACAGAACACATCTTGAATGAAAACCACCTGAAAAAAGAGCATTCCTGATCCTTTATTTTGCATATTAGCAAAATCTCAAGTTCTATCTTAAAACTTATCACCAAATGGACAATAAGACAATTATCAACATTTTATTAGAGATGTAGTCATAGTAAAACAATCAGTTTCATTTTCTGTAAAATGTGGTTCTCCAAAATGCAGAGTAACTGGACAAAAACGGATTTCAGCAAAGGGTGCATACAATAATCACTGAAGATTCCATTTACAGGCAAGAAAAAATCTTTCTTTCCTCACAAAATTAATACAAAATTAGCATTGATACATTCGGATTTTTATCTGCTTTAAATAAATGCAAACACTTTGACTACCCATGCTGTTAAACTAACATTATTTTTACTCATCCTTTCTGCACTTCCTGATAGCCTTCTTTTTCTTTAATACTTGTTCTGAGAATCTCAAGCCCAAAAATTTTTTAAAAACCTCTCTTAATTAACTCCTGCATTGCCTAATGATTCCATGTTAATCTCATTTCATCTGATTAGCATTCAGATTCAACTATTAAATTAAACATACCCTTGGCAGAGCAACACTTGGTCTGCAGAGCTTTATGTTTGTTTTGGACCTTATGCTTTGGTTTATCAAGGCACTGCTTATCTTCATCTGAAATCTCAGATTCTGGTTTCATTCTTAGTCAGACAGGTACAATCAGTCTGCAGTTTGTACAGAACTTGAAGCCCCTCTGAGGTCCTCTTCAAATAGCAGTATAATTACAGGTTCCATATTAAGCTCTTTTGATAACTACTCCAGCCACCATCTTCTTTTTGCCATCACTATAGTGATGACCTTCCAAAGATTTTATTTTGAAACAAAGTTTAAACAAACATAGAATTAGGTAATGTGAATTTCAATAAATAGATAACCAGTGACAAAATAGAAAAAGAAAAAAATAACCCCACAAGACATTTTTTCTTGTAAATACTGGTTTTCAGCATACTTGAAAAAATAGCTTCATTTAGGAAGTTAGCACAACACGGATTGAAGGCTTGTTGCTTTTTATGTCCTATCCTAATTTCAGTGTTTTAATTCCTTTGAGAATTTTCTTCTCAGATTTTATCCAGAGTTGAGAATGCACCTATGTCTGTTGAAGCAGACATCAGGCATAGGAATTGCACTCTGACTGAGGAAAAATATTTGGATAGACAAAACATTGGTTTCCCCTATTAAAGTATTTCTTATATACTGATTAGTGTAGAGCTGAGTCCAGATCAGTTAGTCTTGTGAAGAGTAAGGAATAATCCATCCATATGATGAACTCATTTTCCTTCTTGGGCTGGAGCTTTTATTCACACCTATCTATGTGCACACCTTTTGGAACTACAATACATTCTGAATGCCTCTCAAACAGCAAAAAGATATCACACAGAGATAGATTTCACTCATAAGTTTCTGGTAAGAGAAAAAGCTATGAGAAAAAATGTCCTTTCTTATTTTGAAGCCTTTAAAATAATAATGGATTTACCACCTGTTTCATGGATTGACTAAGGTGACAGTGTTTGATGTGAAAATTTCTTACCACTGGACGTATTTGATGATCACTTTCTGTAAAGCTTTATCTTACATTATGAAATGGGCAAATTACATAGTACAGAAAACCATAAACAGTTTGACTCTTTTCATCAGTTTGAAAACATGTAACTGAATTGTTGAATTGGAGAATAAATAGATAAATTGTATGTGCTCTGAAATATGATTCTTTGTGCAGAAGAATGCCACTGTTCTCAGATTTGACTATACCTGTAGCATATAGGGCATAGGAGATGTAGATGGAATGCAGGGGAAAGTGGCACTTGAGAAAACAGCTCCTGTTTCATGGGGAAATGTTCGTGGAGGGAATACATTTCCCCATATTGTCTCTGTATCAGCAGAGCCAAAAGACTATTAAGAATTCTGCTGAACCATTTCTGAATGAAAAACTGATTTAGCCTTACCTACTAAGTCAAAATCAGAACCTGCAGCTGATGTCAGCAGTGTTTTTCACAATACAATTCTCTAGAGAATTTGTAACAATAGACAGATGAACACATGAACCAGATGCTGGAAACAGGAGATAACAAAAGTAAATGTCATTTGCCTTGCTTAATATACAGTCACTTAGGTAACCATCACACAAAGAGATTGGTTGTTTAATTAAGAAGTTGGTGCTGATGTCACAAATTCAAATCAGGTAAATACCTAGTCTTTTAGCACATATATAAAAACTTTTGATTAAACATATGCAAATTAAAGCCGTATAGATACTGCTTATGCAATTCAGGCTGGAGAACTACTGACGTTACTAAGAAATCTTTAGAGTTTTAATTAGTTAAAATGCAAATGAAAGACAATATTGGATGAGCTTCTGGTGGTGCTGTTTCCTGGCTGCTGCAACTCTCACAGAGCTGTGAAATCATATAGATGGGATAACTGACCTGTTGCTTGCATTAATCATATTTTCTGTGAGATTCTGGAGTTGGCTGGGATGTTACAAGTTCTCATTTCAAGTATACTTCTTCATTTTTGGTATGAATTTGTATGTTTTGGTTAAGATAATACTCATCCATTCTCCTTCTCAAATACTGTCTTCTTTCTCATCTGTACATGCATAACCTGTTTTCCTTGGAGGAAGCTTAGAGTGGTAATTATAATCAAGTTTTCTGGGGTCAAATCAATTTGTCTTTTAATATGCATTGGGTAGTCTTGTAAAGCTCAATCTTATTCTGTGCCACAGCTTCAGAAAATGTACCATAGTGCAATCAAATATATAGATAGAAATTTATATTAAAAAGTACATGGACCTGTAAAAGTAATGTACACAAAAGCTTGTGTTTCCTGGCATTTTGCATGATTATTCCATTAATCCAGGAGCTTCAGCTAGAAACTGTTATTAAAAATTTCAAGGAACCCTAAAGGTACATAGATTTTCTTTTCCTATAATTTCTGAAACAGTCACTTTGGACTCACTTGATTATCTTATGCTTCCCTGTTCCTTATCATTGCTTGATACTTATGCTTATCACTTTCTTATTTAAGATGACAGAGGCATATTTGAAAGAATTATTACTAAATCTTAGAGTTAACCACATTTTCTCAAGTTAATCCTTTGTGCTGTGTACTGCAGTTTCTCTATACATTTTCTATGGCCAGTCAAACCTAACAATTTTCTAGTTATGAAACTATTAATATAATGCTCATTTGTATTACTTTTATAGAAAATTTTTTTCACCCTGAAGTTATACATGGCTGGAGTTTTTTGCCTTAGGCCATCAAGAAAGCAATATTATTAAAGGTAAAACTGAGGAAAGAACTTGGTAGCAAAGTCAAAGTGTGACTGTCATGTGGAAAGAACCTTAACTATATCAGGAACTAAGAGGTTGAATACAACTCAGCACTTTGAAGGGGAGAGTGAAAGTCTTCCATTTGAAGCATAAATTGCACATGAAATATGAAAAGAATAAAGATGTGTTGGGAAAGCTGTACTAAGGGTAAGAAAACCTTAAACAGAAATGCATTTGGTATAAAAAGACAATATAATGTAATTGGTTCAACTTTCATTTCCACAAATGGGAAAAAAAATTTTGCTATATAAAACTTCCAAGTTTCCCCTACTGACATGTGATAGTAACTAGCACCATTTACACTCTGTTTTATTGTTATGCCTCCAGAAACAGGAAAAACAATATAAAACAAACAAATAAAAAGCAACACAAAAAACAAGCAAACCTAATGTCCTCCTCTGAGACCTTTGAACTACACTCATCAAAACAAAGCCCTCTTCCAGCCTCAGTTAATAGAGAGCATGCAATAGACTGCTGCTCCAAACTCCTACAAGACACATAAAGGCATAATCAATCTACTATTATAAATTCAGTGGCTCTGTGTAAATATTAATGCAATCTAACCTTACTGGTGGAAAGAAATAACAGACAATACTGCAGCAGACTCCTTATAAATTGCTTCATGCAACTATAATATGACAGAGTAAGTCCTTCAGATTACTATAGCAAATCTATAGAAATTATGAAATTACCTCCACAACTGTGCAGGATCAATTTTCAAAGTACCACAGGACATTAAAATTTTGTAATTTAATTTGTAGGACTTCTTCTCAAAGGACTTCTACTTATGCAAAACAGTCGATAGCAAGTAAGAATGTGCAGCCAAATGCAGTATTGCACAATATACGATGCAACGCTATTGGCGGTGAACACAGGAAGAAAGATAACAAGCCATAGCGATATCTTCTTACCTGTGGAACCTACCTACAGGTGCTTCCCATAACAAGAAAAGCCTCAGGTCAGCAACTTTCTCTCATTCTTCCCTGTCCTGGTTTGATGAGATCAAATGTAAATCAATGAGAGAGACAGGTGCCTCTGCTCTCTCATGTTGGTGACCACCACATCAGGAGGTTTCAGAGTTTCAGCCGTTTGGATCTGGGATAGGGCATGCCCATGAATTCACTTGTCCTTTAGGAAAGATACCTTTGTATCTATGTGGTAAATGTATGATGCATGTGAAAGAAAAAACATTAAAAAAGAAAGAAAAAGCTTTAAAAGTCTGTATTTGCACCTTCAATCTGTGAAATGTACATTGTAGCTGGAACTGCAGATCCTAATAATTCTGTATCCTCAGCATACCCTTGAGGATGTTTGCTTGTGTTCTGGCAGTAGTTTCTCCACAAAGGTGTGGAAATCATCATGTTCTTCACTTCTCACTAAAATACACAGATTAAACTGCTTAGTAACATTAAACTTAGTTCATTTGACAATGTGAGTCCCTTAGCATCTCTTCACTCAACAAGCAAGGAAAAAAAATCAAAGAATCATATTTTTATTTGGGTTGGAAGGGACCTTTAAAGGTCATCTACTCGAGCTCCTCTGCAATGACCATGGAAACTTTCCACTAGATTACAGCCTCATCAAACCTGATCTTGAGTGTTTACAGGGATTTACCACCTTTCTGGGCAACTAGTTCAGTGCTTCAGTGCCTTCAGAATTTTTTTTTTTTTTAATACCAATCCTCTTTTAGTTCATGGCCATTATCCCTTGTCCTATCACAACAGGCCATCTCCAAGTACTGAAAGGTTGAGTTGTTCACACTTCCTGGGAGCCATTTACAGGTAAAAGGGGTTGAGACAGACACTATGGGAAATCAGAATACCTCTGCTAGAGATAGTTGTGCATAGGTAGCCAGCAGAGGTGAGAAGTCAAACAGCCCTTTTTCTATGCCATGATACAGCTTGTTGACCATCAATTTTGCAAACATTAGTGCAACGTATGTGTCTTTATCCTTTCATTCCCCTCACCTTTCTGCACTTCTCTGAAATTAGACAAGCAAATAAATGTCTTCATTGTATTTATTCATAACAATATCAGCAGTCATAATTAGTTTGTCTTGCTGTTTTTTCCTGTTTTAATTTGTAACAACAGTTGTATGGAAATAAATTTCAAGTTAAATAAAATCTAAATGAAGTCTGGTATATACTTGCTTCTAAATGGGTAAAATTAATCCATATCACTGTATAATTTATTAACTGTTTCTGTTGATTCACCCCTTTTTTATTGATTCTATGTCTGCCTAATTCAAAAATAGCTACTCTCTATTACAAAGAGCAGAGAATCAGATCAGCTGCATAGCTTACAGGAAATGTGGTAGATAAAAGTTAACGAAAAGCAGTCAAGCACTTTTGAAAATGAATCTTTAAGAAACTATCTTCGAAGTCAACTGCTTTTTCTTTTTTTTCTCAGTTTCCTTTTGCCATCACATGGGCAAGAACAACCCCACGTATCAGAATAAGCTGGGGACTGACCTGTTAAAGAGCAGTGTAAAGAAAAGGGACCTGGGGGTCCTGGTGGACAGTAGGATGACCATGAGCCAGCAAATGTGCCCTTGTGGCCAAGAAGGCCAATGACATCCTGGGGTGTATTAGAAGGAGTGTAGTCATTAGGTCAAGAGAGGTTTTCCTTCCCCTCTACTCTGTCCTGGGGAGACCACATCTAGAGTATTGTGTCCAGTTTTGGGGCCCTCTGTTCAAGAAGGACAAGGAACAGCTTGAGAGAGTTCAGTGCAGAGACACAAAGATGATTTAGGGATTGAAGCATCTCCCTTAAGAGGAATGGCTGAGGGAGGTAGGTCTCTTGAGTTTGGAGAAAAGGAAACTGAGGGGTGACCTCATTATTGTCTATAAACATGTAAAGAGTGGCAGGAGGATGGAGCCAGGTTCTTCTCAGTGACCTCCAATAGGACAGCGGTAGGGCAATGGGTGCAAACTGGAACACAGGAGGTACCACAGAAATACAAGAAAAAACTTTTTCACAGTGAGGGTGACAGAACACTGAAACAGGCTGCCCAGAGAGTTCATGGAGTCTCCTCCTGCAGAAGCATTCAAAACCCATCTGGATGCATTCCTGTGTGACCTAATCTAGGTGTTCCTGCTCTGGCAAGGGGATTGGGCTAGACGATCTCTTGAGGTCCCTTCTAATCCCTGATATTCTGTGATTCTGCGTAATTCTTTGATTCTGTGATTTTATATGAAATTCTGAATTTGATAATTTATGAGGTGTCTTTTCTCTCCACAGAATGATGATATCTTTTCTATTGTGTATTATAGCAGTTTTGAGAGAAGTTATGAATTAGCCTTGGACATACTAAGAATGCATAGTCAAACAAATACTTCCTGAAACCCAACAGTAATGTGTTAAAATAATTATTCGCTGACAATATGTATTGAGTGCTATGTGAGTATGAAGCGCAATCCAGAAAGGCAATGTACATAATTTAGGGGAAATAAAATTATGCTGCAGAACTCTCAGATAATCTCTTATTTGCCTACTCATTTACTTATTAGAAACAAGTTCTATTTTACACAGACAGTTTTTTCTTCCATAAGATGCTGTATAATCACAGAATCACAAAATATCAGATACCGGAAGGGACCTGGTTTGTTTTATTCATTCTTTGATGTGATTTTGGTCCCATTTCTTTTCACAAACTAAAATGTAAAATTACTTCCCTGATTAATGAACATTCCTCAGATGTGGAGTGTAGAGCAAAAAATATATAGGAATATATAGGAATTAGAAACCATTTCATGTTGAATCTGTATCCAAATGATCTTGTAATAGTAAATTGTAAAATTTTGTTGCTATTCTCAAATTTAGGATGTTTAAAAATTATTTTCACCACTTGGTAGAAGCATGCTAAAAGAAAGAATCTTTAAACATCCATCAGAGTTTGAGACATACTTGTAGATAGTTCGAACATACAGATAAAAAAAATTAATCTGTTCTCTGAGATCTATGTATCATTATGGAGCAGGCTAAGGGAATGCCAATGGACAGCAGTGACTTTTTTCCAGAACTACTTGTTAGCACAGAACAGATCACTGATCTCATGCTTGCTCATTGTCAATCCATTTGAAGAGACTCCTGACCCTGGGTTATCAGCAGAGTTTCTCATATGAGCAATCAAAATCAGGATGGCAAGCTAACATTTATATTCACAGCCTGGCTCTCTGCTACTCATCTGCATGTCTTCTTCTAGCCTTTAGAGAATCTTTAAAGCGAACAATCAACTCTCCAAGTATAGAAAGATTTTGTAGGAATAAAACATTTCAAACAGCAGAATTTGCAATCTTAGTAAGCAAAGTGTTAACTTTAAGTCAGTTTACAGTCTGAAAGATTCTTTATGTAGGCAGAAAAAGCATTTATCCGATTTTCAAATATGCACTGCATTATTAATACACTTTCAAATAAAATTCTATTAAAATAAAATTCCAGATACAGTTTCCAATAAAATGCATATTATGTACTTAGCACTTATACAATCCCATGCAAAAATTATATTCTTACTTAAACTAGGAATGTTTTCTATTCTAAATCATGACATGCAATATGAAAATTTCATTCTTTTCCCAACAACTTTCTTTCTTCTATTTTCCAGTTGAGACTTGTGTGATATTTTTTTTATAAATGGTTGCTTAAATGTACAGTGGGAAACGTCTAGTCTCCATTTTTCCCATGAATAGCAGTCTTGACAATGAAATACTAGGGTTCTTGTAAATTAAGAATCTTTCTTGGCAATCTGCCAGGCAATGCTGCTATGAAGATAATACCTGTGGACCAGAATCTGATTGAATTAATGTAAAATTAAGCAAGTTCAATAAAATCTTATCAATAGCAATGTGAGTATATGCATGTGCAGGAAAAAAAACCAAAAACCCAAGAGAGACTGATGGAAATCGTTTCAAAAACATAAAAAGTAGCTTTGTAAACGTAGAACAGAATGCTCAGCTACTCAACTTTTGGGAACCCACAAGTCTAATGTAAACACTTCTATTACTAATGCTACTAGTATACAATGCAGCAAGTTACTGATACGGCAGAGATGACTTTTCATGTGAGACTCAAGAAATGCCTCCTTTCGTTCTGTGTTGAGAAAGGATGTTAACTTAGTGGAGGCTCTAATTTCCACAGTGCCTTCTGTTGACTTCCCTTCTCCTGACCCATGGGATTGACTCCTCACTGAGGTCCCAGATACAGCTCTAACCTTGGCTTCTCCCCTGGCTATCCGGTTGAGCATGTGGAGACTTGTAATACAAGACATCTTGACAGATACAGGGATGTTATTGAGGACTCAAAAAGAGCTGAGCCTGTCTTCCTAAGAAAGTTTCAGGTGCTAGTCACCACCCCTGAGATCTGATTCTTATTTGGTGGTGTTTTAAAAAGCTGCTACCTCAATCTAAAAGGGATATCTCAACAAGAATGAATCTACACTGTTTCTTAGGGACATCAGAGTTTCCTGTGTGGTGCAAGATAGAATTGCCTCACCAAAAGAAATAAGCTATGCTATGTGTTTGACATACAAGTAAGTCTACTTTTCTTTTCCTGAAAATAGCAATCAAATGTGAAAATAAGTTCAAGTATAGGAATGTGAATAAAATATTTTTATAAAATTTGTATATTGATTACATAATGTTCCATATTCTGTGTCAAGATACAAGGTACAATATTCAGATGCAATTTTACATATTACCTGAAAAAGTTACAATTTGACAGGGACTTTTTTTCTGGAGTTCTGTATGCATGTTGTATGCATCATGCTTTTAAGTCACTGCATTGTATGCAATTCTTAGGACTTTTTACAGACATTTGTTACAGATACATTCTGAGCACATTATGTGCTAAATACATTTGGATAGTTGTCTCATCAAGTCTTACTGTTAGAAGACCATAAAAACAATCAGGTCAAATTTGGTGACTAGTGTTAGGCTACAGTGTTAATCTTGAGGAAACAATCCAAGTGAGTAAATTCAAGAAAATCCAACAAAATCATAGTGGATTAATAAGAAGATACAATGCCTCAGCTATGAAATATGAAGATAAACTCTATCAGGAATGCGTAAAATTACTTACCTGACTCTGGTGAATATCTAAATTAACAACTTTACTGATACTGAACAATATTTTTTCATTTTAATTATATATTTTTATACTCAAAGTAATAAAAATAAAATACTGGATTAAGACTCTTTCTGTTAATGTTTGGAAAATAGTTGATCGATCTGTGTACAGACGTGACTGTAAGTATGTCTCTATGGAAAAATTATTTCTGATGTTCATTAAAAGGAATTACATGGTCCTGAAAAGTAGATTAAAGAGATTGACTTACAAAAAAGAATATTATGTGAGAATTTCCGATGCCTGGGTCAGCTTCAATTGCTCACTTTGGCTTTGGTTTTAGGCACTTCCTCAGAATGATTCTATATGGAAAACTAATCAGTGCCTGTAAATTCACAGGGTAAGTTTGGAACTCTCATGAAGAGGTGTAGTAGGAAAAGGACTGTTAAATCCCACTTGATGCTTTGAAAATTTACCTCCTAGTGTTCTTGAAAATTATTTCTCCTGTATGGAGAGGACTAGAAGGAAGGAAGCAATTAACAAAGGTGAGATGTTCCTAAAGAAAAAAAAATACAACTAGAAACACAAGTTGCTTAAATGAGAATATTTAGAGGTAATTTTGGGAAATACAGAAGCTGTAATCCTTAAAACTCACTTCTATGTTGTTGTAAGGTGCCTGATTGCTTTATTAGCAATAGCAATCAATAAATTGGAAAGATAGTGTTCTTTTGCAAACAGAAACTTAGGAATTTTACACCTCATCATCTTCAAAAGGGAGGTTTCTTGTAGTTTCTGGACAGGCTATGTGAAGATATATATTATTTTGTTTCAAATTTGTAATTTTCAAGGGTACTCCAATGTATTTTAAACATATCCTCATAAGTTTGTTTAGAACTTTTTTTCTCTGTGCATTTACAATTTCTCCAGCAGTGAAAGGTAACAACTACCAACCCAAATATAGTCAAAATTGTACCAATTTATCCATATATGCTGAATGATTTGGTCTGTAATAACAATACATATATTTATAGAATTCTTCTTTTCTACCTCCCTGAAGCTACACACTGACCAAGATAAAGGAGATGGAAATTTAAAATACATATTAACAGGAGATGGGGCTGGCAGTCTGTTCATTATAGATGAAAATACAGGAGATATTCATGCTGCAAAGAAACTGGACAGAGAAGAAAAGTCCCTGTATGTGCTACGTGCCAAGGCTATAGACAGAAAAACTGGAAGACAAGTGGAGCCAGAGTCTGAATTTATCATTAAAATCCACGATATCAATGACAATGAACCAAAATTCACCAAGGATATGTACACCGCCAGTATTCCAGAGATGGCTGGAGTTGGTAGGTAAAACCTTATCCTTACATAAATTGCAAATGGGTCTGAGATGATTGGGAACTCTAAAGTAATTGATCATTTGAGGCATTTAATACTAACTTCTGCAAATAACCATGGAACAATTTTCATTGCCACTAATGTATCATAAATTAGTTTCTCCTTATATTCATTTCACCTTCATCCACTTTTTAATAATTTCCTCCTTACAAGATATTCTTTAGTCTTTTAAGCCCAGCAGAACCAACAAGGAATTTAGGATATAAGATGTCTTATGAGTTTCTATGCAGATTTTGCCTCAGCTGAGAACATCACCTGCATATAATATATATTCTTTGTATTTTTAAAGTCTGGCTTACCAAGCCTCTCTGTACCTTTAAGCAAGTAAGTATGTAAATCAACTAATGTATCAAAACGGTGGAAGATATGTTCTTACAAACGCCTGACAATTTTTTATGGGTTGTGTTTTGGTTTTTTTGGGGGGTATGTTGCTTTATTATTTTTCCTGTTTTGGTGTTAAAATGAGTAGCTGTTCTTGGTGGGTTTTTTTAATATAGATGCATCTGTTTGGGTGTTTAAAAGAAACAGTCACAAAGTTTTTTCCCAAAGGAAAAAAATTGATTTCTTCATGGATAAAATCCTACAGCCATTCACAACTGCTGCACTACAAAGTAAAAATGTGGAGTCAGGGTAGAAGACAGCTGAGAGATACTGCATCAAAGGAAAATAATTATCTGAGTTTTGTTCAAATAACCTTAAGTAACAGATAATATTCACAGGCATGCATTTAATGGAAGTTATCATGATTACTCTTTTTTACCAGAGACAGTCTCTCTCATAAGATGAGTAAACATAAAATACATAGGCTATGGGAAACAGATAAATTCCCAGTTATTATTTACTCATCGTGAATTACTGTTATGAATGATGAAGTTCTGCAACATCAGCTCTGGATAATGGCATTGTGAAAAGAGACAATAATAAGATACAATATTCAATCAACAATTGTGATTAACATGAATCTCTGCAAAATCATTTCCAGAATCTAATAATTATTTCTCAGAGCAGTACTAGAAGCATAATGGAATAGGACTTTATTTTATAATTCTATTTTGTAATCATGAGAAGGGAATAACTGCACTACTGTGTATAATGTGAAGTGTCCAAGAATGGTTCTTCTAAAAATAAATGGAAAATAGAGAAATCCTTGCCTTTCCAAATTTACTGATAATCTGTGAAGGAAAAATGTTGACAGTGCACCTGTTATATTTCATTTGAAATATATTTTTAAGGAAGAAACTCTATAGGAATAAATAGGATAAAAGCATTGTGTGTATGTTTAACCTTATATCCTAGTCCATCTTCATTAGAGTCAATGGAGAAGCATGAATAAAAGAGAGCAGAAGATCCAGAGCTTTGGCATTGCCTGTCTGAAATGTCTAAATTGGATGTGAATAAAGATAGTATAAGTATTATTATGTATTTTAATCATTATTTCTGAGAAGGAGTCCATACAAGAAACAAGTAAAGTGAGTTTTTTCTGAAGAAAACTACAGAAAAAGAATTTAAATTGTAAAATAAAAAAGCCCCCTAGCTTCTCATATGAATGCAAAAAGGGATCTGAGTTATTCTTTGCTTTGGTTGGTTGACATTTGCATTTGGGGGTATAAAAACTACCCTGTAATCGGATTTTTTTGCATTTGAATTTCATGTAGTAAAAGTATTCTTTAGAATTTCTTAAGGTAGCAGTAGTAAGAACCCAAATCCAGATCAGTTCACTGATGAAGCAGAAATTCTATATTTAGAAAGGAAGGGAGGAAAGTGGATGGAAGGAAGGAAGGAAACAGATAACAGAATTGCAAGTCTAGAAAAATAGAAGACTTCAGAATAAAAAATTATGTGCCCATTATTCTGTAAGTTCTTCTATAACAAATGGAAGAATATAAGAATAATAAAATAAAAGCAAGAATCCCTGACATGGAGTGATCATCTTTAAAAGTTAGTGTAGTCCTGCATTATCTACATAAATACTTAAGGTAATGAAGGAGGGGTTTATAATTATTATTATCATATATGCACAAATTCTGTCATTTGTCTGGCTGGAAGCAACTATAAATTACACTATGCACATTTTAAGAAATGCATATATTCATGATTAACAGGTCAAAAATTTGTTGTGGGAATCTCAGTTTCTTCTCATCCTTTAATTCCTTCGAATTTCATCTCTTAAAATATTTTTTTTCTTAACTATTCTCTTTATTATTCTACCAAGTTGAACAAATATGACAGCAGGTATTTCTGAAAGCTCAGGAAAATGAGAAATTGACAAGGAGCAGTAATGTTTACAGATGTGTGCATGTCAGTTATTCAAATTACATAATACTACATAATTTATCCCTGGGTTACTGACTTCTTTGGAGAAACTACATTTAGAGGATACAAACAAAAATTGGTGGTTAAGTCAACATCTCTGACAGAATGTGTGAATTTCAGTAGGCAAACCTCACTCATGTTCAATTAGTTTGATAGTAAGAACAGAGAAGTTGCAGCAGAACCTATCCAAGTCTTGGGGGAAATATGAATACTTATTTGTGCACTAGTTTGTGCTAATCCTGTGTTGTAATATCTACACTGCTGCCATCAAGCTATATATATAAATTAGCCTTGCTATGCCCAAATGGGATCCAGTTATATCTCCAGCAGCATTATGGGTATAACTAACATGCTATCTAGCAAAGTTAGTACTGGAAGCAATCAAAACCACTGAAGTGAACTGACTGTGGTGCCATTTCAGATAGCTTTTATGGAAATGATCACACTAAATGCTCACAGCGATATTAAATTAAAGCAAATAAATGAGAAAGTTAGTTTCAGAATCCTGAAACTCATTAACATGAAATTTCTCATTAAAATCAGATGCCACACTGAAGAACTGGAGGATAGTAAATGCTGTAGTTATATTTTCGAAGAGTGCCAGAGTTGACTTGAACAATCTTGTTTTACATCAGACTAGATAAATTGATTCAGTAAAAAATAAATCCAAAAAAAATGAGAAAAAAATGTTTGAACCACATAACTTAATCAAAGCATCATCCAAAAAGTAAAGGAGCAAAACATGTTCAGCATTTTAAATTGATGAAATGCAAAAACTGTTAGGTAAAAATCATTATCACAATGAAATTGATATAGTAAATGTGCTTGTTTGGTGGCCCTGCTAGGCAGGGGGGTTGGAACTACATGATCCTTGAGGTCCCTTCCAACCCGTGTCATTCTGTGATTCTGTGAAAAGTCGGTGGGTTTGAGGCACGATCAACTCTGAATTGACAGTATCTTAGAAACAGCATGAGGAAATTTCAGACACTTTAAATACATATGCATCTAGAGAATAATATTTTCATTTTTTCCTCATGTAGAATGGAAAGCAGAGTCCTTATCATACTTAAAATCCACTAATTTAATCTTGAATATTTACATGAGAAGACATTATTATCCAATTTTTTTCAAAACTCAAGATGATTGAAAAAAAAAAAACCAACCTAAAACCAATTCAAAACCAGACCTTACATCTCATTGTGAAAAAAATTCTTCTCATGATATTGATGAAATGAATAAATTTTTTTAAACAGGGAAGTTAGCAATGAGACATGCTGTGAAGTTCAATTCCTTTTGACACATAGGTCAATATTATTACAGCCTCCTGTATCTGCCTCACTAATTCTAATTAGTAAAGCTTCCTATATTTTCTGATTAAGCATTTCTAGCATGAGGTAGATGACTATTCTGCTAAACATTCTTAATCTTTGAATTGATAGTATTAAGGGATGGTGATTTAACTCAGTACTTATTTCTTCATACTTAACTGCTACTATCAGGTTTCGTGGACAAAGGCACTTCAATGTTTTGAATTTCTACATGACATTAGAGGGCCCTGTTTTTAATGGTTACATTAAAAATTCATTTTTTTCCATTAAATCAATTTTATTGCATTTACAGTAAAAGTTTTTCTTGAGTTGAACATTTGAAAGAAAAACATTGCATATGACATGTCCATTATAGATGACTAAACAAGCATTAGATTTTCAAATTACTCTAAAGAAAAGATATACACAAAATACCTGCACAAAAGGTGAAGAGAAAATAGAGAGATGAAATTTCAGTAAAATACAAAGATTAATATATACTAATACTACTGGTTTTGTTGCTGTGCTATTTCCTGTATTGCAATACTCAATACTGCAATACAATCACACTATAACTGTTAGAAGATTCATTGTTGTTTTTCACCATTTTTATGGTACCTCTTGTGAAGCCATAGCCATTGGAACCATTACTGATTTAAGTAAAACTACATTCACGTTTAGTTTTAGTTACATATTGTTTTGAACATGACATAATCATAAATATATACCTCACAGTGGCCTACCCAGTACCTGAAGGGGGCAAATAAGAAAACTACAAAGGGATTGTTTGTCAGAGCAGGTAGTGATAGGATGAGGGGCAGCAATTTAAAACAAGAGAATGGTGGGTTTAGATAAGGAAAATTTCTTCACTGTGAGAGCAGTGACTGACTGGAACAGGTTGCCCAGAGAGGTGGTAGAGGCCCCATCCCTGAAGACAGTCCAGGCCAAGCTTGACGAGACTCTGAGCAACCTGATCTACCTGATCTAGTGCAAGATGTCCCTGCTGTCTGCAGGGAGTTGGACTAGATGTCCCTTGAAAGGCCTTCAAACCCTACGATATATTTCTCACTCTCTGTTATCTTATATGGGAAGTTCTTAAGAAGTAGTATTGCAGTTAAAAAGAAAAAAGAAAAAAAGAGAGAGAAGAAAAATCAGAATCAAACATAGTAATCATCACAGTTTCTATTTTTGAATTTGCTTATGTCAGTAAGCATTCATCTACAGACGTGTGTAAATGACTAAATTAAGGCAGCTCTCATCCTTCATAATTCAGCAGGAAATAATTATATTTTCTCTGCATATTTTGCCTAGTTTCAGATGTTTATATAAAAAAGCTGTGAATGACTGTCTTCACTTTATCAAAATATCAGAAATATTTCACTGACTTGAAGTATTTCAAAATGCTAATTCTTAACATATACTCTATTTTAAAATGAAATATTGAGCTAGCTTTAAGTTAAAGATATATTTCAAATAAATATTTTCATTGTAAGTGTATTTTTTTACATGCTACACCTTATATTACTTGAATTTCTTCTGGTCAAACAAAGCAAGAAGGCAGAAATTCTGTTCATAGAATACTTCCTATATTTCTGTTTGCATTCGCCCCTACAAATAATGATTTCCAAAACCTCTATAACGTTCAGAGTCTGCATAATGTTCTCTTTTTAAAGTGTATTTTTTCATTTTTAATTAATTTTTTATTGTTTTTATACAAAACTTTAGAATGAAAAAAATATCTTCCATCAAAATAAAGATTAAACTATAAAATAAAAGTTCAGTGCCTCTAAATATATTTTCTAATTAAACCATCAAGCTGAAAAAGAAAAAAACATCTTTTTGTTAAACAGTTAAAAATATAAAATCAATTTCTCAATATATTTTGGATATTTTAGGATTTGGTCAGTTATGGATATGCGTACTGTTAGATACATGTATAGCTTTTTTATTTACAATAGTCCTGTACTGCACTTTTGCTAAGAAATTATGTAGAATCCTTTATAAATATTTTTTATTTGGAATGAGGCAGAATTTTTTCAAAGGATGCATGAGTGCTTTAGAACTTTTTATTACAGATTCAAAAAAGAAAGCCATTGGAATGAGAAAATAATCTTATTTAGGCCATGCTTATTTCTTTCTCTAAACTATTCATCTTTGTAGTTATATATACAATATGGATGGCATCTACCTAGCAAAAAGTACGTCTACTTTGCAAGGAACTTACTATAGCTCTGATGCTATATTGAGGTTATTTTGAGTTTGCACACCTCTCTTGACTTCAAGCTGGGTGCTATGTTTTATCTCTTTACATGGAGTTTATTTCATGATTAATGACTATAATTTCAGTAAAATTTAAATGTCGCGTTAACATCTATGTTCTTTTTATTGAGATTCGTCCTGTGTTCAGTTAGATAAACAAAATCATATGTAGTGTAGACATTTTGCTTCTTGAAGACATAGAAGAAATCCACCCACAAAGGAAAATCTGAGTTTACAACATTCCTATATAATTGAACGATCTTGAGAAACGAGCAAACTTTTTAGTCTGATCCAAATGAGAAGCAATAGTCTCCTTTTAGGTGCAGCAAGGAAACTAATTTTGAAGAATAACATTTTAGGATGATTATTGTTGCACAGCTCTGTTCGCTGCTCAACAACCAAACATAGCCTATGAAGTGAAAAGTAAACATTGAATTTATACTTTTTTTTTCTCTCCTTTAGAGCTTCACTAGTTTTATATTCACATAAATAATTTTATGTGATACTGCATTATTCTTTGTTACTGAAAATATAAATGCTTAAAAAACTTATCACAAAAAAACTAATACATATCTATTATTATGTATAAATGCATGTGATGGTAAAGAGGAAACTTAAATAAATAAATCATGTTTATAAAATCTAGAAAATTCAACTTAAATTGTCAGAAACACTGCAGTTCCTTTAAAGTTTATGTAGAATGTATTAATGCCACACTTAAAATCATTGAGAGACCCTGCATATTCAGAAAAAAGAAGGGACAAAATAGCAGCCTTAACAAGATCCATGTCAATGTTTTTGGAGAATTCAAATGATTCAAAAATCTGAGATTAATACAACTTGCTGACATTGCAGATTATATTTCAAACTACAGCCAAATAAATGGAGCTTTTTTTCTTCTTTTAGTCTCTCTGTTCCTAATTCTACTGTCTTATTCCTTACTCACTGTCCTTCTAAATCCAAAAGATTGATAAAAGTCATTATTAATTTTCTTCTGTCTTTGTTCCTTAAGCCAAATCACATGAGATTAGATACCAGAGCTAGTGCTAGTGAGGTGACAAGAGCATGCCTAAAATATAGCAGAAGAAAGCGGAACAGATTCTTTCATCCAGCCATATCTAACTTCTTCTAAAGAGTCGCTTGATATATTATTTTTTTCCTGATATCTTCAAAACATGGCTCCTCATTTTCTTTTTCTTTTCTTTTTTTTTTGAGGGTGAGAGGAATTTTCATTTTTTATTAAGACATCACTTGTCTGAAAACCCAGAACCATTGATTTGCTCCCAGTGAGTAACTGCTTACTTTTGGTGGCAGAATAAACTGGAGTTTTATAGAAGTACTGTAAGCAAATTAAGGTAGCTAATACTTGCTGCAAACACAAGAAGGTATGGTTAGTTTCCATATTTCTGCTCTATGGGAACTGAAATGCTGTTAACAGATTGTGACCTTCTCTGAGCTCCCATAAGCCTCTAATTGCTCACCCTTCATAACATGCTGGTCAAAAACTATTTCATGCAGGAAGAGATATGACAACAGCATTTCAAATGCAGCAATTGGTAAACAAGATGGGTGACTTTTAAAGCATCATAAACATGTGGGGCTTCATACTTAGTAAACTGGTTGGGCAAAATTTTGGAGGTGCAGTTTTAGGATAACCATAAATTTGATCTCTGCATGTCTCCATTTACCACCACTTAGTGTAAGACGAGAACAGTACAGATACACCAGGATGTGTTCAGCTACTGCAGCACACTACTAATACACTACACTACTACATTACAGTATCCCTAGAGCAACTGTTTTCTTGAAAGGTAGAATTTTCAGGCATGGGCTATGTTAAATGTAGCTCCCCTTTATATGTCTCTGAAATAATTCAATGCAATACTGTTTGCCTGGCAACTTTATTGCAACAAATTTGCCCATTGTATGTGCAAATTGAAAAAAAAACCAACAAAATAACACTTCCTGGAGGCCTGGACCCTTCTAAATTAGAGGTTGAAATGAGCATTAAAAATTCCTTCTTCATACTTCCACCAAACATAGTTTCATGCATCCATTCTCCCTCCTTTTACTTCTGTAGGTTTTCAGCTAGAGCACTATAATCTCTGGACAAAAGCATAATAGGTCTGAATTCTTTACATTGGTACTTTTGCTCACATTTCAGTGCAGTACAACGCTACATGGTCTGCATTTGTTAGAGGTCCAGTCCCTTTAATAGAATGCTCAACCAAGGTGCTTCCAATTTTCATGGCTTCACAGCCAAAAATTAAAAACCTCATTGACTTACTGGAAATATTAGAAAACAGCCATGTTGCTGTTATGATATGAGCCATGTTGCTCTTGATATGGATGTAGATTCTGTATATGTCCTTTGATATAAATCTGTGTTACAGTTCACAGCCATGTGCAACCTTTTTTCACAGCCACAGTAAATACGTGTTGACAGTTTACAAGAACCTAATTTATTCCCTTATGAGCTCTTGCATCTAACTGACACTGAATAATTTTGCCTCTTTTAAGACAGGCTACAGTATAATGGGTGCAGTGAGCCCCTTTTCATATTTGTGTGATCACATTAGAGCCTGTAGCAATTGAATCAATGCTACCAAGGACTGATATAGCTGAGACTAATTAAGATTACCAATACGAAGAACATCTGTGTCTTTATCAGAAGGAACATATCAAATAGAAGCATACATGTGTTACATACTTTATTAAAACTGAAATATGGCAGAATAAAGAAGTCAGTAGTGAGGAGGAGGTAATCCATAGTCTATGGGGAGATGTTGATCTAAAAGTGCTAACGTTAATGTTTTGTTGATATCACACTAATACACAGAGTACTATCCTGAAACTATGTAGTCAAGATACTTATGTGGGTTTAAGTCTCTAAAAGAAATCCTTTTCTTCACTGAATTGATTTTTAATAATGGGATTCCTCAAACGTTGGATCTTTAATAGGATGGGAGCACTGAACACAAAGATCTAAGTCAGGAATCAAAATTAACTAGGTATAAGTCAAATCATTTTGAGAATTGATTATATGCAGTCTGTCATAAAAGAAATGTACAAATTATATTGAGGAGGATTTTTTTTTTTCCTGTTAAACCAAGCCATATTCAGAACGCTCACTTAGTCTAACTTGCTGGGAACAGAAGCTTTTCAGTTATTTTTTCTTTTTATCATGTATCTTTCTGAGTACTTGAATATACATTTTAGTTACTAATGTCATACATCTAAGTGTAAAATGTCATGTTTATTTTTTAAAGTATTGCTAACAGACACATGCATCTGTTTTGAAAGTGATACATGAAGGTAGGATGGTTTGGTTGCTTTGGTTTTTACTTTTGTTTTTTGTCTTTTTTTTCTTTTCACCCCATTTCACTGTAAAGTCTACATATTTCCAAAATGTGTAAATATAATACAATTTATCATGTTTGAGTGTAAGATAAAACACTGCCTTTTTCTAGTGGAATATAAGAAAAAGCAAATAAATATCACACACAGTAGAATGTACATAAAGATGTTTTAACATAATTTTCAGTATTACAAAGAGTCTCATCCAACATATCTGTACTCCTATAACTTTATTAATTCTCTGTACCTCAGTCCATGAGCTACTTTCTCCCCCCACCTCACTGCGAAGCCCCTAACTCTGTTTTTTCAGAACTACCAAGAAAGGAAAGCTTTCTCTCTTCTGGGTCTGAATGATTAGGAATACCTCTATTACAAATTATTTAGCTGACGCATACTGAGCAGCAAGATCAGGAAAGTAACATTAATACCACAAAAGAAATGCAATAATATTTCTTAAGGACACTATCAAATGGGTCTCCACTGAGATGGAAAGACTATGAAAATCTGCTCATAATGGATATGGTATTGTTAAATAAGTAAGCTTCTTGCACAACATGTATACATGTTTTATGTGTGTACAAAATAGATATGTACATTTATCATAGAAATAAAAGATCATAATTCTATCAGTTAAAAAATGAAAATAGAAGTGATAATTGATAGCAAGTTGCTAGAAACACAGAAGATGAGTTCCAGAAATGATAGTTGCTCCATATGTGGGGATTTTTTGTTCAATCCATCTTGAATTCAATTATATATCGACATTGTTTCTTCTTGCCAATCATGTTAGAAATATTATATGTCAGTAATCATAGAATCATCGAATCATAGAATAGTTTGGGTTGAAAGGGACCTTAAAGATCATTGAGTTCCAACCCCCCTGCCATAGGCAGGGACACCTCCCACTAGATCAGGCTGCTCAGTGCCTTGTCCAGTCCTTCCTTCACAGAGGAAACAAAGGTAAGAAAGGGTTTCTCCTGGAGTAGTTTGTGTAACTCCTGCTTGTTTGAAAATTTCTCTGTATTATTCTCACTGATATTAACCTTTTACAAAGCATTTGGAACAATATATCTTACAGTATTTCTTATGTCAATCGCTGTAATTTTCTTAACAACTAGGAAAATGCATATCTTCCAGTTTTTACAATGACAGCAATCCTGATGCTCACATTTGGCTCGTTATCTACTGTCTAATCAGATACCTCAAAAGACTTTTGAGAATAGTTTTTTCCTATATCCTCATAAATATGTGAAAAAATTAAATTAAGATCAAGTATGATTAAGATCTGTGCAAGTAACAATTTTATTCCTTATTAAAGTAGTATATATATTTGCATTTAAAAAATTATATTACACATACCTAATCAGTAATTTTAAAAAAACCCAACAAAACAATCCAACTTTCTGTTGAGCTACATGCATAAGCACATGCATGAATATCCTTACAGAACTCATGCAAATAAACTGCAAATTCTCATCAAATCTTCCTGTAAGAAAGCCAATTCAATGGCAGTAACTTCACTCTGCTCCAAGGCAAATGATAAACAGCCAGTGATAAATAAGGCTATGTACACAGTATACCGGAGACATAAACAAAATTGAAAGATTTATTTCCTCATAAAGTTGAAATGTGACAGTTGTGAACCAGACATCTAAGTAATAGCTATCTCTTTAGCACATTGAAGTGGTTAAAAGGAAAAGAGTCTTGTATTTCATGGTCTTAAGAGCACACGTCAAATAAATTTTCACTGAGACCTAAATAACCCAGTGTCTAAATCATCAAAAATTACAGACAAGTGATTTGGAATCAATGCCTTTAATCTTTTTCAACAAGAATTTTTCAGTTTCTTTTCCAAGTTGCACATCTTTATTGTCATTTTCAGAAACAAGATCCAAATATCTAAATATGAGAGAAGCAGGAGTTGTTCACTAATCATGTATCATAAAATAATGTAAATTCAAATTTATCTATATTTTTTTACCACATTTTCATAGAAAATAAATTTTTCACAGATATAGTGACATCTAAAGTGATGAATTCTATCACTACACAAAAGAGAGTTCCAAAATATCTTGAAAATACTCCTAAATAAAACAAGCATGAGACCAAATTGTTGTCTTCATAAAAACTTACTACATTTCCTTGTTTATAACAGAGATATGGTTTCAAACTGCACCTCTTTGCAGACCAGGTAAAAGCTAAAAACACTGCAAAGATTTAAATCTACTTGTATTACAAGGAGAATTAGGAAGATGCAAATGAGAGTGAGGTTCCAGGTCTATGTCATAGACAGAAATCCGTAGTAAAGAAGCACTTCAAAATCTAATAGAACTATACAAAAAACAAGCTCAAAAAGATAAAGAACGACTTAAAAATATGTACAGAAATCAAATGTGTTCCTACACAAAAATTCGTAAAACCATGCTGCATTGTTAAAATACAGAATTTTAAAGCAGTTATATAAGAAACTCCGGGTTTAATCCTAAAAAGCAGAAGTTATTTTTAAGCTTGCTTTTTTGCTGTTAAGTCTAACTTTGAGAGATTTCATGGAGGACACCACATAAGTTCTTTAGAGAAAATAAATGAGAAAACCAGAAAGCTTCTTAAAGATTCACTACAGTGAGAAAGGGCTCTGAGAGTAGTGAAGAAATAATATCCCTGTAATTCCTTCATTATTTTATAAATTCAAAACTAGAAATAGAACTAAAAACTTCATTGGAACTGTTGGCTAGTAATTAATATTTTTAATCAATAGATTACCATGTTGCAACCTTTGCAAACTATTATTTCTCCTAGTAGGATCAATTAGGACAATCTTTCCCTAAGTTTATCATAAAACCAGCTGAAAGTTCTTTCTCTCTTTTGGATTATTCCAGTAGTTAAGATGGGACAACAGCCTAAGATCACTAATTTTAAGTATGTACCTCATTGCAGATGGCAGATCACTTCATACTGTATCTCTCCAGACACAAGGAAATGTAGTCAACATTAATGGTTGAAGGATTCTGACTGCTCTTTCCTCCTTTTATCACTGCCATTTGATGGCACCAGTATTGCTCTTTAGAAGTTTTTTTTCTTTATGATGAGAAGGGGAAAAAGAGGCTTCCAAAAAAAATAAACATACACAGAGTTGTTCATCCACCAATACTTTAAACTACATATTCTTTTTACTGTTTCACACTTGTTATTGCATAATGCTTTTCAAATTCTCATGTAGGGCATTGATGCACTCCACAGTTACAATTGCCACCAAAGGAAACCTAAAGTTACCATATCAAGGTACTGAACAGTGGGAGGGTGAGGGCTAGAGGCTTTGTTCAGCTTTTGCCATTATTTACCAGTTAAATTTCAGGTATTGTGTTACAGTGGTTTATGCATTGTATTCACTGGAAAAAGCCTCTACCCCATGCAGCATTTCAGGAAGCTTAAAGACAGAGTAGTTGCATCTTTCAACGTGGCAAGACAATCATTAGAACATATTTCTTTCTTTAATGCAAGTTCTGATAACAAAATCCAACATGTGACTTCATTTTGCCATAGAAAAAAAGAGCAAAACTCTAAAACATCAAAGCACAACATACACAAGAAATTATAGGAATTATTTCCCCATTGAGTTTATACAAGGGAATGTTTCCAGAATAAAGCTGCATAAAAATAGTATCTCATATTTTCATAATTGGTGATAGGGTCCATCTTTTTTTACTGGTATGATGTTAAATGGGGAGGAAAAGTAGTTCAAAGGGAAGAAATATAGTCATGTAATATAGCTTGATTTTGTTGTACGTCTCATAAATCACTTTCAGCTATATTAGCAGGAATTACAGTGACTGTTTATGTACAGTACATTGGTGCAAAGTTTGTAATTCCAGGAGAGCAGATAAAAACTAAAGGTGTAGTACCTGTCTACAGAAGTTAGTACATCACTGGATATCTCAGTCAACCATTATGTGAGACCATATGATCAAAAATAACAAATAGCATGTCTTCAAGTGAAATTAAGTGAAGTCTTAATTAATTAATTAACTTAATTAATTAAGTGAAGTTAATTAATTATCTAAGTGAAGTCTTAGTTCATACCTACGTAGGAGACTAATACAAATCATAAACTTGATTAAAGGTATTCAATGAAACATTGCATCTCCTGCTTTTTGCTTTTTTGTTATGTATATGTATACTTATTTTCAACCATATATGGCTGAGCTACATTTTAAGTTGCCTCTTAATTTTATAGTGTCTTGCTTCTTTGAGTATGGTTCCTCAGGTTCATTATTTGGTTGCAGTTGGCTTTGTTTTTCTCACTCAAGTCCTCTTCTGGATCCCCTCATTTATCTATTTATCTATTGACACTTGCTCCTTTTCTGCTTTTATTTTCTCGTTTCCTTTTTTCTTCCAAATCTTTCATATTAGCATCTTTCTGGCCTATTCTGCATCAACAAAATAGCAGTCTAGTGAAATCTCCACTAAACTGTAGTCATGTAAAAGAGAGCAAAGTTCATAATGCACTTTGCATTCTTTCAGCTTTCTAGGCAGAGTCATCTTCCAGTCAAAACATGAGTCACATCTCAACGTCATTTATCACTGTCCCTTGTACAGAAAGCAGTCTGAATTAATGTAGTCTAACTGGTGCAGTAATGAGATACTTGATGATTAATTCAATGTGTTCCTAAACATTTTAGGCTTCAATAATGCCATAAGACTGTTTCTAGTTCATAAATTCTCCAGTTCATTGCTGAAGCATGGACTCCTGTTCCGCGACAATAATCTGCTCCAAAAAACAAAAGTTCTTTGTTGAGAAGTATTTCTCAATATTTCTTTAGCTCACTTAAAATTCCGATCATATCTTCTGCAGAGGCATCTCCATAGTATATCCACATTAAAGTAATCCTTGGAACCATGCTGCCTGAGCAAACTATGTATACAGTATGTCCTTTTGACTTTTAAGAAAATAAAATTCATACTTTGAATTTCAGAGATTTTCCAGAGCTTTCTCAATTTTTTGCAGCTTTTAAAAGTAATCCACTGCTGAAATATTCCTTCCATGAATAAATTTGATGAACAGCTAATTTTCATTGTGCTTGAAAATAGGAAGAAGCACAAGAGCTTCTTCTTTAGGGACATAAAGTCCTTCCTGCTTCTCCAATTATCCCAGCTGCTCTTCTATTTCTGAAAATGAAACAGTCTTTCTGCTTTGGATGTAATTCTCTCTTAAACTTTGCTAGATAAACATGCAAAAAAGTTCTATGCAAAAATTAGAACTTTTCAATAATTGTCAATTTTGACTGAAGTTGATAAGAAATAAATGGAAAAGATATTGCTCATGTAAAAAATACCTTTGCAGCATTTTCAGGGTTTTTTTATTTCCAGATTACTTTTTGAAAACTTCATATCAGAAGATCAAAGCCTGACTTATTTTTAATCAAAATAAATTTTTTTAATTTATCTTAAATTCCACTCTCACAACATATGTCTAAGTCAAACTCAAGAATGCGTTTTCATGTTACAGAATTCCTTTTGGAAAAGAAATGTAATAGTTCTGAATGATATTTAAATAAATCTCTGTCATTTTTTGATCTAGTGTCCATAGTGGAAATATGCTATGCTAACAACGTAATCAGCTCATTTTCTTCACCCAAGTTGGAGATTGCTGGTTAGAGTGAGGGTTACCAAAAAAGTTAGCAGTAAAAACAGCGTTTTCAAATACTTACAGATATATTCTTGTGACTAGCAGAAGTTATTTTAATTCATGTTAACTAAGGGAGCCAAGTAAGAACAAGAGTTGCATGCTGAAGAGCATAACTTTACATTATGCTCTTAAGGTAGAAAATATGTGTCTGAATCATCTACTGGAAGATCTCTTTTGCACTGCAGCAGTTCTTTGTAACCTATTTATTTCATTATTGCAATGCATTCTGGTATTGTGCTAGGAAACCGAATGACATAAGAGGGATTCTTTCAAATATTGAATAGCACAAAAGAATAGAAAGCATTTTAACCATTTTTTCAGAAATGCATTCTCATTCCAAACTTCTTTTTAATCAAATACTCTCACTCCTCGTGAGATATAATCGTGTCTGGAAATCTGCTAGTGGGACTCAGTTTTGATGCAGAATTATACTGTACTAGATATGGAGTGATATTCTCTCTAATTCAGATATCCCTTTAGGACACATATTCTCTCAAACACATACACACAAATGTAAGTATACACAACCACACACACACAGATGAGGTCTTCTCTCAGGTTATCTTCACAGTTCTCCAGCACATTAGGACCCCAGCCATCACAGATGTACTGACAAAGAGCTTAGGCTTAGAGACCCAAATGTACATCTTAGTAAAGAGGAAATGTATAAAAAAATAATGCTTGGCAAATTCACCTTATTCAGGAAACTGCTACTCCTTGCTCTCTGTATGCAGACACAGAGAGAATCTCAAGAGAAACAAAACCAACAAAGCAATCCATAAGTTGCATGAAAAAGTACTGAGTCATCAAAACAAATGAGAGAAAAATTATAGAAAAGGGAATAGAAAATATCACATACTTCTTTAGAATTCTGAGATTTAGTTCAGATTTAGATAGGCTTACTGAGTAGGACTGGGTTGAAATTCACATTGTTTTGTAGAATAGGGACATTGTTACTCCTTAGACCTCTGTTGTAGTCACATTTTCTCTGTCATCTGTCACATCAGTTGCCTTGTGTGGTATATTTAATGTCTGCCTGACAGAGTCCCATCCAGATGCTCTCTTTCTTCTCCTCTTCCACAAGACAGGAAAAGAAAATAAAATGGGAAAGTCCTTGGGTTGAAATAAAGATAGGGAGGTCATTTAGCAATTACCATCTGAGACAGAACAGATTAAATCTGGGAAAAAAAATAAATCATTGCCCATTCAAAATAGAGTTGGATGATGAGAAGCAAAGACAAAGACTAAAACATCACCCTTCCCTAATTCTCTTTAGGCTGCTTTGCTCCATTTCTGTGTGTACTGGCTGAGGAAATATCTCAGAAAGCTTTTAATTTCTGACCTAGTACCTGAGTAGTCTGAATAGTATTTTAAATCCTGCTGACTTCTGCTGGCAATTGTGGGCAAAAGGCTTCTTCTGAGACAATCTGACTACAGATAAAATAATCCAGGTTGGGGTGAGGATAGGGCATAGTTGTCCTTAACTAAAAAGATATAACTGGTTTTTCCTCGTTATCAGTTACTTCATAATTAGTGTTGAATTCCTTTATTTCACTGCATTTCTTGGTTCCATTTTGTTCCCCAAAAGCTGAGAGTAGTTCTTTCTGCATTAAAAAAAGCTGCATAAGCATTGCGAAACATCCATGAGAACCCTCCTTTATGACACAGCAACCTCGTGGCAAAGACGACAGTGAAATGCATGCTGACAATGAATTTTCTGAGAATATGCAATAGATGTTTTTTTTCACAATTATTTAACAGGGAATCACTCTACAAAATTCAACAAATAAAAGATAACATCAATAGTTTGCAAATTATAATTAAATCTAGTTTCATATAAGATTCACTTGAGTTATTATTAAGTCTTTATAGGGTTACAGCTACTGTTCTCTCTTCAGTAAACATAATTATATATCAGTTGAGCTTCAGTAAATGAATTCAAATGAGATAAAGGCAGAATTTTCCCAAAGGCTGCCCTTAGCTCTGAAATGTCTTTCTTAAAATAAAGAAAATTAAAACAACCAAGCAAAAATCTTAAACAGGCTTCTGTCCACTATCCAGACAAGAAGTTCTGATGGACAATGTAAGTATGTGTGGCTAATGCTTAAATATTCACTTCTTTGGTGAATAATTGTTAAAAAGTAATTTAGGTTGCTGATGACAAAAATCCTCTTCAGAGTTAGACAAATTATGAAAAAAACATTTTTGCAACTTTATTCTGATAGTCAGTTGGAGAGAAAGAAGAATTCTTCTCCTCTTGTCATGCTATTCTTATTGCCTGGAATAGTAGGAATTGTTACAACTATAAAGATAAACTATTACACCTAAAGTGGTACTGAATACTATAAGAAAACAGATGCAGCTAACAGGATCTAACAATAGTACGTGCTTTCATAAATCTATTTTGGTTACCCTGAATTTCTACTTTTCCCTGCCCTTTATGTAAACTGAAAAGTGACAGTAGGGATGATTCACTTCAGTTCCATTAGTCTTGGGTAAATGAGCATCTTCTGAATTTATATACTTGACTGCAAATTATCTGGGCAAATTTCATTGCGGAGGAGCTGAAGGTAAAAAAGAAAAGGTGTAGATAATGATAGCACTTAAGTGAACAGTGCTCACTAGTCCTTTTTCTTACAAGGAAAGTGAGATATATAAAAAATAGCCAGCCAAATATAGGGTAAAGAGCTGTTTCTCAGTCAGCCTTCTGTTCTTGGCAAGGAGTTAGTTAAGGACCTCTATACTTCTATCTATTGCACTGTCTACATCTATCCAGGCATTTGTCAACCCTAGATTGTGTTACCAAATGTATTATGACATCCTGAAAATTACTTAGAAATAAAAGCTGTGGAGAACAGTTTTCTCCTCTTATACATCTTGCAAGGAAGGCACTACAGAAACTTTTATTTGATTTTAAACTACAACAATTGTGTTGGCCCACATTACTCTTAATCCCAGGTAACCTATATTCTCCTCAAAATGTGATCCAAATGGGTAAGCACTTTTCATGAGAAATAAGTGAATGGTGAAGAATTTAATAGCAATTGTTTGCCAACTAGGTTAGATAACTTTGATCAAGAGAGAAATAAAATCACACAGAATTTCTTAATGTAATACCAAGATAATTTTTAAAAAGAATCCCAAAACTATGTTCAGATCTAAGCAGAGGATGACCAGGAGAAATTTGCTTTTGGTTAGCTTAGTGATTAAGCCAAACTTAAGAATCACATGTTATTTCTCACATGGCAGCTACTTACAGTTTCAACTGAGGTTAAGCTATTATTAGAGGATAAACTTCAAAACTAAGAAAAACTTAATGATGTGTTAAAGAAGTGTGAATTCCCATGCATTTCTTTATGATTAACTGAAGCATGAAATTTCAGTGATAATGATTTTAGTTCCAGTCACAAGAACAATATGACTGTTTTACTGTTTTACTAAATAGGATAGCACTGGATTTTTCCAGTGGATGCTGCTTGGTTTTTTACAGAATTCAGCATTGAAACCACTGCATGTGGTTTAGAAAAAAGAGGTTCCTTTATAAAATCTTCTGATTCCTTTCTGGTATCCCTTTAGGTACATCTGTGATCCAAGTGACAGCCACAGATGCTGATGATGCCAACTATGGAAACAGTGCCAAAGTGGTGTACAGCATCCTCCAGGGACAGCCATACTTCTCAGTGGATCCAGAAACAGGTTAGCAGTTTCTGCAAGTCTCACTTTATGGAATGACAGGGATAGAATGCAGGAATTAAGACACTTCTCAGTTTTATTCAAATATTGTTATATGCATATGGTTACATATGGCTTGACAAGAGGGTGATATGCTTTTTCTAAATGAAAATTGGAATAATTTTATTATTATTCAGAACAACTGCTTTGTGAACTGCTTCGTATGAATAAGAAATCTCAAAGATGTCTGTTAACAGAAGATGTCAACAGTTTGGAAAGGTTGTAGAAAGAGTCATGAAATTATCAGGTTTTATTTTGCACCATTTTCCGGAAAGTTAATATTTATTTTTAAGTAAAGAAAAAAGGAGCTAGACAATTTCAGTCTGGTAAAGTAAAAACAAGGTTAAAAAGAAAAATCTCCAAAGGTAAAATATTTCTAAAAGTTGGTATTTTTTTAAGCTGTGTTTTTATTTCAACAGCTATTAGAATTGAAGCAAGAATTATTGTAAAGCATGAATGGAAATCCTTTATCTCATTATGCATGAAAGCAGGTAAAAGACAGACATGAAAAAAAACTTCAGCGATCTGTAATCCAAAACAGGGCTTCAAAAAACAAACACCTTCACCCTTCCTCCCTTGAGATACATAATCCTAAAGCATGTAAGGTTTAGCTTGTTCTTGCATGTTGTCAAAATAATACTAGTTTGAGAATACAGAATTTAAATTCAGGCATGCCCAGAATCCCTGAAGTTCCTAATCTGTTGAGCATGCTTAAATTATGACAAATTTTCTTTGAAACAATTTTATTTTAAATATAGCAAAAGCGTTATATCAAGAGGCTAGTAAGAGTCACATGACTACATTTTTAAAAGGGAATGTAAAGATTTTCACTAGAATTGAAGTTCTTTGTTTTTTTCCACTTCTTCTGTTCTCTTTCCTTCCTCTTTTCTCAAGTCCCCTACTCAAAACACCTTTAGCAGGAATGGGTAAGGAAACAGAACTTGTACCACATGGCCATAGGCTAATGGCAGCAGGGGTTCAGACAAGCAGACAGTTTGGGTGAGACTTAAGTTTCCATCTTTGGTTTTGGTATTATCTTTCATTTTTAGACAATATATTTTTTAATGTTTCATATATTAACACATCTAGGAATAGCAATCAGAACGTGATAATCCTAGATCAGACATAAACACCATAATCGCTGGACTACAGAATTATTTTTTGCTTTCTAGAGGTAGAAGTCTTCTAGGTTTACTTTCTCTTTTTTTGTATAATAGTGCTGCTTCCATATCAAGCTGAGCTTGCAATGAGGGCCTTCTGACATAGGGAAGGCAGAGATGTGAGTCCAGTGAGCTAAAAAGGATGCTGTATTTTTTTTAAATTTCGTAAGAGAAAGCTGTCATCATTTTAACCTTTCAAAGCCATCACCTTTGTATATAAACAAAAAAGAATGTTAACCAAACACCACAAAACCAAGAAAAAGTTCTGTTTGTGTGTGTGCACTTTAATAAAGATATCATTAGGGCTCTGGATCTCAGGAGGATTGAGGTCACTTCCCCATTCAGGCTATGGTAGTTTTGGTTTTCTCATCTTAGTTCCAGTTCCTACAGGAGGCTGAGATATTTAAATTACATTTATGTAATTCTTGAAATCAGACACTTAAAAATATTTTTCCAGCACTAATCATAAGGTTTTGTCCAATCGCTTTCTTTGCTATAGCCATTACTGAGTGACATCACTGAGCATTAAAATCTGCCATGTATTATTGTCCAAAGAATTAATCCAGGGAATGTTAGTGTTCAGCCTTGTGAGGTATCAAAATCTCAACTGAGTTGAAGACTACATTTTTTTATAAATGAGAAGAGTAGCTAAAACAATTTATTAATTAAAAAAAGGCATTCAGTTTTTTAGTGTTTGAAAGAATCATTTAATTTATTTAGCGCATCACAAACAATAAATAATGACTCTGCTACATTTATTTTTCTCTTAAAATTGTATTAAATCATCCATAGATTGAAACTTTTGCTGCTGTATATCAAGTTTTGACTGTCATGGATTAACATCTGCCTAGTACATTTAATATGAACCTATTTAAAAACTGATATTAAAGTAGGTGAAACTTCTCCTTCATATCTCTCTCTTTCTTTTTTCCTCTCTCCTTCAAGGCATAATCAAGACTGCTTTACCAGACATGAGCAGAGAAAACAGGGAACAGTATCAAGTGGTCATCCAGGCCAAAGACATGGGAGGCCAGATGGGAGGACTTTCAGGGACAACTACCGTGAACATCACACTAACTGATGTCAATGACAATCCACCTCGCTTCCCCCAGAGTACGGAAAATCTAGTAGTTCTGGTTTTTTCTGAAGAACAATTTTTTTCCAAAATCAGATGTTTCACTGCAGACAGCTACGATAAATTTTTTTTCTCCCTTTTTTTTCTTTTTTTTGGCCTAGTGTTGTGTCTATTCATATGTCACCACTATTAAGACAAATCTCTATTCCACTTTTTGATAGAAAAATATTTCTTGGGGTGATAAACTTATCATCCTCACTTTGCTTACAGGAATGTGACAATAACCCAAATGAACTGCAAGGTCTTGAACACCTTTAGAGGAATTTAATTACAAAATCTAGGATTCAGCTTTTAGATTTACTAGTTCCATGTGTTTAGGCAAGCAATTATGTCAGCAAATTTTCTTGCACAGGCAGAGCTGGTCAGGTATTATGCTCTGGCGTAAGTACTTCTAATTCGTGTTCAGCTCTGAAAGTTTATGAGTTTTGATGACTGAGATTGGTTTGACCCAACCAAGTTTTTAAAATATATCTCTGAAAAATAAAAAATGGTAAACAACAGAAAACTGCACAACACAGGAAGTTTCACAGTAGCATTCTACAGATACTTTCATCATAGGTCACTGATTTAAATCCAATTGCAAACTGTTATAATCAGTGTCTGGTAACTTTTGATAGGCTGCGAATAGGAGAAATTTACAGCCTTGCTTCAGTGTCCAGTGGAAAAATGTCCACATTATAAAATTTGAATTGCTTGTTGGCACTGATTAGGGACTTGACTCAGAGTCGGTTTAGAAAATGCTCTCCTGGACCTGAAGAAACTTGAAATTAGTACTGTGGCAATAAGTATACTCAGAATGGTATAAACAGATCAACCTCAAACATATTTTTAAAAAGACTATAAACTGACTATGTGGGAGAAAGGATTCCAGAAATTGCATATAATTTTTGAGCTCTCTTCATGATAACAGAGAGAGTTGTTTTCTTAAAAAAGATCAAAAGTACTGTGAATTTGAATTCACATTCAGAATTTACTTGCTGACAATCACCTTCCCACAGCAAATTTGAAAAGAAATATTTAACCCATCTTCCTGTTTGATTTAGGAGTGCTTAAACATGTGTAACATGATATAGCACATAATATCTCAGCAAGTAGGAATTTGTGTAAGTTTTGTTGGTGAACTTAATCAAATTTAAAAATTAAGAATGAAGAATGCATAGGACTGCAAAGTAATTTAGGGTTTTCAGTCTCTTTTGCCCTTGTCCTTTTGATGCTCTTCATTCAAGATTAGTTGAAGCCTGATGTCTACAGAAGTTCATTATTTCAATCAACTTTGTGATTGATACTTAATTGAGAGAAATTTACATTATTTGATGCCTCATACAATATTCTCTGTAGCTTTCTACTTTGGATATAATTGAAACACATTGTATGGGCTACAGAAACCCACTGTAGGATCTAATCAATGTTGCAATTTTCATTTTTTTAATCTCCCTTCCACCTCATTTTCCTTCTTTTCAGCAGGATGATTTCCAACACTCACTAGAAAAACAAAAATAGAGAGACATCTGGAAGTCTTGATTTTTTTCTCAGGTAGTTATGAAGAGGGAAATACCCTCAAAGAATGACCTGGCTCTGAAAGGCTGCTCCTTCCAAAAACAATTCTCTTCCATTTTCTCTTATGTGAGGCAACAATAAGCAAAAATGTGGTCCAAAACAGAGGTTGAATTGACAATGCAACTAACAGGAGTTAATGGCAAGGTATTGAAGTATTATAGATTGAGTTCTCAGAGGGAAATGGCAGGGTGCACTATGAAGTGCTGTCTGTTCAAACTGCATTAAGAAGAAATAGATTTTCTGTTTTGCTTTATTTCCTGAAAGGAATTGTGAAGAATTAAAAGACATAGACCAAGATTGAATGTAAATGTTACCATAATGAAAAAGTTACACTTTGTGAATTTGGTAGTACTCTAAACTGAATTAACCATCTGGCATGTCAAAAAAGGGTAGTATTCACACATCTCCACAAAAATAAGGAATATTTTCAGATGGAAAAGCACTGAAGAAAGTCACTTATTCTGGAGGAAGAATTAAGTAGTATAGAATCATGGATCATAGATTATGGAATTCTATAGGATATAAGGGACATTTCAGATCATAGAGTCCAACCATCAGCTTGATTCTGACAAGAACCATTCCTAAACCGTATCTCTAAGCAGTATGTTTGCCTGCCTTTTAAATAACTCCAGTAACAGTACTTCAACCTTTTCCCTGGGCAGCCCATTCCAACGCTTAATAAACTTTGCAGTGTCAAAATTTTTCCTCATGCCCAGTCTAAACCTCCCCAGTGTAACTTGAGGCCATCTATTTTTGCTGTATCACCTATTACTCTGGAGAAGAAACCAACTACCACATGTCTACTCTCTCCTTTCAGGTAGTTGTAGAGAGAGATGTATTCTCACCTCAGCCTCCTTTCCTCTAAAAAATACCAGCTCCCTCGGCTGCTCCTCATAAAACTTATTCTCCACACACCTCTACTCTGGGCCTTCCCCAGCACCTCATTGAATTTTTTGTGATGAAGGACTCAAAATTGACTCAAAAAGGTGGGGACTCACCAGTGCCAAGTACAAGAGGATGATCACGTCCCTAGTCCTACTCACCACACTGTTCCTGACATAGGCCAGGATACTGTTGGCCTTCTTGGTCATTTGGACACACTCTGACATAGGCTTCAGCCAACAGTCCATCAATACTCCCAGGTTGGTCTGTTTCTGCCACAAAATTCTCCAGCAGCTCTTCCCCAGGCTTGTAATGCTGCATGGATTTGTTGTAATCCAAGTGTGGGATGCAGCACTTGGTCTTGTTGAACCTCCATCCATTGGCCTTGGCCCACTGATCCAGCTTGTCCAGATCCCTTTGAAAAGCCTTTCTACCCTCAAGCAGGCCAGCATTCTGGTGTCTTCTGCAAACTTACTGAAGGTACATTCAAATCTTCTTGCAGTGTTTCTGGTTCTGCTGCCAAACCCTTGAATTTGAGCAAGCCTTCAAAACTGTAGCTTAGCTTAGTTTTTTTGTACATTGTCTTGAAAATACTGATTTAAGAAAACTTGTGTTTTGCTAGTGATGGAAGATCTTTATTGTCTACTTCTAACTGATCAAAAAAAATCCTCCCAATTAATACTCAACAGCACCTAACTGTAACAGCACATCTCTGTAATCAGATTTCTATTGCAAATGTTGACAGAAAATACATATAAGTTCACTTTTCATCCACATAGGCAAGAAAAATGTCTGTGATCAGAATTCTTTCTAGTAAATCCAGATTTCCAAAGCATTAAACAAAACCAACCATTGAAAGAACTCCAAAAGTACATGCAGAGTAAATTAAAGAAAATTAGAATGTATCTGCATCTCAGCTAAATATAGTAATAAACATGAACATGAAATTACTCCAATTACTCTTTACCATGACTATTTAGAACATATTAACCATGTGTTACTAATTAATTACTTTCACAGAGAACACCTACAAATCTTGAGTATATTTTTCAAAATAATAATAATAAAGGCAATTCTAATTTAATCTCTTTCTGAAACCCACATTTGTTTCTATAATGCTTGAGTCTTGAACAACAAACAAAACCCAAAATCCCATAAAATTTCTAAATATATATAGGAACACTTATAGAAAACTGAGGAAAAAAATAATTCTATTAAATAATCAAATTTAGAGCTGTTGCCTTATAGCTGAAGAAGGAAAAAACAAAAAAAAAACCCACCAACAAAAAACACCACACATTAAAAGTCTAAATGACTTTGAAGAATCACTTGAAATTTCCATGACAGTTTGTCAATCATCTCCAAATTCTTTTTTTAAATTAGTGTGATGACTAACAGCATTTTTCTAAGAATGTTTCAAGCTTCAAGTTACTTAAAAATCCAGGTGAAATTGAAGATGTTTATTATTCAGAAAAACATAGCTTCTCAAAATAATAAATGCTTGATTTCACACTTCCAGGCACCTACCAGTTCAGCTCTCCTGAGTCTGCACCACCTGGGACTCCTCTTGGCAGAATTAAAGCAAATGACCCTGATGTGGGTGAAAATGCAGAGATTGAGTACAGTATCTCCAATGGGGATGGATCAGACATGTTTGATATCATCACTGACAAGGACACCCAGGAAGGGATTATAACTGTCAAAAAGGTTTGGGTTTTTTTTCTCCTCTCTTTTATATGCACTTAGCTCTCCAGGTGTTAAGGTTATTTTTCTTTTTTTTTCTGGGGAAAGGGAGGGTAGATCTCTCAAGGGGTCAGGCTGCCAAGAAGCTGTTGTATTAGTTTTATTCTTCTCTCTCTTCAGCAGATATCTGTTATTTTCAAGTCTCGAGGGAAATTTACTGGCATGTCACTTCACATCAAGCAATATTTTGGTGGCTGCTGTCTGTTCAATACATATACTCTCACACGCAGTACTTTTGATTTATAGCTGTGAAAACCTGGAGGGGCTTAGTTTACAGGAGGGTTTGTCAGCTGAATGCTGCTGCAAGGTTCACAAGGCTTGGAGGCTCAACTGAAGTTTCATGAACTTACTACTCTGAGGCTAAACTGTTCCTTTCTACTCTGTCCAACAGTTGGGTTGCTCCAGTAACTGAAGTCTGTCATGGTTTAAGTCCAATTTTGGTAAAACTTAAACTGTCACTTATTATGTCAATGGAAGTCTGAGGAGCAAGGACATGGTCAGAAATTCAGTTCCAAATACCATCTTTGACAGATTTATTGGTTGCTTTTTGGTTTTCAGAATGTTAAAGTCTGAATATAATTTACAGCTTCATTCTAACCAAACTTATAAGTAACAATTAATTTACTACACATACATATGTATGTAATATAGATCCATACACATAAAAACATGCATAGATTGATGTATATTCATGTACATTTGTGCTCATATGCATGTACATATAGAGATGCATGTATGGATGTGCATAATCCAAATGCCACATAGATCAAAAATCAGACTCTATAGTTTCGACTCTGGGACATATAGGCCAAAAATAGGACTGGATTGTTACTGATAAGAAGGGAGATGGTAACAGAGGAGGAATAAAGAAGAAGGAAATAGAACAATGAGTTGAGACAAGAGGACCTTTACCAAGGCCTTCTTGCCTTCTTGTGGAGTTCAGCTTCTCTATTCTTCCACCTTTCTTTCTTTCTTTCTTTCTTTCTTTCTTTCTTTCTTTCTTTCTTTCTT
>VZTY01012901.1:1830-72535 GCA_013400935.1 Turnix velox | reverse complement strand
TTTCTTTCTTCCCTCCTTTCTTCCTTTCTTCCTTTCTTCCTTTCTTTCTTCCTTTCTTCCTTTCCCCCTTTCTCCCTTTCCCTCTTAGCCTCTTTCCCTCTTTCTCTCTTTCTTTCTTTCTTTCCTTCTTTTTCATATATCTAGAACAAGACTTAGTATATTCTTTCTTTTCTAAGGTACATTAAATTTCAGAGATTTTCCTGCTAAAAAAGCCTGTATTTTTAGTTTATCATTTTTTAAAACTTTCTCACGTTTCTTGTAAACTGACTCAATTTTCTTCATTATTATTGTTATTCCACAGCATCTGGATTTTGAAAATAAGATGCTATATACCATACGAGTGGAAGCAACCAACACTCATCCTGATCCTCGTTTTCTTCAGCTCGGGCCATTCAAAGACACAGCTTTGGTTAAAATCTCTGTGGAAGACACAGATGAGCCACCAGTGTTCAGCAGACCTTGGTATTTAATAGATGTAGATGAAGATACCAAGGAAGGAAGCATTATTGGGCAGGTTGTAGCCCAAGATCCAGATATAACAAAAAACGCAATAAAGTAAGCTCAGCATGTGGGCTAAGTCTCATGTATAAAATGTGATGAAAGGACAATGTAATAGAAGTCTATGTGACTAATTAATCTCATAGAGGCTACTTAAATGTGTCAAGCAGAGAAATATCTATGGGAGCTTGTGAAGGCAAAGACAGTTAACAGTGCATGCAAATAGTGTATTTCTTTGCTCCCTGATGGTTCATAGAAGTCAACTTTTGCTGCCTTCATAATCCCCTAGACTTAATACTGTCTATTATGTTCCATAGCTTAACTATTTAATGGCCACATTGTATTAAATAAGGAATTATTGTGAGAAAGTTATTACAATCGAAGGTGAATGTTCAGTACTGTGAAATTGCTATTATCTGCAATGAGAAACAGTTCACTGGAACTAGTGTATTTATCATACAACAGATTAGGAAATCAGATTTCTGAGGAAGCCTAACTGTTACATTATGCAGCAGTACAGATTAGGGCAGGAGATGTAAGAGAAAATAAAATGTTTTTAAGTCATCTGTGTATAAAATCATAGTTTACCTGATAGTGACTGGTAGATAGAGACTGGAAGAATTTAAAAGTGCCTGTAAAACAAGTTTTGGTTGCTGGGAAGGAGAAAAGCCAAACTAAGTGTCATAAAATAAGGTTTTAAGAATTTGCATCTTAAACAATAACTAATTTTTGGCAATTTTTATGGTCCTTGTCATATCTCTCCTCAATTAGGGCCCACTTCCCTCCTTTTGGCCTCCTGTTAAATATGTCTTGTTTCCCTAAAATGTTCCTAAGTAAGGAGTTCTTCAAATCAACTGTAGTCTTTCAGGGAGCTTGTTTTCAAGACATTTTACCCTGCACAGTTATGTTATAACAAAAAATTTGATGTAAAAATTGGACCCTCAGCACAAGAAGATGACCCAGTTGCAGCTGATATGCCATGAAGCATGAAGTCTGAGGGAGCTAAGGTTGTACTAGCATGGAGAAGACTCCAAGGAGACATTATAGCAGCTTTGTAGTACCTGAAGGGTGCACACAGGAAAGCTAGAGAGTGACTTTTTACAAGGACATGTACTGATAGGATAACAGGTAATGGCTTTAAACCGAAAGAGGGTAGATTAAGATTGGATACCAGGAAGACATTTTTCTGTGAGGATGGTGAGGCACTGGCATAAGTTGTCCAGAGAAGTTGTGGATGCTCCATTCCTGGAATTGTTCAAGACTAGGCTGGATGGGTCTTTGAGCAATCTGGTCTATGGGAAGTCTATGAGATGATTTTTAAGATTCCCTCCAATTTAAACCATTGTATGATTCTTTCTCAAAAATACATTGTAAATTGATACTTAATTCTATCTGCAATATGTGTCCTTTGATGACTGTTTTCCATGAAATTATTAATTACCAAATTATTATCTAAGATTATCCACTTTTAGTTGTTATGCACTCATTTACTTTATAAGTTAAAATGGAATTTCAAATATAAATCTAAAAGCCTGCCTTCATCCCATTCCTCACAAAAAAATGTTTCTCATTATTTGTAATGTACTGCACTCCTCCGGCAGTTACATGAAAGCTCAGGTTAATTGTAAAGAAAAGTCTTGATTAAAAATGGTTAAATCAGAAAACTTTTAGAAGCAGCTGAGAGCTAAACTAGAGACTGTAATCTAGGAGGTAGTTATGCTTGGTTATTCTGTATCTTGACAGATATTCTGTGGACCGACACACTGACCTTGACAGAATATTCAACATCTATTCAGGAAATGGATCCTTATTCATCTCAAAGTCACTTGACCGGGAAGAAACTCCCTGGCACAACATCACAGTCATAGCAACTGAAATCAGTAAGTTGGAGATTGTTTGTCTTGGAAGAACTTTAGGATTGAGAAAAGACTGAAATTTTACAATATCTGTGATTTATCTTGTTTCATTAGTTTTACCCATATTCAAATATGATCAGTAGACAAAACACATCTAAATGCACATCTGCAAGTTCAGTTTACTGCTTTGGGGTTGTCTTTGTCCAAATCTGAAAAGTTAATTTGGAATTCTCAGGGTAAACAAACTCATGCAGTATAATTATTCAAGTCAACTGTTTCCCTCAGAATTTCTAGCAAATAATTTTGAACAGGAGTAATGCAATTGCTTTATCCTAAGATAAATCTTTGCCAAAATCCTTGAAAAAAAAGAAAAATGTCCATGATGGACAGATGGCATGAATGAACACTGTAAAGAAGAGAAGAAATTATGCTTTACCATGAGTGCTCCAAGTTTCTCATGAAATGGCCTCATTTGAAGTCAGAACTAGTGGAAAATAATTCCTTTCCATATCTGAAACAAACCATGGCCCTAACTCTTTCACTTGGATTTTTTGCTCCTCTGTTAGACTTCTTAGATCTAGGTGTCTCTTGTCTTACCTTTCTTTCCAGATGACATCAAATCCCCTCTTCAGGAGGGAAACAGAGGCACTGATTTTAGGGAACAAATTTTCTCCCTTCCTCACCAGTCTGTGAGTCAAGTATCACAGAGAGATGAATTATATAGCATTTTCAGAAACCCTGATACTTTTTTAGTTTTGCTTTTCACATTTTGGGGAGAAAAGACAACTTTGTGTTGATTCAGGTTTTTTGTGTATGTTGTTTTCTGACACCATTTAAATACTTTATTTATTTGAACAAGTAAATGTTCTTCCCAGCTAGACCTCAGAAAAATGTTCTTGAAATGTATTGAATGCAAGGAGATAATAACTCAGTGACTTGTTTTTAATGCAAATAATATAACTTGTATTATTTCAAAATATATATGCTATAGTAGAAAAATGTGTTCAAATATTCCAGGGGCTTTTATGCATATAAAATGTATGTCAGGTGAAAATGAAATACTATTGGTTTAACATAATAAAAATAAAGAACATTTCCAATGTATATTTTTAAAAATATAGATAATTCCAGATCTTTTTATAAACATAGGCTGAAAATCTTTACGTTGAAATATTAAAAAATTTTCTTCTTTCAGATAATCCAAAACAAACAAGCCAGATACCTGTCTTCATCCGGATTTTAGATATAAATGATCATGCACCAGAATTTGCAAAATACTATGAAACATTTGTTTGTGAAAATGCAAAAGCAGGACAGGTAAACAAATCCTTATGTTACTGAAAAACTTGTAATGAAAGTATCCTGGAATATCATGATGAAGATTTCAACGTGTCTTAATTTGAACAACTGCAAACCAACCCAGCCTCTTTATTTCCCACCTTCTACAGAAACTACCACTTGATTCAAAAGCAGTTTGAGAAGATAAAAAATGCAGGCTTTTGCCATAGTAGCATAAAATACAAAATCCTGCTTTAATTAGGTTTTTCATTCCCTATACGGTAAATTATTTTTCAGAAGTAGCTATGCACTATGCTACAAACCCCTTTGTATTCTTTGATAATTCCATTTCTTTATGGATTGTTTTCAAAGCCTTTCTCAATGTAGTCACACCTTCAAGCACAAAAAGCAGTAAAATCTTTTATCATGCATCATTAAAGGAGACTCAAAAAACCAAACTTTTACAGAAATAAAAAATAATGTAACTCTTTCCATTATTACTTAAACTCTATTTGGAATTGTGTTGAATTTGGTCAAAGCTCTTGTATATCCCTTTCTAAACTATCATCTCATCAATCCTGTAATAATCTAAAAAGACAATGACAAGATTTGTAGAGAAAATAAAGTGGTAACTGGGAACTGAAATAAGAGACAGATCAATGGAACTCACAAATAGGATGTTACATCAGTCTTCTAGTATTACTGCCACTACAACCAGTAAGTATGTATGCCAGTCTTTCAGTTTTAAATCCTATGAAAAAAAAGACGTTTGGCTGATTTGTCATTCTGAAAGTATTTAAATAAGAATTGGATTTCATAGCAGACTCAGTACTTTAGATTGACTTTCAAGTATAGGTCTGAAGTCCTTGCATGAGTTTCTTGCCTAGATGGGTGTGTTTTTTGAGTGGAAAATAGCTTGAGATCATTATTTTCAACAGCATAAATCTAAGCATGGTCCTACACTAGCAGAGAGATTTCAGGCTAGGGCCCTGAACTCAGCTTATGGCTGTTCTGTCTCACAAGTTTTATGCTGACATCACCCAACCAAAGCTGAATGACTTCATGGAAAATATGGGGAACAGCTCAGAATTTAGGATGCTTTGTTTACAGTACAGTGACCATACAGTTCTCAATCTTTATGAGGCTAGGGGATACCATACATATCAGGAAGCACGCACATGTTTTACCTTGGTCACTGCCCAGTGTTGTACGGTCACAAAACTTGTACTAAATACCTGAAAATATCTAAAATTTCAGGTCCTACAGAACTGTAGACATTCAAGAAATTGAAATGATGCCTTATGAATAATTTCATAGATGAAAAAGAAATCAAAACTGCAATAACAAAAAACTCAATGCTAAAAAAGTGAAAAAAAGAGGATAGAATGGGTTACTGGAATTTGCATTCAACTCCACTTATTTTTCATTTTTTACACCTAATATTAAAATACAAGTGAATTAGAAAACAGGATACTTAGCATATCACTTGGCTTTGAACAGCTACCTGACCATTCTTTGAATTCTTTTTCAAGGAAGTAATACTATTTTTTATGTAATTTACATACATAGAGGAATACATGTGTCACATATAGTGATTAGTTACATTTTAAAGTGGAAAGGATTATAATATCAAAAACATCTTTCAAAACAGCTGAGGTTTATGATCAGGACACTTAATCAGTGTCTTAATAAGTGACATGAATTGTCACATAGACATAGACATAGATATAGATATAAATATAGATATATTGAATGAGCAAAATGGTACCTCAAATTCTGGTTATTGTACTCTCATAGGGTTTTTTTAATATTTTTTTTTCCATGTGGAATATATTCAAATCATGGAATCACAGAATAACAGAACTATAGAATCACAGAACTGGAAATGACCTTCAAAAGCCTTCTAGTCCAACCCCCCTGCAGTGAGCAGGAACAGTCTAGAGTGCACTGTGAGCAAGTTTGCTGATGACACAAATCTGGGAGGAGTAGTTGATACAATGGAAGGCTGTGCTGCCATCCAGCAAGACCTGGACAGGATGGAGAGTTGGGCAGGGAAAAATTCAATTAAATATAACAAGGACAAGTGTAGGGTCTTACATATGGGCAAGAACACCTCCACGTATCAGTCTAAGTTGGTCCTAACCTGTTAGACAGCAATGTAGGGAAAAGGTCCTGGTGGACAGTAGGATGACCATGAGCCAGCAATGTGCTCTTGTGGCCAAGAATGCCAGTGGCACCCTGGCGTATATTAGAAGGGTCAAGAAAGGTCAAGAGAGGTTCTCTTCCCCCTCTACTCTGCCCTGGTGAGACCACATCTGGAATATTGTTTCCAGTTCTGGGACCCTCAGTTCAAGAAGGACAGGGAACTGCTTGAGAGGGTGCAGTGCAGAGAAAAAGATTATGAAGGGATTGGAACATCTCCCTTAAGAGGAATGGCTGTGGGAGCTGGGTCTCTTTAGCTTGGAGAAAAGGAAACTGAGGTGTAACATCATTAATGTATATAAATATGAAAAGGGTATCAGGAGGATGGGGCTAGGCTCTTCTCAGTGATCTCCAATGATAGGACTTGGGGCAATAGGTGCAAACTGGAGGACAGGAGGCTCCACAAAAATCCTGCAGGCCCCCTTAAGGTACTGATAGGCCTCTATGAGCCCCACCCCCCTCCGGGCCCCCAGAGCCTTTACTTTTGTAGGCTGAAGATCCCCAGTATGTCTCAGTATGTCCTAGTAGGAGAGATACCCCAGCATTCTAATCTTTAATTTCTAAAAGTTGGCATATGGCCTAAATTCTGTCAGTGCAACAAAAACTCTTTCCAAAAGATGACATTGAGACAAGTAAACCTTAAAATTTCAGTAAAAGGTCTGAGAGAAGAATGAGTAATCCACTTTAAATGCATAAAACAAAGGAAGTAACCAAAGCTTGTAAATTAAGATTTCATTTAAATGTTTGAACCAAATTTAATCCAAACATATTTCCATCTAGTCTAGCACACTCAATAAATTATCCATTAGTGTATAAAATTTCACTTATGTTTCTGGTAAATTCTGTGCTTTTCTAACAGCAGAAATGACAATGGTCCATTAGGTGAGCATAATTATTCAGACTTCCTTTACATCTCTCCAGAATTTATTTTCTCTAATTAGAAAAAATCCACAAAAATAATAGAAAGACAGTCTGCATAGAGTATAGCCACAGAAGAACTGGAAAACCACACTGTATTCTGTCTGTAACCAATTGAGTTCCTGAAGACAGACATCGTCAGATATTTACATCAGCAGATTTTAGAGGCTGATTCATTGTGTTTGTGTTTTTCAGATAGCCTTAGAAGGGTCAGAAGGAAGAAAATCCTCCCTGGCTATTCTCTAGGCTTGAAATAACAGCAGTATAAGGGAGAAGAAACATTATCACCAGAGGTGCATAAATATGTTCATTAGGCTGAAACAGATTTGTCACTATCCAAGTTCTGCTCCACTGGCTAATGCACAGGCTAAATAAAATCATGACGCCGACTTCCTCTCACACAATTTAGAAATCCCTGTTCCTTTGATGGTATGCTATAGCCCTAGGGACTGTTGTGGGCAAGGCTCTGATAGAAGTTCCCCATGCCCTTGTCACAGGAATTAATTGGGTCTTTTTAAATGGATTAGAGGATGAGTCCTCTCCATGGAAACCAAGAAGATCTACTTGAAAAGGAGACTGATTTAACTAAACAATTTGCTAATGACAATTTAGCTAATTTCAACATTTTTCAGTGATAACATTTAAGTAAATAAGATAGGTCATGTTTTTTACACTGATGTTATGTTCTTTCCTACCATTTAGGGGCTCTCAAACACCACAGAGAAACAATTAATTTTCCCTTCCAGAAATATGGGAGATTTTTCTTTTAATTATTTTCTATTACATCTCCCCACTTCTTCAGATGGAGCAATCTTATACCAGGATTTTCACATACCCATTGCTTATTATTACTCATTGTTCATACTTGGTAATTGCCTTCTCTAGGTAGATACCTAGTGGCTTGACTTTGTGAGAGACCCATGCAGTTCAATGGAGAATTTTCCTGTATCTGATAAGCATTCATCCCTGCTTTGAAATTGCCAACACATTTGTGGAAAAGAACCAAAGCCTGAAAACAAAACTGCTTGCATTACCAAGTATGAGGCTTTGTTAAGTGGCCAGCACTTTAGAACATTTCTTAAGACATAAAGCATCAAGATCAAACATCTATTCAAGCTTATTCTCACGTGATGGAGGCAGCTTTCTGCATCTAGCACCATACGGGTGCATAGGTTAGAACTGTGTCTGAATATGTGTGATCATTCAAGCTGCAAAATGGGCATCCACTGACAGCTGGATTGATTTTTACAGACTTCTATATAGGGACTTTTGAACAATATTCTTACTTCATTCCTAGAGGAATGTAGCCACTTCTATGACATCTTCTACAAAATCTTCATCCCACCTACTCACACCGTGCTGTGCATTCAGGATTAGTTAATGGTGAGCCCTATCAGACCAAATGCTTTTTTTGCAGTTTATTGTAAGCTGTGAGATCTATCCAGATTCCTTCAGAAGTATTTGCAGCACAAAACAAATTTAATAAAATTCAAGACTAACAAACCAACCAATCCAACATCCAGGATTTGTTCCCTCCTATACCACTTCTGAAAAAAATGTCAGAGAAAAGCAAACTGTAAAATGTCCCAAATATTCTTTCTCATGTGCCTAGTGATACGTCTTGTATCTCAGAAAAAGCTGAAAGGAGATAAATGGTGTTAGAGAAATTTCTCTAATATAACAAGAATCCAAGAGCAAACAATTCAAGTATCTCATATTTGCATGCAAGAAGCAATAAAATTCAACAGCTAGTACTGCATTTCTAGCTTAACAATATTTTTTCCAGTGACCTTACCTCTCTGAGACTAGAAGTACAATTTTCATGCTATATGACAATTACACTCTTACAAAATTTCAGAAAAGCATCGTTTACCACAGCATATCATCTTTCAATATGTGTGTAAGAGATTATTTTTCCATTTCTTACTTGTAATGACTTTTAAAAGAAGGGGTTTTTTTTAAAAAAAAGGTTTAAAATATGATAGCAACTGAAGATATGCTGGTTTTTTTGTAAAGAAGCATCAGTAAATTATGTTGTGGACATCCTACTTGTCTCAAATTTTATTATATTAGTAGAAATTTTTAACCTGAAATTCTACTGCATCTGTCCCTCCACATACTTCATCTTGTTTATCTTTACTCAACAAACCTTTCAAGAATCTATCTGAAGCATATTGCTGTGTTTTAAAAACGTGTATTCAGGACCCAATGTACAACAGTGTTTTACTTGCACATCTTACCAAATCAGCATAGACTGAAAAGCCCATCTGAGAAGGGGCTACCTGGTGCATACCTTTACATGGTGGAGATGTAGTGCTAGCTTATCATTTGCTTTAATGCTTCTGATCTACCTTTTACAGGTAATTTCAATGCAGAGTCCATGACCAAAGTCTCTTACATGTGCAGTTCTCTATGTCCACAAATGCAGCCCCAGGAACAGTAAGGTCATTTTTTGAAGTGCACAGTGACTTTTATTGTTTCTGAATGTCCTTATTTTATTCACCTTCTGTTTTTAAAGCAGCTTGTAAATTTTGCCTAGGGATTTACCAGATACTATTAGGTAGTCTATTCATCTCTAATCACTTTTGAGATGAGCATAAGTATCTATAAATATTACTGCATACTATGGTATAAGTCATGGCCTTAAAAACACACTACCCAAGAGAAAAAAAAAATAAGCCACAAAACAGTATTATAATTGAACCATTTCCTTTGAAAAGATTATGTCAATGGGAAATAGCTTCAAACCCTTCAAGAGAATCCGACTTCATTGTGAAAGAAAGACTTCAAGAATTTTTTACAGTGTCAGTAATTCCTTGCTTACAATTCTTTTATCATTGTCAATAGGCTGCAACCATTCTGACATTATCATAAAGAGGAAAAGCTATGTCAATGCCTAAGCTTAAATATTCATTACACTCAAAGACAAGTCACCCATAAAAACTTGCATTTGCTCAACAGGATCCACTCAAGTATATGACTATATTTCTTTAAATGTATAAAAGTGCATATGCAGGTGTATATGCAGTCCTCAAAATCATAAATGCGATGCTTTATTTTCCGAATTGAACTCATTTACAAAGGAAACCATGGAAAAAAGAAAAGAACCCAGAACACTTATTGCCTTCTCTAAGCCGAATATACTTGAAACATTTTTAAGAGAAAGTTATTGTTCTTGAAAACACTCTTCCCTCATCAGTCTTACAGTGTCTGAGATCTTTCTCTAAACTCCTGGTGAAGAGTGATAATAATTCAATGTCAACATTTCCAACATGAAATTAGAAAAAGTACATGAAACAGTAGCAATTTCTTTCATACAACTATAATACTAAAATTAAAACAGACACTTCTTTGTCATTTCTGTAGTGATTGTACTTAAGATAATTCCATTCTATTGACAGCTGCATACCTGAAAAAACACCACCCTTAATTAGGTAACATTTCTAATTTTCTTTCACCTATTCATCATTTGGAAAAAATCACCTGCAATCATCCTTTCTCATAGTTCTTTTGTTCTCACATCATTCCTGGTGGAAGAACAGCTGGTTCTCAATTTATGAAACCAATAGTTAGAGCAGGTAATAAGTTGGTTTTCTTTTTTCTCTTCTTCAACCGTACCCTCAATCTAATTAGGTTCCTCTGTGCCTGGCACAATTGCCCTCCTCCATGTGATTTCCACGTGAAGGGAATCAAATCCAGATCCTACAAATATCCCACTAATTACATCTCGAAAAGCCCCAAGATACTCAACCTGCAATTTCTGGTAGCTATTATATCAGGATATTTTCTCCTTGAGTTTTTCAGCAAGTAAGTGCACAAGTATTATCACTTATTTTAATAGTCTCTCTTCTCTCACAAAAAAAGTGAGAGTTAAATCTCAATTCAATTTCATATTTTAGACCTATCAGATTTATTTTTAGTAGGGATATTAAATTCTAAACTCTAAAATTAAGAACCATCCTGGACTTTATCTACTGTCAATCTCAGAGGTAGATTGTGGCAAAGAGAAAAGCAGTGGAACATTGGAAAAGGTTACCATAATCAGACACACTCAAAAACATACTGAGCAGGCTACTTTGCCAGAAATGGGCTAATATTGGGAAATTTTTTTTTTATTTATTTTAAATATCTAGAAAGTTGTGATTATCAAAAGTTTAAAAAGCTAAGATTCCTTAAATTTAATTATTATTCTGATCATATTTATAAAAACTGTATAATCCTGATTTCAGCATGGTCACATTCTCTTGCATAAGGCTGAGGTTTGAAAATTACCTTTCAAATTTCTCACTGTGCTTCAAAAATAAAATGAAAATTATAAAAATTAATAACCTTGTGGAGATGCTAGGAAGTGAGTCAAACTTACATCTTCTCTGCCAGTTTGGAGTTTGACATTTTTAAAATAACAACTTAATATTATTAGCTGCAATAAAATGGTCAAAAATTAACTAGAAAAAAATAGGCCAAATACGGCACAGTAAAGCACTAGAAGCAGCAGGTTTCTGAATGATACAGTAAAAAAAGCACTGCACTATTTTTGGTAGCTGTATAATTATTTTTGTCCAGTACAGCATTGCATCCTGAAGAGATGCTAAATACACTGCAAAATTTAATTCCAAGTCCCATTCAAGCTGCTGTTCAGAGAAAGTACATAAGATAAAGCAGTTCCTTATTTGATTGCTGCAAAGCTTAAAAATCATATTAGTGTAACTTGTCACTCTATTTCTTGAAGAAGTCATGCTGTTCATTCACTGAAATATCAGAAAAACAAGCCAAGAAGTAAGTCTTTGATAACAAGTGCTTTGATGTCTATGGGCTTTCAAGACACCCTACACACTGGGAACAGTTGAAAATCTCAAGACAGGCATTACCTCCCTCAAGGCTTTGAAACAAAGAAGTCTGACTGCTGAGCAATTTCTGCCTTTAAATCTGGGTGCTGTAGGACCTTGCTCATACTGAGTTACAGAATCCTCAGTTAAAGCTCCAGTTCTCATGCCACTAAGCTTTGTCATCTTGTAATTGAACGTAAGCATGTCCTTGAAAGTCAAGGTGGGACATTCATATTGCTCTCTGGGGTCACCACAACTTATTAAAGCTGACATGATATTAGCAGTTGCAAGTCATTTCACAAGCCACAGTTATTCCTAGGTAGGTTCTCTTTCCGTGGTGCTGCAGATGTTTTCCTTACTTCTGGGCATCAGTTTAGGAGCAGATAGATACAAAAAGAGTCAAATTGCTAGAGTAAATGTGTGTCTACATATGCAGAAGTACAGATACTGCCACACCTTTTGATGCAACACAGAAGCTTATGCAATCCAAAGGTACTGCTGAAGCCTCCTTTCAGTTCATTCTGCTCTGGCCCTATGCTGTTTCTATTATCATTCCTTCCCTGCTGGGATTGGGTGGCCTTGTTAGGGCAGTTGTAAAGCTCCACAGCTAGAGGTTTTGATTTAGGAAAGAGTAAAGCATATCTTAGTATTAGCTCAGGAGAACTGAGAAACCTGCCGGTGCAGTAGTCCAATTTATTGCCAGGAACACCTGAGGTGAACTGGGAATTAGACCCTCTTAACAACTGGTTTACACACTGCTCTGTGCAATTGCTATATGAGGTCACAGGAGGTTTATGGTTTATTCAGAAGGGCAATTGTTTCTGTGTCACTGTGAGATACTGAGAACAAATCAAAGCACACAGCAGTCTTGCAGTGAAGACTGCCCTGTTTTTTATCCTCCCTAATGTATTTAAAATAAAAACCAAAACAATAATTTGTTTACTGTAACCTCTCTTGTGTTTATGTGGGGAACATTTAGCTTAGGACATCAGTTTGACTCTTCAGACAGAGATTCCCTGGGCTTTTGCTTGATGTGAAAAGCAGAGACCTTATTTCAAACACAAGATTTCTAAAATAGCATGAAATACTCTTTTATTTATAGCTGATACAGACTGTGAGTGCCATTGACAAAGATGAACCTGCTCGAGGACACAAATTTTTCTTTGAGTTGGTGCCAGAATTTGCTCTTCATCCAAACTTCTCCATTGTAGACAACAAAGGTAATTGCTGACCACTATCATCCCCTCCCCATTCCAGCCCAATTATCCCAGAAAACCTCATTTATTCATTCTCCTTTTCCATTCTAGATAACACAGCAGGAATCATGACAAGAAGAAATGGATACAGCCGTAGTAAGATGAGCACCTATCTCCTGCCAGTTATAATATTTGACAATGACTACCCAATCCAGAGCAGCACTGGCACACTGACCATTCGAGTGTGTGCCTGTGACAGCCGGGGAAACATGCAGTCCTGCAGCGCTGAGGCCTTGCTCCTCCCTGCTGGCCTCAGCACAGGGGCACTAGTTGCCATTCTCCTCTGCATCATTATCCTGTTAGGCAAGTATCTGTGATAAGATGTTTAGTTGCCTGGGAGAAAGTCTGGTCTCTTCAAGATCCCTGATATTCTTCAACCTCTTATCCATATCACCCTGCAGAACAATAGTTCATGCCTGATGTGATTGCCTTTTTTTCCTTTTTTTTTTCTACCAGCTGTTTCCTCAGATGAAGTGGGAGAAGGAACTACTATGGGCTAATTTTCACTATTGCCATTCTGGAGAGTGTGCAAAAAGAATGAGACTATCAGTGTTATTTAGATGAAATGAATTTGAAAGTTTAGGTTCATTTTTAGGTACCATGTTTATTTAAATAGGATTTTATGCTATTAACAGTTCTTCATTTAGATCCAGGACTTTAAAATGTACACCTGAAGCTGAGTGATAACTTCCTCAGTGATTAATAAAACATCACTTATCAATTATATTAGCCATTTAATCATGAATGATTTGTAGCTTTTGTACTCAGGAAATATTTAGCTCAAAAACATAGAAAAGAAATGTTCAACTGTACGTAAGTAGCAGTGAAAACAGCCGATTAAAGTGTGAGCACCGAAGTGTGAGCGAGGGTGATTGGAGTGAAGAACCATTAGATGATGTATGAAGAAACTAGAATACACTTTAGCTCATAACATGATGTTAAAAATGTGAAAACTGCAATTTGCATGATTTACTTAGCACAGAAGTGTCTCCTCAAAGGTGGCATCATCTCTGCTTTCCACTCTGTGGAAAACCTTTTTCCTTTTCCATCTATCCTGCCAAACTAAGCTTGCTAAGGGGTCAATGACAAATGTACAGATGTCAGTTTATGTAATTCTCAGCAGTTCACTTTCTTCCTTTTTCAAACTGGATTCAACCTACCTCCAGTAAATAGTTAGAGGGCCATAGAGTTTTTTAAGGAGAGGAGCATTTAGTAACTATATCTAGATCATTTAGCATAGGAAATAGATTGTACGTGAGCTCTGACAAACGGATTGCCCGTATTGCTTAGTTTCAGGCACTGCTACTGGCCTGGTTTCAGAACGAGCCAGCTTGGATTCCCCAGGATATTGCACAGTCGTAGTCTAAGCAGCAGATATTGTAGAGAACCACCTTCAGCAGATAGTGATGGTTCAAAGTCTGGCTCTCCACTTTGCATAGGTTTTAACACCGTGTCAACAGGATATATATCTTCAGAGACAACCTTTATGCCCCAGCAGAGAGCATAAAATGTGTACCATGAAAGTCATACTCTTACTATCTTCGTATGAAAACATCACTCCAATTAGCTGCAATGCTTTAGTGTAGAAATATTTGACTTAAAAAAGAAATTAAAGTGTGCCTTAGAACAGCAGTGATAGCACATGAGATACAAAACTGGCTCAGGGACTAGTGCTGCACAAAACAAATGTGACCACTTCATGTTTCTTGGCCCCAGAGGCAGAGATCCTGCTCTGCTTAGAGCTACAGTCACAGCCATAGCCAGAGTAGCATAAGGCTGAAAGAGCATTTAAACAGAATTATTAACCTACAGCTGGTTTGGTTTTTGGCAGCTTATTTAATCATTCAACAAGATGTAGTGTGCTAGGATGTTGTGATGACTGATGTCATATTCCCGAAATAAGGAGGATATATTAAGTCCACATCTGTGAAAAGCTTCACAATAGCAGTCTTTTAGTGAACTGCCCTGATCTCATATATGTAGTTTGTAGACTTATTTAAGTGGCCTATTAATTCCCTAGCATTAGGAAAACTTGAAACCTCCTGAACAGATACAAAACCCGCTGACAAAACAGAGTAGTCTTTACATTCACAGCATTGTACCATGGCATATGGAAGACCTTGATTCCCCCTCCCTACCCATAACATATTCTATCTTCTCTTTTATTCACCGGTGCTGAGGTCATTCAGAGTAAAATCTTTACTCCTAAGACTCAACAAATGTTCTCATCACTGCTGTAATGTGTGGTTTGGTGAACATGGATATGTCGCATTGACAGATGAGCTCATTGGCCTTCACTATTAAGCAGCTATTGGAGCTGGGTTCAGATTTTTAAACACATTTAATTATTGAATTCCTACTGAAGTCAGTAGCATTTAAGCATCAGTATATATTTACAAGTCTCAAGTTCTGTTTTTCATTTCCTTCTTTAGAAATCCTTACTTTTCAAAAGGAATAGTAACTCAACTAACATTTCTTAAAATAAGAGAATTTTGTTTTCAAAAAGAAACATTCAGTAGTAAGGACTGTATTTCAGTTCTTGCAGTCTTCACAGCCAAAAACAGTTTCATCAATAATATTGATAGTGGAAGGTCTTATTTTCAGAAAGACCCCTTATTTTCAGTAGATCCCCTTTTCAGAAGTGAATTAGGTGCTTAGGGGTATCTAAACCACTAGCTTTCTAAAGTGTGAATTACTTTTGTCAAGGAGATTGAACTACATTTGTTTAAATGATCTTTATTGACTGCCAGGAAGGCAGTAGTTCTCAAAACTAAAATAAAAATTAAGCCCTAGTAGGATTAAATATTTTAAGATATTGTCTGCTTTTAAACTTCAGCTTAGTTGGATATCTATTTCAAATACATAATATTTTAAGATATTGTCTCCCATAGGTTTAAAAAAGCTTAAATTTTTGACTGCTATAAAATCATTCATATTTATCTTTCTTAACTTCCACTTGATTATAGCATTTATCATGGTTTTCCTACTAAAAACCTCATCTCAGCCAAAAAACTTACACAGTTCAACAAATAATGCAAAGTTTTTGCTCATTTATTTAATTTCTAATTACCCAGCTCTTCATCTTTTTCCCCCTTTCAGTATTAGTTGTTTTGTTTACGGCTCTCAAGAGACAGAGGAAGAAAGAACCTTTGATCATCTCAAAGGATGATGTCCGGGACAACATTGTTACCTACAACGATGAAGGAGGTGGAGAAGAAGACACTCAGGCTTTTGACATTGGCACATTGAGAAACCCAGAAGCAAGGGAAGAAAGCAAAATGAGAAGAGATGTTATACCAGAAACAATATTTCAGATAAGACGGACTGTGCCTCTTTGGGAAAACATTGATGTCCAAGATTTTATCCACAGAAGATTAAAGGAGAATGATTTAGACCCAGCTGCTCCTCCTTATGACTCATTAGCGACATACGCTTATGAAGGAAATGATTCCATAGCAAATTCACTCAGCTCTCTGGAATCACTCACCACAGAGGGCAATCAAGACTATGATTACCTCAGTGACTGGGGACCTCGTTTCAAAAAACTAGCAGATATGTATGGTGGAGAGGACAGTGATCAAGACTAAGAAAGTAATCTGTGACCTGATCAGTGTTAGTGGAATTCATGTCTATGTTACTAGAAAACGTGGCCTACTCTCTTGGGAATTAAAGAATTACAAAAAATTGGTGTTGTCTTAGTAAGGATTTGCTTAATCAATAAGTCAACGTGAATGAATTTGAATGATTTAGATTTTAAAAAAAACTGTCACTCACCCTCTCTGCCTACAAACCTCTGATGAAAGGTTTTAATTGATAATGAAAAGACAATATAAGGCTTTTTGTGCCTTCATTAATGAGATGGAAACTTAATTTTTTAAATAGCTTTGCATCACCTTTCCTACTAGCTGGGACAGTGTGCACCTGCATTGTAACATAATCTCAAAAGTATACTTTAGAAAAAATGAATATTACTGCCATATTTCTTGAGTTAAAGAATGTCTGTGTTGATTCATCATGATATTTTTATATATGTATATTTATATTTTTGTATTTTTATTAAATAAATTAGTATTTATAAAAACACTACTTACTCATGTACTTTGTTAATCATAAGAAACTGTCCAGTCTTTCTGAAAAAGGGAAACTGCATATTGTGCAATACTTAATTTTTTAATGCATCTTCTTCTATTGGATTAGTGAAATGTATTGTGCAAGAACAAAATGGAGAGAGTGCTCTGTAATGCAAATGCAGTGTAGAAAAAAAAAATTGAAGAAGTGACTATAAATAAATGCAGTCTGACTTGCAATGTGTATTGCTATATGGCATAATAGTATAGTTTGAGTGTGAAACTCATCCCTACATACATTCTTATATGACCAGGTGAAAGGATTAAACAGATATATGCCTGGGGATGTAATGAACATGAATGTTTATTCTGGTAGCTACAAAAACATTTTTTACTATGCCTTTTATAAAGTAGAATAATTAAGCAAACACCAATAATGAAAGGAAGTTTTTTGTATTCTAATCTTATTTGGGGTTTTCAGATAGGCAAACCAACACAAGCCAAACAATAAAAACAAGGTCCAAGTAACATTTTAAGATACCAATGTTCTCTTCCTTCAAAGAAGTGTAAAAATTTATATATTTTCTGAAGTATTGATATCAGTCTTCAAATATATATTTATGTTTAGAATCTATTTGCTGGATCAGCTTTCATGCAATGTGTGCAATGGACATTTTTCTTTTTCACACCACAGTGTAGTATCACATGTGTGCTACCTGAGTTTCAAGACTTACATTGTTTAGAAAAAGAAATCAAATAACATCAAATAATGAAAAAGAGTCAAAGATCTAAACAATAAAGGAAGAACACAATACATAGCACTCCCATTTTTATTTCAGCTTTAAAGAAAACCATATGAATATATATTTCCCAAATAATATTTTTTTCTACTTAGTTATTTTCCACAGCTTTTCAAACAGAAACTTAAGATGTACACTGGCAACATAATGTGGACTACTGAGGCACTCATCTTTTACCCAAAAATTAGTTAAGAGGTTGCTCACAAAATCATTTCACCTAGACATAGGAACACACTCCTGCCTATTATTTTCCTTCTGCATTGACTTTAGGGTTATTTTTTTTTAAATATCTTTATTAATTTTGATTTTTCTCCCCCTGCCAGCCTCAAGGATGCATCTCAGATTTTCTGATAGTGAAGCCCTTGTTTTTGAGAGGAGTGGGTATGTGTCAAGAGCCTGGGGTTCAAAGAACCTGAATAGCATGGTGAACTGCACACCAGGTCTGCAACATTGTGTTGCAAGCAAAAAACTTCAGTGACACAAAAAAGTCAGAATAATCTGCAGACAACTGACAGCCAGATAAATGGATATGATTTAGTAATAAAATTAAGTCAAACCAAAATAAGACTATGAGAAAAACTTCCTTGTCTTATAGAACTTGTAAACCCTAACTTCATCCTTAGTGACAAACACAGTAGGTGGGACTGAGAGGAGAGCTTTTAGTGATCTTGTAAGTTGTCATCAGAAATCTGAATATCACACAGTGATGTAGAATGGCAAGAGAGAGGAAAATGAAAATACATCCATCCCCAAGTAAGGACAGATACAGACAAGGCATATGTCAGTGGAGTTGAGGAAGTTCTGAAGATGTTAAAGAGGGTGCTAGATACAACATTGGTACCAGTTTGATTCTAGAGGGTCTACTGGTTAAGGCAGGATGAAGAAAATAGGGTATGAGAAATCCTTCTTCTTTGAAGGCATGGGTATTTAATTTAGAAATTTTATTTTCCATATAGAAATAATATTAATCCTCTATTGCTATTTATCTTACTTTTATTTTTCTCCCCCCTTCTCCCAGAAAGGAGTGTTAGGAAGGAAAAATATGTATTGTAGAAATCAATTCATGCTCTCATAGAGGGATGTCCTCAGGATCATTATGTTATGGTATCATTATTGTACCTTGGAAGGACAAAAAATCTTGCAGATCACAGAAGATCACTCTAGTTGCTTTACACTTAGTCACTGCCACTAGTTCAAAATTTCTGTTTGAAATTAATGGTGCTTAGAAAAGTTCCAGGACATTCTATCAGATCCCAGACACATATCAATGGGAAGTTCAAGGAATTGAGATCTTAGAAGAGGCTTACAAGGAAAGAGAAAGTTCATTTTTTATGATGTTAATATCATCAAGGATCTACCTTTCTGTGGCTCAGATTTATTTTAGTTTGCTCCAAAGAAGTAGCTGGAAACACTTAGGATATAAAAAACTAATTTGTTACCTCTTGCAAAAAACCTACTAAGGGACAAGATAAAATTTCTTACTTATGAGAAAATACTGAGGGCGATGAGTCTAATTTAGTCATCACCCTGAAGAGAATCTTAAATTGATTATGAATGGTGTTTCCCTGGCAATAAAGTAAATCAGGTGAAAAAAAGGGGTGGAAAGGAAGAAAAATGAACAAAGAAAAACATTCCAAGTGAAAGTTCCAAGGAAAACAAAAACCACAAAAAACCCCCCATACTACTGCACTCATTTCTGTCTAAGTAGATAGAACACACAAGTGTTTGGGTCATAGCTTACTGGAGAATTGTTTATGTTTTACAACTGAATTTGCATTTTAATTTGATCAGTCCCAGAAAGGAAAATAAAAAGAAAAGAAGTAGAATGAGAAAATCAAATATTTTTGTCTAAGCTATAAGAAGATGAATGGAGGAGAGATAAGTATAGAAGAAACTCAGGAACATGATTGTGGGTGTTACTTTGTATGTGTATGATTTTCTGCCTATATGCATGAGTACATATATATGCATATAAAACTCCTCACTTACTAAACTATAAGATTAAACAACAGAAATCCCTGGATATTACATCTATGCACCTAAGAGGGAAAAAACCCATGACAGTACAAAACATTCTGGAACAATGTGCAAACCAAGGGGCATAAATCAGCTTGATTTTTCAGATTGTTTTATGTTGCTCTAGCATCCTGTTATTAGAGGGTATAATTTAAATTTTAGTTCGGTTTTGGTTCATGAATCATAATTCATGAATCGTAATTCAAACTAGGATGGGTCTGGCCTGAACTCTGCTTAAAAATCGCTTCCAAATTTGGAATTTTGCATCTTCATTAAAATCTCACAGAAAACCAAATGCGTAAAAGAGGGTTGTGAATATCCACTGGCTGTCACAGGTCACCATGCAACAGAGGAAATCCATGAACATTTACTTCATTCATTTTACTTGCAGTCCCCCACAATCCCCATTTGAAGCAAAGCACTCTGCAAAACCCTTCGCCCACTCCAGCAAAATTCATTAGAATACTTTTTAGTAAATTGCAGATCACCAGTAAAAGTCGAAGAAGTGACAGTATCTTGTCACAACTTCAATGTCTTCTTTCCTCTTTCTGGTGTGCAGTATTTTAGTAGGAAATACATTTTCATAGCAGTCCTATGATTTAAAATACAAGCACATTCCTGGTTTTGTTCATTTTGCCATGGAGTTTGACACAATTCGTGTCATAACACATATTAATATACCTTCATCAAGCCTGGAATCAACAACATAATTTCAAAAAGCATTTGCTTTTAGAGTCAATGTGCCAAGCATTTCTCCCATCACTTCCCACAGCTAAATGACAGGCTGTACAAAGTAAGCCTGCATAAACACAGATTTTGATTTTAAGTGGGAATAAAATGACAATAACGTTGTTCACTGCTTACAATTTTGTCCTTCAATTCACCTATTGAGGTACTATTAGATATATAAACCCCACTAGAAATAGTTACAGACTTTTTAGATTAGTTTGAGTATATTCTCGGAGCAGTACAGGATTCAAAAACTACCCTATTTTTAAAACACAGTCCAGGATCCTTACAGTCTTCCTTTCCCTCCAGCAGCAGGAGGCAGAATGACCCTCCTAGATGCTGCATCACATAAATATACATCTGTCACTACTGGAAGAAAAGGTGAAAGCTAGAGTTTCACAAGTAAAAATGGTGAGAAGGAAATTGGGACTGGGATTTTTGTTACTTGAGAATTGCTCTTGCAGCTGTCAGAAAGCAGGCTGCTAGTTGCTAGGAGCAACGATAATAATACTTCTTACATAATGATTTTCATGTCTGGTTCTTAAAGCTTTTCACAAAGAAGGTCAGTATCATTATCACCATTTTACAGATAGGAAAAGCACTTACCTGTGCACCAGTTTCCTCAAGGACACCCAGGTAATGGAAACAAGCACACAAGCCTGTTCTCTGCAGAGGGCATACTACCTTGAGGATACTTAATTATTTTAGAGGCATTAATTTAAGTTCCTTCATTCAAACTCATTTGAAAATTAGTTTTTAACTAGCTTTACTGTCGACCAATTTTCATACAATTTAAAGAAAGATGCCCTTCCATGGGACACCATGAGTCAAAGATGCTTTCCAAACTAAGGTTTTGCTTAGAGTGTTTCTGATACAGATCCATGGTAGTTGCAAGAGAAGTTATGGTGCTCTACCAAGGCTGCTTTCTGGAGGAAAGGAGATGAAAGAAGCTTTTAATTCCAGCTACAAAATGAAAAAGAAATGTGTTTTAAGTTCTAAAAACTACAGGAAAATACCCATATTTGTCAAAGAGTAGATTTAACTTAGAATTTATCTTTCATTTAAACCAGATGATAGCAGGAAAGAAGGGGAAGACAGTGCAAGAAGATCAGGTTGTAATAGTCAACACCAGCTGGTCTCCACTCCTTCAGAATTAACTATTTTTTATTTCTAAGGACTTCTTCCATTTCTTCATAACATAATGTATTTTGATTGCTGAAAAAAAAATCGCTTTCTCACCAGCAGTTTTGGATTAGTAATTAAATGACAAATCTTTAGGAACAAGCCCGATTGGCACTCAGAAGTGATGCAGTGAGAAAACAAGACATAAAAAGGCTCTTCAGAGCCATCCCCTGTGTAAGTGAAGGGCTTTGTTTCAACTAATACTCAAATTAGGATACAGAATAGACACTAAGCAGCATGATTCCATGCAACAGGATCCAGAGTCAGAGCCAAAGGGAGCAAACAGCTTCCCTACTGGCTAACACATATGCTGCCATCTGCAACTTACTGACCAAGGGGGAAGTTTAATCTTTTCCAAAACAATGTCAGTATGCTTTCCTCTGTGCCATGGCTGAGTGCTGTCAGCTGTCCTGTGCAACAGAGCCAGAATATTTGTTGTCACTGATGTTCAGCCAACCCTGCACTGTTTTACAGCCAGCTTTTGCACATTGCTAAGTAAGGGCCAGATTTCTCCCACTGCATTTTTCTTCCAAAGTCAGTGACCTGCTGGTGTATTCAACAACACCAAACTGCAAAGGACTATGAGAAATGTACTGCAACTTTCTAGAACAAAGAGACTCCTCATGTTAATGATCTTTCATGATTCTTTGGATTTCTGCAGTTTCATTTGGTGACAATATTGTTCTAAATACCCTAGTAACTAAGACACTGCAGGCATGAGTGAATAGACATCTGAAAATGAAAGTTAACTGATTGAGCCTCGATGGTTTCCAGCTTTAAGAAGACTATGATAAAATCATCATCATATTACACTTCAGTTCTAATTTTCTGTGCCCTTTAGAGAAATTATTTTAGATTTGGGTGGAGTATTTAACTATTTGTCCCATAACATTTTATCCTTTTCTTATAGTGTGTGATGTCAGTGAACACTGCCATGATGAACCTGCACAAAGTTCTTTTAACAGAGAATAGAGTTTTCTTTAAAAATGGGCAGCAAACCTGAACAAAATTGTCATGTTCTAGGAGGTTCAATAACAAATTCAGTTTTTTCCCTGAGTTCCCTTTCCTTTCTCCTTTCCCAGACTTTTGCTGTTAACCCTAATGCTTCCATTTTCAGTCTCTGTGAATGTGATTCACTGTTATATAATATCTTACACATTCACATACATGTGTGTACTGCTGCCTTCTAATTTAGTAGTATTAATTTTCTCACTAAGTAAAACTGCAGAAGCAGATGCATCCCTGCTTTCCAGAATATTTTGCCTGCTGCTGATTTGCTATTAACCTGTTCATGCAGGCAGCCAAACCTGAAGACTACAAGCAGAAGAGACAGAGAAAACTGATGTTGTTTCCCTCTTCTTCCTGATACACAAATCGATTTCTCCAGCCTCTTTCAGGGTGGATCAGATACTGGGGCTATTTTTCCTAGGAGCTGTATTGTTGAACAGTAATTGGTTTATCTTAAATGTTTCCATCTCTCTACACTAATTTATGAAAGATTGATTCACTCTCATTTCAGGAATATAGAAGACCTATTCTGGTGCTTTCTTTTTTCCATTTTCTTTTTAATTGAAGGATGTGTTCTTTCCTCTATGTAACAGCATCACCAGTAAACTCTGACAAGTGGCCTCTATGAATAAGAGAAGAGCTTGGTTCAATGCTGACCTATTCTGGACTACCATTTCAATAGCCTAGATCTACCTTCTATGAAGTAGTAATTTTCTTTTAAAATTTAATTTATACTTTCAATACAATACAATACAATTACGGTCTTGAGCTTTAGGACTGGTATCTGATTTTGTCAAAAAGATATAAGATCAAGTTTTACAGTATTTCTTAATTTATTTTTTGAATTATTCTACTATTTTTTATTCATAAATAAGTTTTGAATAGTTAATTTGGGAAAAAAACCAAGCAACCTGGGGGTTAAATAACATTGACAACTTACTGAAGTTTAGAAGAATATAACTTAATTCACAGGTGATTAATGCAATGTTTCACTTACCTGAAAAACTAAGTATGCTCATTAGAGGATACAAAGCATCCTTGAGGCAACTAATTGTTTAAGGATGAAAAATGAATAGAAAATAGATTTGTTTGGGTTTTTTTTACTTTTATACAGTAAATGGGTCTTTGGAGAAAGTGTAGGACAAAAGAATAATATTTAAACCCACATTCTTTACTAAAAATTGTGGATCTTGGATCTTATGTTAGTTTGGAAAACATCCAAATATGTCACACAGGTGTCAGAATAATAACCTGATAAAGGTAACTCGTGGAAGGATGAAAGGTAATGGAAGTTTTGCAGCAAAAGTCAAAATATAACATTTTGATCACTTCTTAAAGAGGACCAGGGTCACAGAATCCAATCAGACTGATGGAGCATCAGACACTGGACCATCAGAGACCAAAACCAGAAACTGACAAACAAGAAGTCTGATTATGTGTCCACATTTTGCAGTTGGTTTCGGGAATGAGGAGAATCACCAAAAAATATTAAAATTTGTAAATTTGTTTTGTTTATGATAGGGTAAATAGTGATTACATTTAAATTGCTTTTTTATTATTTGTTGTCAGTTTGGACTGGACTTGCCACTGAAATGAACAACAGACTGTGTGCTGTGTAAGTCCCAAATCTGACTTTTATTTTTTAAACCGGCTTGCTCTTAATTGAAGAAATTTCTGCAGAACAACTTGAACATCTTCTAAGACATGTACTTACATATCTATTTTGAAAGCTAAAGTGTAACACAATCCTGGTCTAGGCAATGGCTCAGCAAAAAACAAGGCCTCCAAATTTATTACTTGCCAGTGTATTCAAGATCATATCTGTTTAGTTTCCTAGTAGATATATTATTTTCATTCTTAGTTGTGCCTCAAGCGCAGTGTGGAATCAGGAAGTCAAGCTGTGTCCATTTTCTGCCCATGCATCACCCACAGTTCTGCAATTAGAACTTATAGAGGGAGAGGGGAAACAGAATGAAGGAGAAGATTTTGTGGTATTAAAAAAATAGTCAAAAGGTAAAGCTTCTTCTGATGTTGCATTGCATTATTGCATGAGAAATTATCCACACAGTGGCCTCCTTGTGAACTACAGAATGTTTTAAAAGACTTAAAATAAATGAAAACAAGAAATGTCCTTTAAATTCAAGGAGCTTTCTACTGTAGAAATGCACCATTGAAATTTGAGAAGACCAATGTGAAAAAAAATCTAGAAAGCAGGTATGGTCTGTAAGATGTTTCTCCTACAAAACACAGGGTATTCCATTTAAAACTAGGAATAGGGATGTATATACCAAGTATGAAGGAATTCAATATCCAAGCACTGATATTTGTTAAACGAGAGAATTATCTCCCCAGGAAAAATGTAGAAGCTCATTTACTTGTTAGAGTTTAAATTACCCAGGAGAAGAACAAACAATGATATAACAGAGAAGCATTTGGCTAAGGCATAAGTGATGGAAACAGAATGAAGAGTTAATTACTAAGTCAATATTACTCTTTTACAGCAATGGCATCTACTGTATTAAATAATTGTACATAGATACCTTTTTTTATTACATAGTATTGTGATGTAGAACCTGGTCCTGTGAAGCTTCTCCACTGGCAAAATCCTTGCATACTTGCAAAATACCCATATCAAATTGTCTTTATAGAGCAAAATTCCATTGTTTTGGAAGAAGAGTCTCATTTCCTAGCTCTGCTACGTAAGCATAAACCCTCTGGGGCACGGTAAAGCTAAATTTACAGTCCTACTGTGCTTTTTATACGGATGTTTTCAGAAAGAAATGTTTATGCTAATACAGCAAAATGCTTGAATCAGCCCAGTATGTGTCATTTATATGCCCCCTTGCAATCCTACAGAATATTAAAAAGATGATATTTCATTTGCCTTAATTTCAACATTATACAGAAGAAAGCACAAGAAAATATTAAATATTTTGATTATATTTGAAAATTATTAGACATGACACTCAATGCATCAGCTGTTAACAGCACACATTTCTCATGCTGTTTTTCAGGATGTAATCAAAGAAAAACAAATCACCAATATGTCAAATATGGAAATTTAAACCTCAGTAGCATATACACATTTGTACATTGCATTCATATACAAATATTACCATTCCCATGTGGGCATTTTCTTTATTCTTCACATTTATTTTATAATCCAGTGCAGAACTATATTTGATATACTGCCATTATCTTACTGGGATGTATACAGAATAGAAGAAAGTAAAAAAGAAAGAAAAAAAAAGGAGCACTATTTTGTTCTCTATAGGAAAATGCTAGCTGGTACATGGTTTTCTGATTGCCTGCTGTTTCTGTCCCACTTCCTCCGACACCCAGAAGGTATCAAAATTACCACCCATGGACAAAACTGCTAACCCTCACAACAGGAAAGGATGAGCTTCTTCTACACACCGAGAAAGAGATCAGGGCCCTCTAGATGCCCTGAATCACAGTCTGAACCAATGCAGACGGAGGTGAAAATAAAGCAGAACCAAAAAGGTAAATTCAAGAACACAGATCAGTTCTTCACTGTGGAGCTTTCCATGCTGAAAACAGGATGAAAAGATGTGCAAGTCACCATCTCAGCACACGGCGACAGAAATTCTGTAAAGCTAATCACATTCACAGTTTTGTTGCTGTTGTCTTATATTGACACTTGAATATTTGAAGTCAAATCCCTGACTTTCAAACCCATTTCATAGGATTTTTTTAACCAAAAAATATACCACATCAGGACAAGCTGGATCTCAGGATTAGAGAGGGAATCTGACACTGGGAGGTTTGGAATAGCTTAATTAACTTGAACATTTTCACTGTGGCAATGCAATGTAGTTTTGTGAGTGCCTTTAAAATATTTAAAAACAAACACTGACATGTGTCTTGAAATGGGAAATTTTCTGACATCTCCACTGTCAATTTTTCCTTACCTATAATTGACAGGATGTGAATTTTCCAAGTAAAAATGCCGTGTAGCCAATGTCTTTTCATCACTTGAAATGAGCACAGAGTACTTTTCAGAGTACTAATTCAATCCTATTCTCTATGTCTGTGATCCTCAAGTCACTTAAAGACATGACTCTAAAGCTAAATAACTATAACTTGCTTGGAATTAGTGGGCATGAGTACAAAGTGTTTGTACTCATGTTACACAAGACACCAGAATTTTCCAATACACAGATAGAACAGTGTTTATTTTGACTTCAAAATACAAAATTATTGCCACAACTAAGCACTCATTAATTACTTTGATGCAGAGAACTAAACTTTTCACAATACACTCGGTACAATAATTTATCTTGCAGCAAATGTATTTAAAAATAAATTGCAGTCTATTCTGAACTCATCTGAATTATAGGTTCAGCATCTTTCCTTGAGTGCACTTGTTTCTTCTCCTCCACCCCTCCAGCCCTATAATGATATATCAGAAAACACACTTTGTTTATGTCAGCATTGTGGATCTAAACTTAGTGCCATTTTTTACTTCATTTCAAAGAGCGACTGTGTCACTGTTTCCAAGGAAAGATGATACTTTAAAATTTTAATTGTTAATGAGACTTCTTCATAGCTCTGTTTTAAATATGCTTAGTCTTATCATTGGAATCCATCTAAGTAATAAGTTATGTGCACTGAATAGCTAATATAGAAACAATGTTGAATGAAATGCAAACATACATATGTTAAAAGCAGATGTACTCAGAACCCTGATTGAACCATAGCTAAGATTTCGTTAAATTTCAGCCTTAATGAATTGTGCTACATAACTTGTTGACTCTTTTGAAATTTAAAAAAAAAAAAGTATGAAATCTGCATTTCTTATGTGAACAATATCCTGAGTGAACAATGTCCTGAGGTTTCTTTTTCTATGGAGTCTTCCTGGAGTCATCACTGGACAAGAACAATTTCCTTCTACATACACATCATGTGGTTAAAACCTCCTCCACCAACCAAGTCTTTATTCAATATAGGTTTAGACTAATTTTAATATTAGAGAAAATTAAGTTTTATTCTCTACTGAAAAGGATAACATCTCCCTCTATACTAGAAAAAGACTAAAGATGTAAGGATGCACTAAAAATTTTGTTAGTCCTTATTGGTTCAGCAGTAAGTCCTTCAAACTCCCTGGTGATTATGTACTGTTGCTAGAAAGTGTTCATTCAACCACTCAGATTGCTAACCTTACATTAATGTTACTGCCAGAGAGCTTATTCTATCATGGCAAATGAGTATATGTAAATAAAAATAGAAAGCATACTGTCTTGTTTTGCAACAATAATTTAAAACCAGGTATGCTAAAACCATCGGTTTTCTTTCAATTCGTTAAAAAAAATTAAGTAGCTATGCTACCATATCCACATCTTCTCTTTGTGAAGTCATGTCTCTGTAAAAATTATAATCCCAGTAATTAAACCTGTAACCTGATATTGCTCTCCATAAAATTTGGAATTTATTCTTGTGAAACCTACTAAATATAGACAAGGAAACAGAAGAAGAGAGAGTACAGGTGAACAGATGATCACAAGTCTGACCTTGTTATGTTACAAACAGAAGGTTTATGAACTGAAAGAGACCCAAATTTGAAAAATACAAGTGATTTAGATTAGTAGGATGACTAGGATCTCTATAGAGAGATCTATAGAGATTGTTTAGGAAGGCAAGACTATAAAAAATGTCAAATACTGAAAAGAGGTTGAGAATTCTTCATTAGCAAATAACAGGAGGATGCTGCCTCTTCAAGAACACCAGTTTCTATGGAAGCCACGGCAGAACTTTTACTGAATTTGGGCAAGTAAATTGTTTCAGGGCAAGAAAACATTTATAAGAGATGCAAAAAGAATAAGAGATTTCATTGCTCTCCATAAAAATAAAAAATAAAGAGTCCTGTAACTTCATTGTCCTGTAACACACAAAGCATCCAGAGCACCATGATGCAAGAATGAAAGAGGTTAACAGAGAGCTCACTTCAATGTTACCCTATATTCTTTTTGACCTTTCTTGTTTCATCCAGAATCAAAAGTGTAGGTGAGATACTGTTAAGCTAAAAAAGAATTAAAAAAAAAAAAAGAGAGAGAAAAAAAGAAAGCAATTGAAAAAAAGGTAAGAAGGAGAAGCAGAGCTTATAAGTAAAAAAGGATGCAAGTATCTTTCTGGAGATGGTGCTGTAGGGGAAAGATGCAGAAGGAATGAGTCATAGGAAGGCAAGCTATTTCATTTCTTGGTATTTTTCAAAGACTTGTAAAGATTTTGGAGTCCACAGGGTTTACCTGTGGGAGATTCCAACAAAAAATCTCACTTTACTCTCTGAAGTGAGTCATTTCATAGCAGTATCTAAAACTAAAGGTCACAAAAGCCATACACATTAAGTACATTAAATGTTTATTACTCATTTATGAAGTACAATACAGAACATAAGGAAAATAATTGCTACCATATTTTTATATACCGTTTAAGACTGAATTTTTGAAAGACACTGAAAATTTAGAATTTGTATGTTCAAAGAAGTCTTTTCTTCCATTCTCAAGCAAATTCTTTTGTGTACTGAGCAAGGGAGTAGCATACAGGAAATTCTTGTTAATTTGTAAAGCATCATGAGAATATTCTCAGACATTATGAAAACTTAAATTACATTTTACAGTTGAAGGGCACAGTCTATTTACAGCCATATCACAAAGCTTTCTTTCTTTATCAGCCATAACACAATGTTTTATTTCATTATCATTATTATCAGCTAGAAGAAAAAAAAAAGAAAAAAGGTAACAAAAACCCAGTAAATAGATGAAAGAAAATCTGGTACCCTTCTCAAACCATGGATAAAAGACTTACATGTTGGTGCGTCCTCTTTTAAGTAACATATTGAAAATTGCTAACATAAAAACACACTAAAAAACAGGGTCTAATTTTCTGGGCTGCTTAATGCAGCGACTTTACTCATATGTGACCAGTACTGTTGACAGCTGAACGAGATAAAGACATCAATGTTGTACTTTACTTAAGGTGTTTTTAATGAAATAAGTTATTGTGCATTAAAAATAAAGGGAGTAAATGCACATAGTGACAGAGTTTTTTATTGAATCTCTTATTTGTGTTAAGACAGTCAGTAAGTTGAGATTTCATACAAATTTAAATATTTTTAGAAAATTATCAAAACTTGAGAAGCAGTTTTGTCAGAATCAATATACAATTTTGATTTGCTCTTTGAATATTAAGTCCTGTCCAGTTTTTTGTAAAACCATTAATCTAGCAGAAATTTATTGTTAACATTTAACTAAATTAACGATTTTGCTAAACATCGGTCATCAATGCCATGTTTCTGAGAAGTTAATGTTCTTTATTCCATTACATACACACTGTAAAACTAGCAAATTTTTTTGATTTTTTTAGCAGTAAAGCTTTTAAGGTGATTGTCAAGCTATTCTTTAAAAAAATGAATGCAGAAACATTCACACTAGCATTTGCTACATACTAATAATTAAAACCAAAATAAATACCAGAACTATTTTTACTTTATAGAAATTTACTGCTAATACAAAGACAATAGAAATCACTATTGTTTAAGTAAAAGAAGTTTATTCTATTTTCTTAAATAGATACAGGCAAATCTATTAATATGAAAAAGTATTTCAGATTGCTCTACAGTATATTTGATATTCTTTATCTACACAATTACAAACAGCCTTACATTCATGCATTAAGAATAATATTAAATTATTTAGTACTCTTCCTGGTCTTTCTGAAGCAGAAAATAATCAACACACCACAGAAAATTAAGTTTTAGGCATTTATGCAAAAATTTTATTAAAGTGCAGATGTAGTACCTGTTTGTGCAGGTAAAAACAGGGAGAAAGGTTCATGAATGCATCTGAACTTAGAACCATTAAGAATTTATCTGAAAATACTGAGTTTGAAGCATTCTATCAGCTCTAGTTAACAGCTCATAATGGTATCATGGAATCTACAAACCCACACATCCTTACATGTATTTCTTCTTGTTAAAAATATTAAAAATGCAACACTAATGGAGATACAAACAAGATCCCTTTCTTTATAATAATGGCATGCAACTGAAACATAAATCACACTACAAGATTACAGAAATTGCTAATTAGTCTGGAAGTAAGTCAGTCTCATGGAGATATAGGATATGTCAGAAAGAAGTATGCCTGCAAAACCTTTTTTGTGAAGAGGTACTTCACATTTTCCTATACTGTCATTACTTAATGTTTGTCACATAAATTATTTACTGAATGCTGCAGATAAAGCACTGGACACAGAACTATCAACTTACTCCCTATAGAGCTGTTTACTTTATGAAGCAGATCTAGCATATCCGTCAGATACCTTTATTCAAGATTTTTTCCAGAGTAAAACTCAAGTAGTCAAATGATATACTGTACCTATTACATGCTCCTCTATCTATAGAATGCTAATTTCATTCTATGTCAGGTCTAGAAATGATCCTTCTGAGAAGCTTTGCATAAGTATGGCAATATACAAAGGCTCATTACTGCAGAGCAGTGCTGTGAATTGGTCTGATGCGTCAGGTTGTTAACCAGGCACTTTCTTTTAGTCATTCAAGGATGCAAAATCAAAGCATTCAAAAAAAAAAAAAAGAAAAATCTGAAGTAGCTTAATTTTAAGGTTAATTTTAAGAATATTAGGCATTGCCTTCTATTTTGTGAAGCATCCTTACAACAGAGATATTAAAGGCTATGATCATAGATTACATTCCCTAATCCAAGGAGATTTCTGTGAATTATTTGAAACACTATTTGGTAACAATATAGAGTGATTCTGAGAGCAGCAGTAGGAATACGAGCTTTCATTGTTTTTATATGAGTGCTTTAATAAAATAAGTTGTTCTACTATACTCATTTGAAAGAGCTCTCTTCATTTCAAGATCCTTAGTTTTTCCTTAGTCTTTCTTTAACTGCTACTGATGAGTTTCAAAGGCAAGAATGAAACGTTACCACTGAACTTCTTATCTTCCATGCTTCTCATCTCCTCTTCCCACACCTGCAATAGTTTTTTAGTTAGAGAAGGAAATACAAGGTACAGATATAGATCATTACAGTCAATTCTCAAAAGCAGACACATGAACTGACATTTCAGCTTAGCAAATTCCCAGTTAACTTTTATTTGTATACACACATATAAAAAGCACCATTAGTGATCTTTTAGGAAAGAAGAGCAATTAATAGGTGTCTGATTTCTCAGTAGAGGTACAAGATATTGAGAAATCCCAAATATATATTTCCTGGGGCCGTGCATTCCACAGTGCTGGGAAAGGCCTTCATGCTGTGTTCATTGTGTTGAGAGTGAGTCAGAGTCTCTACATGTGCTGTGCACAGTTAATCAATACATACATGCCAAGTCCTATATCTCTAACGCATGTCAGATTCTTTGTGCCTCATAAATCATAGGAAAGTGGATAATAAGCAATGCAGAATTCATGCCTACCTGTCAGAATGCTCAACACCGTTGCTACCTATTGAGTAAGAATTGCTCATTTTTTTCTTATCCCATCTACCTCTAGAAGAAAGTTCTGAACAGAAAATGGGATATGCCCAAAGCACAATAAAGAAGGTGACAGTGTCTCAGTTGAGGTCTGGGATAATAATACAAATGTCAGAGTGCTAAAAGTTACAGCATTTAACTGAAAGATGCATAACACCTTTGCCAAATGAAGTCCCAGAGTATATATCATTGAGTTCTAATACAAAGGTTTCAAATATCAGTGACAGAGGACAATGGTCCCAGCTGTTAAAAAATTCCTTACTCTTTTGAAAGTTTATTAATTACAGATTATCTTTGTTCAAAACACATGTTGCTTTTCAGTTTTTTCCATCAGGACATACTAATATAGCACTTATCTGTACTGATTGATTCTTTTTCTGAGGAAACAATGAGATGACAGTTTCAGATGATGCAAAAAACTGTTGTCTAAACAAAAAATAAACAAGTAAAGACTAAACTCTTATCAGTGGATATGAAGTCAGAAGACCAAAAGTATAAAATGTGTAAACACAAGTGGAGGCTAGCAGCGAAATTTTGTAATTAAAATACGATTTTCATTTGAAATGGTTGAAGTTATCAGCATAGGATTCTGTCTGTACAACTATGGTAATTTTCTTGCATTTTAATGGGATGACACTTCATCAAAGACCTATTTATGATTTCTTAGCATGTTTGTTGAACAGGAAATGTTTAGAGGAATAGAAGTGTTTCAATAGTTCCTGTTTCAATAAAGCACTTAGATTTCACAAGTTTCAAAATGAATGAATATCTGGGTCAAAACATTATGAGGACACTGTAAACAGGAAAATGGTAACTTGAGAAAGAAAGATCAAGAGAGACTGAAAGAAGTCTTTGTTGGTAATTAGGACATGCAGCAAGAAAAAAGCATTTTTCTGAAACAAATAGAATAAGCTAGTCTAGAGTGAAGGCTTTGCAAGAAAGAGTGATCAAACTAAGAAGCTGAAGCAACACCTTGATGCAGGGAGCATGTTTTTTTGCTTCCTTCATTCTGTCCATTTGTTTATAAAAATTACCCTTTTTTTTGCCAGAGATCATCATCCTAGATGCTGTTGAAGAATTTGATGAAAAGTAGCTTGTTTATCTTTCGAAACACTATTGTTCTCTTCCCATCCTTACGCTTCTCCTGTAACTGCTTAGAGACTCAAAACTTTACAGTAACTTTTAAAGGCGACACTAAATATTCCCTCAGCATCCCCTGACTTGGTCTATAACAAGAAATATTCACTTTGAGTAGGAGTCTGCATTCCTTGTGAAAGTAACTTGTTTGATGGCTTCAGTGGGAGTCTTAGTTGCAGAAAGAATTCAAGATAGAGCTTATAAATATAATCTACTGAGCTTCTGTGTGATTCACAAGTCAGATAGAAATACAGAACTCTACGCACATGTACCTATTTTCAGAGGCTACTTAATAGCTTGGTAGTTTAAATAAATGTAAAATATTCAATTTTTCAAGAAATTTGGGGGAGAATATTGTAGTTTTATGTAAGATAACCTAAAACACAAAGAGAGAGAAAATAGTGAAAATTACTGTTTTTTCATCATAAAGCAATGTATCTCTCTTGGAAGAGTTCAGTGGATCATGGAAAGCCTCTTGGACACACTAAGTATGAAAGGCACTGCTAATGTTAAAATGCCAAAATACATCTCTTAACGGTAAATAATTTTGATATACAGGAGTTTCAAACAGATAGCAGAAACAAATGGATTCTGTTCCTTATATATTTACTTACTTACCATTTCATATAAATAAAAAGTAATTATTAGCTAGGCAGCCTTTTCTTGTCTCTAAAAAAAGCTAAAAAAGCTTTTTAGTCTGTTCCTGGCTCCTCATTGCCGGCCAGTAGAGGATCCTGGCTAAAAAGCAGCCACCACAGCCAAATTAGATCTGTCATTCTCATAGTATAGTAGTACATGGTAATAGCCATTATGTGATTTCAAGTGCAAAAGATAGTGGGAGATGAGGCACCCCACTGATGACAGTCCCTGCATGTTTTGCAGGAAGACTCCAGACCTGGAAGGACAAAAAAGCAGCAAGCAGGTACAGAACTGTTTAAACTGGCAATGTGTAAAAAGCTAAGAAGCAGAAATTATAACAATTTCTGAGGTGACAATTACCTGGGCAGAATGGAGTACAAGCAACTGGTGATGACTGTGAGTGCTTAAGATAAATTAATCACTTAACAAAAAAAAACCATTATCTCTGGAGAAGATAATCTGGAGAGAAAATAATTGTGACATATCTTAGTATAATCCACCTATAGTTACAGAAAGATCCATGAAAAACAATAAAACAACTGTGAAACAGTATACAGAAGTGACTTACAGTGAAAATTTACTGCAATTTTGGGTGGGGTTAGTTACAGCCATCTACTTGGACAATGACTGTAGGCGATTACTTTCTTTTTTTAAAACTATTGCTAATTTTGTTTTTCCAGCAGTAAACTAACAGTGTAACATTTCAGTTGCGAATACACAAGAATTTCAACAAGAATTGTGAGGTTATTTTCTTGTTTCACATTAACTGGGGGTGGAGTTTGTGTAGTATCTGTAGAGTTTTTATTTGTTCGTTTTCTTGGTTTTTATTTAGAAAAGCTTCATAAAACACAAACTAAATTTAACCTGGCATTTCCTGGTAAAGGATGGGAAAAAACCCGGTAAAACAGAATGATGAGAGAAAAAGAGGAGAACGGTCTAGGTTTCATAGAAAGTTCCTTGAATACTCTGAAAAATGTTATAATTGCTTAGGAAGAAGGGTACTGGAATCTCGAGTTTGGGAGCACACTCACTAGAGCATAACCAAAGAAATCCTTCGAATATTTAGGTACCACTGTGTAAGCCTTTCACAATGCAACATTTACAAAGGGTCCTTTAGAAAAGACCTAAATTTAACATACAGTTTTAGTCTAAAGGCAACAGGTGTTCTGTTGTTGCTTTTAATGTCACACTATATCATGTCCAAGTTATAGGTACAAACCAACATCTTGCATTGTATAATCCAACCATACTTCACAGAAATGTTAAGCTTTCAGCACTCTCGCCCACAATATGGTAATTACAGCCATTCAAGCACTAAAAGTGGCACATTCCTTTTCCACAGAATATCATGGGTTATTCAGACATTTCACACTCCACCTCCTTCTACAATTTTCTAAGTAGCACTAAGATAGATATAAAAGTGAAGATGACAAACAGTGTGAGCCAGATAAGACTGTGAAAAGCAGACCTTTATCCTCAGTTCTCTTCTTCACCTGTAACACCAAACTCCATACACTTGTTCTCTCCCTTCCCTCCCTTCTTCCCTCATCATATGATAATGTAAGATAAATCCTCTTTAATCTTTCCAAACATATTTCAAGCTCTGTATATATATATATATAGTTTTGATAAATCCTTTTAAATTTTTTATAGTTTTATAGTTTTAAAGGCTTCCCAAAGTGTAAGAAGCTTTTAAAATTTAATGTCCACATAGCCTATACTCTTATGTCTGTCCTCAAGAATGCTGTGAAGATGGTGCTGAGTGCCCTTGTTTTTTGTGTTGCACTCCTGGAATTTTGTGTCTTCCCACATGAATAGTCATAGAAATTTAGTTATTAAAGAACACTTTGAATATTTCCTGCTAAGTGTATACCTCTGCAATGGATCATCAGTCTTATTTTAGCAAACATCCAGAAATGATTGCATTATTTCTATTTTTCTGACTGAAATGGCATGGTTTTATGAGAATGCTTTTCCTGTTTCTGAAAAGAAAAATGTAGCACTTTAATGAAAGTGTTAATGAGTGTTTGAAATTGAGAAAATTCCTTGAATTACTAAGAGCTTAGAGAACATACCACAAAAGACTAATTTCATTACTTCAGCTCTTAGTTTATCTTTTCATTAGAGTTTGAATTATATATTTAAGTGCTCTTAGTAAAAGAAGTAAAAAAAATATGTGGTCGTTTTTATAGGTAACATATAAGGCAGATGAACTGAGGTTAGAGAACTAGTGCATTGAAATTGTATCTTTCAGAATTCATCCAGATTCACAAACTAAAAACTTGTCATAATACTTCAAAAAAAATCAGATACACATCTGATAAGAGCAATTGTTTGCAGCCTGACATTTCAAACCCAGGCAAGAACACAATGTCTCTGCTTTGTGGGTAAATGAATCTGTAAATGAGATGCAATGATCATAATAGAGGTGGTTTTTTCTTCTTTTTTCAGAAATGATTTTTTCTGCAACATCCTTCTAGTAAATTGCTTTGGATACATGGATACAATGAAATGCAATTCAGTGTACTTGTACAGATGTATGAGACTGAACCAATGAAGGCTTTCATGGAATATGTGCTATGCTTCTATATTTCACTACTCATTAAGGAGATTTTACTACGATAATTACCACAAAATTAATTAAAAAGAAAAAACACCATATAATGAAGGAATTAAAAGCTATTACAGCAGTACGGCAGGTTGATTTCCTGTTTCTCTCAGTAGAAACATAAAAAATACATGAAGGCTCAACATGAATAAAAAACTGGTTTTGAACAGTGCCTTTTCTATACAGAAGCAGACTTACGTACTTACAGTCAAGCAGAAAAATAATGTATTTTAAATAATTTTTTAAAATCTTCTGATTTAGATATGATTTGATATTCAAAATCAGCACAGAACAAAGTGCTTGGATATGCATTTCAGGTTGTAAATGGAACATAAGCTTTCGCAGGTGAAGATCAATAGCTGGTAGAGGAGTGAGCAGGGCTGAGGGAGCACTCCCTTGTCTGCAGCCATGATTATTAGTGAATGCTCCTTCCTCCAAACTGTACTTTGAATCACCTGCAGATTATTAGGGTATCACAATCTATGATAAAATTGACATCAGATAAACTACAGGCTAACATTCCTTTTTTTTCATTATACAACATAACCTACACAATAACCCCTTTAAGCTGTGAAAAAGAATGAAAAATCCCACACCAAACAAAAGCCATGAGTGGTTTGCAACTCTGTGCTACTATTAATTTTGTAAACTCTCATCATTTTTGCTATCAAGGTCAGAAGTGTGTCCTTGTTCTCCCAATCATTTTCTCTGAAATCACTTATGACTTAACTCCATCTTCTCAACATGATCAGCAAAGAGTGAACCAACCATTCACTGGCAGATTCTTCCTACTCTTATCATACCAGCAGCTTCAGGAGGATGTATGCATATATAGTGCTGCAGAATCATAGTCCCTATAGTTTTCAACCAGGGAAGACATCTTTGCTTTGTCCTGTTGATGCTGTTGTTAGTACACTGTCCATGCTGATTTCATGGACAGGAGTGACAACTAGTGTCCCTCAGGGATCTTTGCTTGGATAGATGCTGTTTATTATCTTCATCAATGATATAATTGAGTCTACCCTCAACAAGTCTGCAGATGACACCAAGCTAGGTGGTGCGATCAACACACCAATGGGATGGGATATTATCCAGAGGGACCTGGACAGGTTGGAGAAGTGGGTCATGCAAAACTCATGAAGATTAACAAGGACAAGTGAAAGGGGCTACAGGAAAGCTGAGGAGGGACTATTTGTCAGATCATGTGGCAATAGGACAAGAGGCAGTGGTTTTAAACTAGATCAAGGCAGGTTAGAAGATTAGAAGCTAGAAAGAAATTCTCCACCATGAGGGTGGTGAGGCACTGGAACAGTTTGCCCAGAAAGGTGATGGAAGGCCCCATCCCTGAAGACATTCAACGCCAGGCTTGAGGATCTGAGCAGCCGGACCTAGTGCAGGATGTCCCTGGTTACCGCAGGGAGGGTTGGACTAGATAGCCTTTGAAGGTCCCCTCCAACCCTCTAATTCTGCTTTGCCTTTGTCCAGCAATTCCTACAATATTCAATTTGCTTCCTTTCTCTTGTAAGAAGTCCCCATATTCTTCATATATTTAAGAAACTCCTCTGTATTGAATTGGCAAAGAGTCTTGATACTTTTACCACAAGGGAATGCAAGTAACAGTAGTTTCTTACTTCCATGGATTTTGTTTGAGATGTTTTGCACCACAGTGATTCCTTTTACATTGCTTTTATGAATTGCTGTTTGCCTTTATAAGGAAAGTCTTGGTTTTTTCACCTCTGCAAACAGAAATTCACAATGTATCTGTTGCTTCATTACCTACAAGCCATATTGACACCATCAATAAGGAAAGTGGAGGTGGTAGGATTTTCCTTGTCAAACTTGGCAGCATCAAAAATTGCAAGTATGAGCTCTGTCTATTAAAGGAGCTCTTTTGTACTGAGAAGCCAGCTGGCATTTGTCACTCAAGTAACAGAGGTAGGAGCTGCTTCTTTCTTGCTGAACAATCAAAGGTATCTAGAAACTCCCACTAGAAATCAATGAGGCTTAAGTATAGACCCAGGATTTTGTTGTAGGATCAGTAATATTTGTTAGGTGGCCCACAGGAGATGTGGTTTCTTTGAAGTAATTACTTACAAAAACTCTAAATAAAGCATTTGGGTTGACCTTCATACAAAATGCTGGTTACAAGTTAATTTCTGTGGATTAATATATTTTAAAATATAGAAGTTACTATCTACAGCATTACTTATAATTTTTTAATTCAGTTCACTCCCTATTAATCAGGATCAAAAGCATGTATTTAGAAGGAAACAAAAGATTTTTTTTTTAAATTTTAGAATTAAATAAATAAATAAATAAATGAAAAGAAAATACACCAGCCCAGGAAGGATTACCTTGCTCTGTTTAGATCAGGAACATTCTTCCTCAAAGAATTCTTATGACATTATTAAATGAGACTGGACAATACACCACAAAGGACCTATGTAGCCTAGGAAACAAAAAAGGAACCAGTGACATCACAGGTCTTCTCTTCCTTGATATTAGAACTCTATATTTTAGCTATCACTTCACCTATTGTTAATCCAGATTTTGTTTTTAGGATTTATCATGCAAATCATAGGTGACAGAAATTTCTGTTAATGTTTATTACTTTAGAAGGGGGTTTAGCTTTAGCTCAGTTCCTGCATTAATTTTTATTTCCTTGTGGCCATTTGCAATGAGAATTTTATATATTTGAAACTGTTTATATCTCTCTGCCTTAGTAGAGGTAGAATATAAGGAATTAGAGTTCTGTTTAGAAGGAAAAAAGGACATAAGAGAGAAAAGAATAAAGAGAAACAAATGAAAATTAATTTTGAGCTTATTGTGGTAGAACATAAGTAGAATTTCAATCAATGATTTGTAGAAAAGAGTGAAATATGGGAATATTCTCCTATGGTTAGCAAATAATTTTCTTCATGAGTATATTCCTTAGAGGCAACATTTGCATTCTTTGAGAATCATGCAAAATACTCTTCTGATGTGTTTTCAAAGCCCATGCAAATACTTTGCAAGCCTGGCAGAAATTGTTAGTAAGGTTTAAGTCACTTCAATAGTTAGTTGAAAAAAAAAAATCAGGCTTATTCAAAACTTACTGAATTCAAGATTGTCCCCAAAGAAGAATAAACAAGTTCTAATAAATTCTGTATGCTATCAGAAGCTTTTTGCCTAAAAATGCAAGGTGAATTTTTGGTATAGTTAGGGACAAGTTCAACTTATGTAAAATCATTGTTCAGACTGTTCAATCAACAGCATTTTCACAAAATGAGAGAAAAAATTAACCAGATGAGGGATGAAAATGGAGCTGTGGAAACTGGTAGTATAAAAAAAATTAATTTCTTTAGAAAATAAAGTATCTAGAATCTGTAATACAGATATAGAGAGCAGGAATGTCTGACAGAAATGACACCAAAAAACCGCCATTCAACTGATGAAGATATTTTCTCACAGGTATATTCTTCCTTAGTCTTCCTTCCCATTGTTTTAGGTTTAATTCCTTGTCCCCGTGGTTAAAGAAGTGCATTTCTGCTGCAGATAAGCATACCATGGTTTGTGGGAGGCATAGAGTTGTTATTTAGCATGCCAAAGAAGCTGAGTGTTTGGTAATAGCTAATTGCCAAAATTAATAGCTGCTCTCTAACTTCCACCTGCTCATTGTTGAGTGTGAGGAAACTCTGTCTTCTAATCCTGTCAAAAATTTGGTTATGATTAAAGAAGATTTCAAAAATTACTGACAGATGAACTACAAGCAGACAACCCTACTGCCTTAGGAAGCCAAATTTACACACTCTTCAAGAAGAAACCAAAAGCTGTTATCATGCACAGAGAAACTGAATTGAATTGATCAACCTGGCATAAGCTGCATAAAAACAAAATAAAATTATTGATAGACTATAATCAGTGCTATGTCTTGTAGAAGTCCAGCTTTTTTCAAAATACCTGGAGAAGGAGAAAAAAAAGAAAAAAAACTCCTATAAACCACAACAAAACAACAAAATCCATGAGAAAGTAGTGCAATATAAATCAAATTACACTGGGGATGAGAGGGACATGTATGTAAGGCTGTATGGCAATTATCTTTACAAATTGCTCTCTCTGTTTCTGTTATCTTCCTCAAAACTTCTATCACATTCCTACACAGGATACTCATACTCAAATTACTACAATGATATTTCTCCCCAGTTCATCTCATTTCCTTTTGATGGACAGGGAGACCAAGGCAGTACAATTAGAATATACGTAAGGCTATCTTGCAGAACACTAAGAAACCTGAACACTTCAATCCCAGCTAAACCCAATTCTGTATTATGGTCTGTGACAAGATATCTTGACCAAAATACTTAGCCTATATGCAAAAAACCTTTCTTTCAAATGAGTAAAGGAAAAAATTAAAAGTGCAAAAAGATATTTTTACAGCAAGACAACAGTTATAACATCAATATGAGATAGAAGGAATCAATAAAGTAGAAGAGACAGGTAGACTGTTCCAAGTGAGGAATGGCTGGCCTTCTCCCAATAATTACCCCATTACAAATCGAGGGAATTGTTTTACTGGAATAATAAACTTTTGTTTCCCCAGAAAAACAACTACTACTTCAAAACTCCCATCCTTCTCCTTTCTGATCCCAAAAGTCAAGTGCCCCAAAGAAGAAAAAAAAAAGGGGGAAAAGCAATTACAAAATTGTCTTTCATATTTCAATCAATATCATGCTCTCTTGCATCATTAGTGCACTTCCTCTCTCTGACAGTAGATCTAGGTGTTCCTGCTCTGGCAAGGGGATTTCAAGGTACCTTCCAGTCCCTGACATTCTGTGATTCTGTGAAAGTTAATGTTGTATTTAATCCCAAATTTTTTAAGATATCTGCCCTCCTAAGGGCATGTCATAGACTGCACACATATAGTAGCATTCAGGAATTGCACAGCATTTCTGAAGGGAAGGAAGAAAGGACAGTATGATACTGACCAGTTGACATAAAAGTTTTCACAGTGATTTGAATGGAAAAAATAGAATTGAACATTTCACCCTTAGCCTATGGACAACTACAGTAAGTGCTGCCATTGACACTGGGGGAAATAATCAGCTTTCATCTTAGCTTTAGAAGTGAATCTTCAAGCACATTAAGACAGTTCAAATCAATACTGCACAGCTGGTAATCCTCTGTATGACATAGCTTGAACAAGAGTAGAAAGGAAGTAGCTTTAACAAGTCTGAAAAGGAATTGCTGTTGTGTTTAACAGTATCCTTTGGACTGAATACTTTCACAGTTGCTCCTTGATGATGAACTGTCACCCCTGAGCTTGTTTCACAAGGTCAGTATATGAATCCTTTGCACAGAAAGACAAATAATAGGTGCGTTGCAGGTTGACATACCCTACCCACTGTGAGCCACAGGCAACTCAAATCTAGGAACCAGTTCAGAGGAGAAACTGAAGGACTGTCAAGTGTGACTTCAAATTATACAATTCAGTGGCCACAAACTCAGAGCAATTCTCAGTGGTGCATAAGGTGTGGTTTATGTTGCAGGATAGCTGCATATATGTCCTGTTGAGGTAGGTGAACAAGGTCATCTATAAATAAGTAAAACAGTTCAATTCTCAGTGCTCAATGAAAGGTGGCTTGTGAGAACTACTTATTTCCTGCATGTTATATGAAGGATAAGGGAATATGACTAACTAGAAACATAAATTGGATTCTGATACAAGTATAGAAACTTGATTTTTTTTTTCTCCTTAAAAATAAAGGAAATAAAAAATCACACCAATCACTATCAGGACTGTTTCAGAGTTGTGGTTTAGAGCATTTGGTTTTTTTGTGGAGAAAGATGGGATGTGGGAAATCAGAAGAAATGGGGGATGAGAAGAAAAAAATGGAAAAGGAGAGAGAAAACATCTGATTTCCTCCTCAAAAAGAAGCACTGAAATGTATTTCAGCAAACTAAGATTAAAACTTTGAATCTGCAGAACTGTTTTCTTCCACTATAGTGCATGATTTAGCCCCCATACCATTGGATTACTACAAGAGAATGGGAAATTTTTTCCACATCCCTTCTGACATCATCTTTGTCATGAGTGACACTGCCACAGATGGTGATATTTCTGTTTATGATCATATTTAACTTGAAAGATGATAATGTTAAACTTAAAAGGCAAATGTTTGGCACAGAGACAAAAAGTTAATTCGAAAAGTAATCTCAGGGCATTTGAAGTGTGCTGCAGTTAATGTAAAAAAAAAAAAAAGGAAAGCAGTATTGTAAGACAAATACCTGGACACCCAAAACACCATATTTTACATACTGCTCTGTCCCACAACACCATCACTATCACTAGCATTATTTTCTTGTACTGCCTTTCAAATTGCAAGAAGGATAGATCTGGTGTTTCTTGAAATCTTTCACAAGCCTCAAGTGGAGAGGGACTAGGAGGAAACTTTTCTAAATGGTACCATGTAACTTCACCGCTAAATCTTCAGCACTGAAGTGCATTGTGAATTTATCATCACTGATTTAATGTATGCTGTATATTCGATGCATACTTGTCAGCAGCTGAGTGTCACTGTTGACCCTGATTAAAGTATAGACAATTACTGTAAGTCTCAGAATATTCGGTGCTATTTCTAAGAATTCAGCTCACTGAAACAAAGTGATTCCATGAGTCACATCTGAAACTAAGTTTCTAGTCCTTATGTTTGCAGACGAAAGATTCAAAACATGATATAGTATCTATTACAAAACATCAAAATAAATGAAAAAGCTCTCAAAAGTCAGTCAGTGTTTAAAAATGGTTTAATCTACATTGAGATTTTATCATATTCTGCTTACTTTGAAGTCACTAGATATGTACATCACTCTTCTCATTTAGGGAAATAGAACTAGCCATTACAAAAATACAAATCAAGATATTTTATCGTACTCATTTTTATTTTTAATTTTTATATGTACTTCTCAATTTGTCCCTATTATGCAGAAGTAAGTAACATGAAAGATGTCTGTGTTTTTTTTATCAAAGAAGTCAGGGGCCAAGAGAAGTATAGAACCTGAAATATATATTTTCATTCAACATTTAGAATTTAGGAGAGTGTGAGAGTGGAAATCTACTAAGTCACAAGCATTGCTATTTCATTGATTCACATCTTATTTATGATTGAGGAAAATCACCAACACTGTGGTCACCATCTGGCAATGAAATTCTAATATTATAAAAGATAGAGGAAAAGGTGCTTTAGTTAGAAAACTCACTGATTTTTAAAAGGATGCAACATGCATTCTTTGAGACTGAAAAGAGACCAAGCAAAATAGTAACTTGACCTATCTCCTTTTTATGGGGAGTCACTGCTGTAGAATTAGAATTCGGTAGAAACTGAGAATTAAGATTCTTGAAATCTTACATACTCACGCTCTAAAACTACAAATGCTTTCACAGAGGATTCAATCAGCAGAGAATTTGTCAGAACACAGAGGATGTCAGAGATTCATTGCTGGGTCAGCTTTTTTTGACACCTCATCTTAAGAGAAATTGCCCGACTGCATTATGAATGACAAGCATCTTGCTAATATCTTTGCTAATGGGGATTTATTGTGAAAACAGGATAATGAACTGAACAATTCTCAAGTCAGTTGTTAAGCACAAAGGCCAGTAATTAGTGCTTCCAACTTCTGACTCTATGAGATTTACATAGCCACTGAGCTGACATTCAAGATTTCATGACTGAATGAAAAGTAAACATTTACAATGAGCATGTAAGGCAAAAATTACCGTTTCATATAATATCTATTTACTTGTAAAATGAAAAAAGATAATAATGCAATTTGTTACACACTCTCATAATTAACCTGGGTTTATAGCACAGTTGGGAGAGCATCAGACTCCTCATCTGAGGGTCAAGGGCTCAAGTCCCTGTCCAGGTACAAGGCTTGTCAGAGTTGGGTTGATGGTTGGACCTGATGATCTGAAAGGTCCCTTTCAATCAAGATGACTATGATTATTATGATCACTTGGGATTTTTCATCAATCACATACAGATGGCTTCTCCCACACAAGATAAAGCCCTCCATAGTTAAAAGCTGCCAGAAAAACAAAGTTATGGCTTAACATCCCTAGCAATATCAATATGGAAAAAAGCTAGTGTACTAGCTTCTTTAAAAATTAAGCTTTTAAGATTAGACAAATGTCTTGCATGAGCTTTAACACACTTTTTGACATTGTTTCTGTGCCCCTGCAAGTTTAGACCAAAACATATCCATTTTATCCTGTCTTGATACCAAAACAAATGAGAAAAAAAACCCCAAAAACTAGGCCTCAACTACTTGAAGTATATCGATTCGTGCTTCTCCTTGGCCTCCCCTGCCCTATTCTACAACGCTAAAACAAAAAAGGGATTTCTTAATGCTTTTTAACATGTGGAATGCTGTCAACAAGACAGCTGAGAAGAATTTCATCAGTTCCAGGAGAAGCCAACTGTTTATGATAACTCCTTATGACTATTCCTCAGCATACTTGTGACATCTGCCATTAATATGCAATCATCAGTCATTTTAGAGTTACAGTCTTGAAGCTTTTGACTCACTAGAGAGAATTTATCATGTTCACGCTACTCACTAAAATGCATTGAGTCTTTTTTTCTAGGCCATTATGATTCTCAAAGGAGATGGTTAAGGACACTAGAATACAAAAGTATCAAGACACACTGAAGAAAGAAATGTCATGTCGGAATGCATGAAGCCCACTTCATTAACTTTATCTGGATTTTCTTGAATAAGACTCATTCACTTTATCCTGATGAAAACTATTTTTTAATCTGAACAGTGTTGTAGCACGTGCAATTAATTACTCATAAGCATTAATTAAAGTTGCATAAATATCTTTATGCACTTTTCTTAAGTTTGAATAGTAATAAAGAATATACCACCTCTTTAAATGACTCCTTTAGCAAATAAATGAACAAATTCAAGAGAGGCACATGTGAGTTCCTGGCAAGGTATATAACAGAAAATTCAAAAGATCCTTTAGGAAAAAGCCTGAAGAAGTAAATGTTATCAAGTAAAACAGGCAAGGCAGAGATTCAATTTCCAAACTGATAGCCTGTAACACAGTCAAATTGCCCCTTCCACAAATTAATTTGACATTTTGAAGCATAGCTTACTGGTTTTTGCTGACTACTGGTGTCTCGATAAAGACAGAAGGATGAAATATTTTCTCACTTAATGGGATCCTGAACACAGTTCTACTACATAGATATTATGCATCACGTCTACTTGCTAACATCTCATTAAGGAGAAAAGACATTCAATATTAATTCACATGCATTATTCAAAATATGCTCTAGATTACAGAACTGAATAGTATAACTCTGATGATGTCTACTTTAATGTATGTATTTCTATAACATCTGGAATACCATTTTACTTAGAACTGCTCAATATATCCAAAAAGCTGATAGATAGATTTCTAGGCTTATGGCATTGACAAGAATCAAGAAACAACATACAAATACAGAGTACTACTTTCCTCGAAGCAAATAGTTCAGAAATCAGATGCAAGAGCAAAATGAGGTTTCCCAATACCTGACCCAAAGAAATTACCATTTTCCTCTGGTGGCACTCAAATTAAACAGATGAATAAAAGTAAAACAAATCATAAGTAATGGTGTAGTTTACATATAATTACCAAGTAAAAAACTCTAAATACTATTTTTACTCCATCCTAATGCACAGTAGGATGTTCTGAGTTGTTCCTGTTGCTTCTAATAATTGTACTGGATCACAAGATTCAGTAAAAGAAGCTCTTGCTGCAGTGTTCAAAATATACACCCTAATGCTAAAAGGTAATATTTACTCTTAATTTTAATTATAAATGCAAATATCTGTCACTGTAGAACAATAATCTTTCCAAAGATGCTACACAACCCAATTCCATTCGTTCGAAGTCTTCATCCCCTCCACTTTCATGATATAATTAAATGTCAAATGTGTTCAGCCATGATGAGCATGAGGCATTTAGATTCAGGTCACCTATAATAATGCGAGAAAACCTCCAAGCCAATCTCAAAGCAGCTATAGAAAAGCCTTTTTTTAAACCAGTCTGACAGACTGCCAAATTTTCAATAAATTCTCTTCCTAGATCATAGTAAATTTTGATTGCAATACTGCATGCAATCAGTAGCTGATATGCCCTCTACTTGTGGTCAGGAGACACTTGATATGTCTGCTGCAAGATGGTTTCAAGAATGTAACTAGACTGAAAAATCTGCAATTGGTTAAAAATGCAGCACTCCACTTAACCTTCTACTTAATCTTGGATGAGTTTGGCATCTTATCCATGACATTGTAATTGAATGCTAACCTGTCAATGTGGAATAAAACTTAGACAATCACCCATAATCTGCATTGTCACCATTAAAACATTTCCTAAAAATCCCTCTGCGTTAAGACACACAGTCAGAGAAAAAATATTGCTTTGTTTAGCTCTTGTGTAGGTCAGTGTGATATAAAATGGAAGTATCTGGAGTAAAAAAAAGAAATCAATCTTTTCCTCACTTAGAGAATTCTTTTTGCAAACACCTCAGGAGCTCCACAACAAAGTAAAAACTAAAAACAATTTAGCAGAAATTTCTTCTGAAGGAAAAGTCTTGATTGAAAATTCCAGTGTTTTCCAGCCTACTTTGCATGAATGCTTCCATGTACTAAAGGTTTAAGTCTTAAAGACTGAGAATGCTTTTAGATTTTGAAAATGGTATCAGTGATACCTACCCTGGAAAATGGTGAAAATCTGATATATCTTTCTGTCTGACATAACCAATTTCAGGAGACATACAACATAGCAAGGTACATAAGGATATCTCCACTCTGATTCTGGGATACTTTGTTCCAAAAAGGGGCAATCTAAAGGGTATAGCAAAAGAGCAGTTTGAAAGTGAGCTGAGGAAAAAAAAGGTTATTAAGAATTTATGCTGACTCTCAAGCTCCTGGAAAAGAACCTTTCTCTACAGGCTCTTGATTCACTCAGCTGCACCTGTAGACAAACAGCAAAGGCCACAGCTTCTGCCTCCTCCTAGGTAACACTCATGAACAGTATTAGAAAAGGTTAGCACACCCAAGGTTTGCTTTGTGTAGGACACCTTTCTTCTACTTGTTTTCCTTCTTATATCCCATGAAGTGGCAGAGAGCAGAATCACTACTTACTGCTCCTTTAAGAGGAAGTTTAAAAGTCAAGTTCAAAAGTCAACGTTTAAGTACCTGCTGTGTGTTTCCTCTAAAATACTTGTCACATGAAACCAGTTTCAGTAGATTGAGGCTTAAGGTGTAAATCCACTGAGTGGAAACAGATTGTTCACAACTATTTATTTCTTTTTTAATGTCTTTTGATTAAGACTCTATTGCTTTATATAAAAGCACAGTCACAACCTGCTCTGTTATTCTTAACTGTATTGGTCCAATTTGTTCTTTGAACCAATTATAAGTCTATCCTTTCCACTTGTGACAAATTAATAGCAAGATTCATCCTCTTCTACCCATCACTGTGAAACATTTTCTCCGTTCCTGATTCTAAAAAAGTCCCAAACTCCAAAACAGATGCTTCATTATATGACACATATAATTGTCCCCATGTTGCTACGGGAAACTCAGCTTCTTATTCCTTTGAAATAATCAGGACTGAAGAAATGAGTGTTACTTATCATTACGCCTGGATGAATAATGTTTGTCAAACATTTTGATATATTATGCCACAATAATCTTTTGCATGAGCTAAGGGTTGCTTGTTTTATTATTTGTTGAAGTGTGACAACCAATTCAGTATCACACAACAGACATGTATGACAGCCTCTGGTGCAAAGATCAGATCAAGGAGACAAAAAGCAGAGGGATACAAAACAGTGCTGAGGGAGCAAGTTGTAAAACAGAAAAGGTCATGATAAATTTCATTTATATATTTACTGCTTTAACCTTACACAATTAGAATAAAAGATTACCATAAAAAGACAAATTCAGATTTATGATGCTGGAAGTGGCTATGTCTTTTTCAAAAGATATACAAGGCTTGTTCCATTTCAAAGGTAAGTCAAAGCAAATATATACCTAGCTTCTTTGTCTCTGAACAAACGACATACACCTCAACTTCAAAACTCAAACTTTCACGGCCATTCAATCATGATTCTAACTAGTAGACATTGTTACGATTTTTCTTCTATTTCTAGGAGATCTGAACATCCCCTGATAAAGTCCTGATTACCAAGTCTTTGAACTTTTTTTCATTGATCAATATTTTTTTCAGTAATAATTAATGGATTTTGTTCACTATTCATTGTTATATTTATCACTGCTTGTACGGAGATGATCCTTGACTGTTCTTTTCACAAATGAAGCAAGTCACCACTCCAAAATTTAATCCAGCATTGGCAGTGTAGGAACAATATGCACTCAGCTGCCTAAATATTGGTACAGGGTACCAGGAGGATTTTGTCACCTGGATCAATCCCAATTGGATTCGAAATGAAGATACAGGTTCTCTCCATTAGTTTCCTACAGATTTAACTTGTGAAACCAAGGAAGCAGTTTCACTCTGTTCAACAGTTCCAAATCAACAAATGAGGGATAATATATTTCTCTAACAAGTTGACTGCTTTTTATTAGTTATACTACAACTAGGGCAACCAAACATGTGAACTAGCTGATACACAGTAAAACTTACTATATTATTAATGCCATCATTGCCTTATTTGAGTGACTGCATTTGAGGACTTCATTCATTTGAAATGTCACTAAAAATAAGACTCAATCAATCACCAATATGGAATTATTGTTGAAAAAAATACCCCAAAATACAGAAAGAATGTTGACTTTGATATGAAGAAAACATGAACATCTTTTCTTTCACTAAGACTATGAAACTAGCACAGACATTTATCATCAGTGCTGAAAATATCTCAGAGAAAATCAATGTATCTGTAATCCTTCTTTGGGGCAACTGAAATTGCACTTTATGAAAAGCAAATGGTGAACATGTTTCAAATTTTAAAAGATTTCTAGAGATGACACCACCAGCTTACTTACTACCCAACTAATTGATTTGCTGTAAGTTTTACAAATAGACTTAAAACTAATTTTGAAGTCCAATGGAGATAAAAATGAGTGGAGGAAAATAAGGAAAAAAAAAGGAAAATGGAGCAGCTTATGTAATAAATATCTTAGCAGAAAAAAAATCTCAAGACCACTTAACAATAAAGAAACAAGTAAAGGACCCTTATGAGACCAAATTTTGTAACCAGTTGTGTGGGTTGGCAGCTGCATGAGAGCAATATTGTATACTTATTGCATGGAATAATACAATTTTAAAAAGCAGTAATATAATAGTATAAAGAAATAAGAACACAGTCTGCTAGTTCACCTTACTCCTTCCTCTTGATCAGTAGAGGAAAGATGGATAGGGTGTGAAGATTATTGTCCCTCACATACCAAACTGAATCCAACGATGCAATATTCAAAGTTGCATTTTTGGGCTAGATATAATTGAACCTAGTCCTGTGTCTTATACTGCTCAAATCTGCAGTTTAAAAATTTCTTTTGGCATTTATTGATATGAAGTACAAAGAGAAAAATTACTGAGGTTTCACAATTTTTGCTAAGTTTTTATGCATAGTGTTCATTTGCATTTATATGCAGAGATCTCAAAGGCTTCTTTCCCCCTAAAGAGAAGAAAAACACACAAAAAAGCTGAATAAGAATTGAGAATCTGAGTTGAAAGCAGAGTATCAAGACAAATTCTTAAAGGGTTCAAAATGTTTTCAATTTCATTTGTACACATACGTTAATCGTTGTAGACTAACTTCTAAACTGAATCACAAGTTTATTTCATGATTTTGAAAATTATTGCTGCTAGGTGTGCATTGTAGCTTTTATATTTCTCATAGGTTTATCTTATTAGCTTTATTCACTGGATACTGAGTGCTTCTAGGAAAAATTAACACACATTCTAGAAACTAATTTTTTCAGTTACTAATTTTATCCTTTCATTGCACTTCCACAAATAATAGAAAAAAATATGCAGTAAAAGATTATTTGTTTTTCCTTCTTTACTGACACGTGGCTCACAGGTATCTAATTACACCCCTTTAATTTCTGTCAGATTTTTCCTTAAAGAATAAAACCAGAACAATATATTCTACTTTAAAAGCAGGCATACTGTGGGGAAAAAAAATTAATTACAGACTAACAAGAAATAAAGTTAATCAGCTTGAAAATAGCTTGTGCTAAAAATTACAGAGAAAATAAAAAGCAACTGTACCACCATCCCAAGACCTATTCTGAATGGACAAATTAAGAACTGAAAATCAATATTAGTAATAATAATAATAATACAAGTTAAAGATGCTGTTAATCTAAAAGCTTTTGCCTGGTTTTGATATTTTTTATCATTCCTGCTTTGATTTCAGTCTTTTTCATATAAATGTCTGGTTAATGGGATTGGGTAAATTTTTTGAACATTTAAATCTTCTCTTTACTTTCTGAAGTATAGCTCTTCAAGATACTGGTTTATGATTGCATAAGATTTTTTAAATTTATTTTTGTGCTTTCATTCATGGTTGGAGTGTGTTTTTTCTAGTATTGATAATGCCTGTTTATCTGTTGTGCTTATGCTCCTTTTTTATGAGATTTTATTTTCATATTACTTGTGGTCTTCCTTCAATACAGAATGCTTTTGTAAAAAAATACATCTAGAAATACATATACTGGATAAATGCTTATGTGTCAAATCCTCACAAATTTTGTAGGCTTAGAGAGAGAACTTATGAATGGGAACTTTTTACCAATACCCTCATTTTTCAGGAAATTAATGCCTGTAAAGTGAAGAAACCATGGAAGCTTTTCAGGGACTACAATACCTGAAAACATGAAGAATGAAAACCCTCTGAATGCTAAAGCTATCTCTCCAATGTGTAATTTCCTTTTCAAAATTTCACAATGTTTACTCAGAAAATTTTTACTTTTCAATAAAAATAAATAATATTATGAAACAATGAAATTTGGAACTACTTTTCAGAACTTCCTTATGGTCCCTTATAGGAAGTGAAGCTAGGAACTCTTCTGACTTCATATTTAATGAAACTCCAATCCTCTTTTGTTGCCTTTAATGCATCTCAGTCTTGTATTTGAAAAGAAAGATAAAACAGCTGATATTTTTCAGTTTTTCTTTTTATATTAAAATGCAGAGTCTTGAATTTAGATCTCTTTAAAACCTCATGCAAAGATGTATTTTTTAACAGAAAGCAATCTCATTTTCTTTTGCTCAAGCCTGAATATTGAACTCCAAAATGACACCCCTTTTCAAGAACAAGTTGCAGATAGAGATGACACACTAGGTGAGAGAGATATAAATTCTTTATAGGAAAACAGTTTTCTTTCCAAAATAAGCATTTGTGAGCAGCTAGTTCCTTCAACTATTGGAGACTTCTGAGGAAATAACTGGAATTGCACCTTCTAAAAATAATGTGAGACTTCTAAATTGAAGATTAGAGTATGGAACACTACCATTCCCTTTTTGTAGATTCTGTTGTACTTTTCATGGGATACTCTGAGTTTTTCAGCAAAGATCATATTCCGATGAATCTAATCAAAAGAATAAACCATGTATCTAACTGAATATCTGAATTATATGTCCTGCCTCAAAGAGATTGATAAGTGTTCCATGAAAGATGCAATTTCAGCAAAATAAAGGGAAAGCATCCCTGTTCCAAAATATTCTAAATTATGTAAATGTAAGCCTTTGTGAGACTTGGACAGAGATGGATTTGAAACAGCCTGAGTTCCCAAATTACTAGACTAAAACCAAAAGCCAAAAATTTATCTAGAACAAAGTCTTCATTTCCCTTGTCTTTCCCTCTACTCAAAATGCCTGAAATAAAATGCATAAGCCTTGTTTCACGTTAAATGAAACCTATTTTCTGTACAAAGCTAATTTATTTATGTATCTATTTCAGTATTCTTCCTGTCCAAATTCTTCCCTTCAGCTCCCAAACACAAAGAAAACTGATATGCATCCCACAGTCCTAGGCAGAGGCACCAGAACTGAGAACAACTTTGTAGCTGTTAGAAGCTGTCAAAGTGAAATAGTTTTAAAGATTGTTGCTGCTTTGTCTCCAAGCTCACTTGATTTTGTTCTTTGTTAGTCATAGCAAGTCAGGCAGCATGGCTTAACATGTTACACTCAGCATTTTGTCTATTTCTCTTGTTCATTTTCACTCCCCTACTGCCCTCTCATGCTGCAGTGACAGATTCCTCATATAACTTAAATCTACACAGCTCTGGATACAATATATTTGAATGTGCAGCAATACACATGACCAGTGCTGGGTTAGCTTTCAGACCACTCAAACAAGCATTTAAATATTATCTTCACAGCTCCATGACTATTATATCACAAGAAGAACAAGCATGCAATGAAAATTGCACATTCAGCTGAGGAGGGATTCCAGACAAAATGGATATGCTAGTCAGCCAAAACCTGAGCACTGAGCTGAGAGAAAATGTCAATTGTCTTTTGTTTTCTTATGAAGAAAAGGATGCATAGACAACCAAAGCTCATACCATCTGTGTTGTTCTCATTCTTCTGTGTTCCTAATGAATGGAATTTAATTTCCCAGTACTGTCAGAGGTGCCTAGAGTTCAGGATTTTTGTTTTTCCTTCCTATTCATCATAATTTTAGATGTTAATTCTATGCAACTTTTTAATATAACTTTTGTGTTCCCTCGCAAACATAGCTGTTCGATACTGAATGTGCAAATTCAAAGAAATTAGTTAAATACTTTCACTTTTCTTCTCTTGAAAAGAGATGCCTATTAAATCGGCAATGATAGAATGATGGCACATCACATGCATACATTTATTCAGTGAAAAGATCTGGCACAGCATTTGGTAAGAAAGTAATTACAATCTATGTTAACACAATATGCATGATATGCCACTGATTGAACATTGAGTTATGTTTGATGTCAGTCATTTCTGGATTTTTTTTCCTATTTACTGACTGCATATATTACCAAAGTGCTGGGAGAGAGTTTGCAGGGAGGAGATGCATGTTGAAAATGAAAAAAAAATTGTAGGAATTTTACTTGTTTTTACAGACTGCAGCAGTTTTGTTCTTCTTTTCTTCAGATCACTCATTTGGTGACAGGGAGAAAAAGTAATGTTAACCATGGTAGTAGATTGAGTAACATCTTAATACCTTCTATGGAATATCTAAACAACAAATGCAATCCTAAAGCACTACCCCAATGACAAATGCACCCCAATGCATGATGGTGAATCACTCTAATACATTTTGTTTCCAAGCTACAATAAGTGACAAGACAAGGGTCTTGTAACTGGAACACTATGCAATAATTCTCTGCATCTTGGGACCAAGGCTGGAGGGCAACATAGCAATGGCAATAGCATTTTCTCATAATTGCTAACTACACATTTATTCCATAAAATTGCTCATTGTTAAAAAACTTCAAAAGAATGTCTCTTTACTAATAGGTACACTGTTAGCAGAATTTGATTATTTTATCTTTTTATTTTGTGGTGATTAAAACATCACACACACACACTTTTGTCATGGGATAAGTTTTTAAAATAACAGTTTTTAATTATTTGAAAAGAAAAACAAAAAAAATCTCCCCAACTTAAAGTATCAGACAGTTTCTTCAAATATGGCAAGGTTGTAATTTACTTAACTATTCTCAATACCTTCGTGGCAAGCTGATTTTCTCAGGATATGCAATAAGCTGAGAGCAGATAAACTGAAAGCAAAAGGTTTTTTTATCACCAAGATGGTTGGTAACACAGTTCCTGGTAATATTCAAAAAATATCTCTGAAATATGACAATACTAGATTATTTTCAGACCCTACATAAAGAGATGCAGGGGGAGGGTTTTCTGGTAAACCAGACTTTTTTTTAAAGAATAATACCCATTGGAAGCTCAGAAAGTGTCTGAAATGAAGTACAAGATTCTTAATTCCATATGAGTTCCCAATAATGTGGCTTTTATCAACCAGTCACGTTCCTCTACCACTTGAAAAGCCCTTCAAGAGTTCTTGGCCAGTTACCATTGCTAGTTCTCCCATATAATGAGATTTCTTATATATCACTAAACTCCATATTTAAGACAGTCTTATTGGACACGGGGGTTTTTCTGCATTTTTTGCTGTAACTGGGCATTTTTCCAAGTATTTATGAGAGCGGATTTTCAGTCTTCCATGAAAACTACCAGGCATGTTTTCATAACAATCCTGAACATGTGCAGAACATACAGTGACACTGACTGTACTTCTCATATCGCATACAGTTCATGCACCCTGTGCAGAGAGCAGAGGTCCCAATACTTTGCTGGATTTTAAACAGTTAAAATTTATCATTCCATCTGATACTCCAAATCATGCTTAATTCATCTGAGAATAGGCATTTTTGTATAAACTCAGAAATTCCAGGATGCTCCTAGGTGAGTTATTTATCAGACTATGAATCTTTGATAACAGCAAATTATTCAGTTATATGCATACATTGAGGTTTGAGGTCACTGTCAGAAAATATGGAACATGAATTTGTGTTATTTTTTGAATACTTGTACTGTGCTTGATTGCCACTTGATCTTATCAGCAACAATGCTGTTCAAAACCCCAATTCCTCTGATCTTGCAATTCCACTTGTCAGAAAGGCAGGGAATGCTAGCAAATCTGATTTTTTGAGCATAGCAATAGCCATCTTTTCTTAGCACACTGCACTAGCTCTGTTTTTTCTGGACAGGGCATTTTGTGTCCATAGACTGCAGCTATGGCACAGCTCACAGGTATAATGTCTCCTATCTTTCAGAACAGAATCAATTTCCAAAAGATGTGTTAATATTCCAAGAGCTAGACAATTCAAGTTTTCCTGAATCAAACATCTTGTATTTAAATCTCTGCTACAATTGTACTTCCTTCCCTCACTCTTACCACAGAAACATGGTTGTTTTTCCTCAGGATTATCTTTCCCTCCAAAATATTTTTTTCCCTGTTATTTCATCATTTGGCCATGAACTCAAAAAGATGAAGCTTCAGTAGGTGTCCAAAGCCATGGTCAATCTCCTCCTGGAACATATTTGATACTAAAATATAACTGTTCTGTTTCTGAATCTGACAGACTTTGGAGGGCAATTGCAAGAAACCTAGCAAAGAAACTTACTACTTCCTCTGAATGATCACTACCTTGTGTTTCATCACAAATCTTTACCATAAAAACTATACGTCGCTATTCATTATGTTTAGAATCTGAATGAGAAATCATTTGTTCTGCTTCCTGGGAGATTAATGCATAAAGTACTGTAGTGTTTCCTACTTTCATTGTTGAGTAACAGAAATCTGCACCATAAAGAACAGCAAATAGAGGTTTGAAAGTTTTAATGAAAATTATGTCAATAATCTTACTATACTTCTCTGTAGTTTACTGGTTTAAATATTTAAAATGTATTATGTGGTTTTCATACCTCTGTCTCGATTCCCTTCTTTTCTGCATCCCCTCTTCCTTCTAGAGCTTTAGCACATGGGATTCTTGACTAAAAGGCCTTTCAAGAGGCCAGAGTCAACCCTCCTGAAATTATAACCTTTGAAATTCTGTCACATTTCACATTGAAACTTGTAACTGTTCAGGATAGCTTTCTGATTTATGAACCTAGCCATTTGCAGTGTAAATTCATAGGATACTTACAAAAAATTAAGAAGAATTATAATTTCAACTCAAGTATTTATAGGAAAAGCCACAACAGACCAGGTGCATTTGTAAACAGTTCAACAATGTGGCTCCTTTTTTTCTGAGCAGTGTGAAAGTGTCAATACAGCCTCATGAGTATTCTATTTATTCTGAAGAAAACAACTAAAACAAAGAACAAAATAAAAAAACAGCAAAAATAAAAGACTTTGCTTCACACCTCACTGAATCTCTGTATTTGTGCAAAGTGTTGACCAAAATTATGGAGTTGAGAGTGTTGATACCTCCATGAGGCACAAGATAATGGAATGGTTCTCTGACAGGCGAGGGGCAGGGAAGTATGAGTATGATATTTGAATTTTTTTGTGATAGGCAGATATCATCCAGCCATTCTTGTCATAAGTTTGATTGTCTCAGCTAGTGCTCAGCTAATTTAACCACAGTGTTAAAACTGTCAGCGGTACCCTTTGTGCAGTAATTGAATGGTGCTAAGGAGCTTCATGACCTTTGCAAATGCCAGCTCCCAACCAGGATCTGATGTAAAGGCTTTGCAAGCACACACATCTTTCTACAAGATCTAACTACTGCAGCTGTCACACTCGATTTTTTCTAATGTCAAACTCAGTTTGTATTGTGTTTGGCATATTGAATTCTGTGCATACTGGTAGATGACAAATCTTTTTATTTATTTCATTTAATGGTTTTTAGAGACACAATCAAAATCTCAGTGTTGAAAAGCTTTTATCTAAAGGGTGAAAGATAATGTCTTCTGTCTGTCTGCCTCCTACAGCTTACGCATTAGTGGTCATCATCTGAAATGTCTGAGAGTTACACATTCTGTTAGAATGTTACCTGAAGAATTCTGTCATTTATTTCACAACATGTAAGGAGTGAGTTATATGGCTCCAAAAATGATGTGTATTCCTATTACAATAAAGTTCAAGAGGTTTTTATGATCAAGAGATGCTACAGTGAAGAAGACCTATTAATGATCCTGCTTTTTTAGTATCATATGCATGTTTCTCTGCATTTTTATATAATAAGACAATACTTCCACATAGTAAAATATAAGGTGAGAAAAAAACCATGAATAAGTAAAAGGCTGTATTTCACACTTCAGATTCTGAGCTCATTGAGAAGTGTTTTAGGCAGTTCTCAGGAACACTGATGGAATCAATAACTACACATATGACACCTCTGACATATTTTATTTCCTCCTTAAGAAATAAGTATGTGTATTTAACAGCAAAAATTATCAATGAGAGAAATCTGGCAGCATAGGAGAAAAAATGCAGTGGAAGAAAGGAAAATACACAAAAGTAAATCGAGCTAGAGAAAAAGAACTACTAATTTTCAAAAATAGTTAAATAACAGATATCCAGGGGACTATGCACACCCAAAAGCAGACAAAATATCAATCAAACTTAATTTTACTCTTCTACTTATTTATTTGATTTCCTGATTGTTATCTAGGTTGTTTTCCTGGCTGAAAATAATGAAAATTCAGTTATTAACAGTAAGAATATTTCAAATCAATTTGCCTCTCCCATCCTTTTTTTCCATAAGAGTATTTGTTCTCAAAATAGATTCCCATCAGACTCTTCTTCTGGAGCTATAGTTAATTACCTGAAGTACAGGTGAAAGAAGGATAGAGATAGAGATAGAGAATCATAGCCTCAGAATAAATAATAAAACAATTAAAATAATTTTAATTCCAGATTGTGATGCAATAACAATTCATTCCAATCAGACAATATAAATAGGCATGAATATGATACTTCACCCAGAATACCTTGTTCTTCCCTTTTTAGAACACTTTCCCTATAAAGTGAAAGCATTGGACTCAGATTTCCTAAAGGCGGGAAATGAGTTTCTGAGTCTTGGAGTAGAAGTCATGTCCCACAGTGGCAAAGACCAGACTTAGGAGAAGAAACATTTTCCTCCTGCAGTACTATTCAGTAGTGATTACCTTGTGATGAATGCTAGAACTATTGAAAATTTATTTTCCAGAAAAATTGTCTTTGTACTTTCTACAAGTTGAAAAATTCAGATTCATCAGATTAATTTCAGGGTTTTTTTAATCTCTACTAGCATATAAATCTAAAGCAGATCATTGCTAAAATTTTTACCTTGGGACTGAAACAGAAGATTAAAAAATTCATATAATAACGCAATAATATAATCTCCTCCAAAAATTAAAATATATTTGGTATTCCAAGTAGAGTTCAGTGGAAAATTGGACCAGAACAAGGAATGCCTCCCCTATCTTCTCTTCACATAGTGCCTTCTCCAAGTAAATAATAAGTGTACTTTACATATGAAATGCTTAGCATTTCCAAGACTGAGTAGAATCTCACATTTTGTTATGACTGTAACCAATACCAACAACATTTCACACACCTTCACTAAACATTACTATATATGCAAAAGGTTTTTTTTATTTTTTACAGCTCTAGCTCTGCTTAATTATATCTGCTCAATTATCATCATAAAGACTGCAGCTCTAGTATACTACTACTATTCTATTACTTTTTGTCTCTGTAACATCTTGATAGATTTACTCTTTAAAATAAAAGAGATTCATTATTCTTCACTATTCTTTCTTACCGATGAAGGATGAGTCTTTGAATTATGCTACCCAGCAATGACCTAACCATGCTCATCTAAATTTTACCGATAATAGTGCTGTTTCTTTAAAGTAATAACACCATCTATTGAACAGTTCTGCAGGCTGTCTTCTCTTCAAACCAAAAACATGAAATCATGATGTTTTTTCAGTTTGGAAAAAAACCAAACGAACAAAAAAAAACCCCAAAAAAGACAGCAAAGGATTTAGAGAAATGCCTTCAAGCTAGGAATATATGTGACCTTTATCTAAGCAATCTGTGCCCATCTATAGCAGTAACAAGTTTCTTTAGACAAAATAAATTTTGGATAAAATTTCTCAGTTCTGTTCTTCTCAGATGGATTAGAAATTCCCCCTTAAAGATTCCCAGGGGAACCAACTTGCACATCTTCTGTTTTCTACATGTATTTTCCTACACTACATGTATGACAGACATAGCTAAAAATGCCAGCTATGTTTATGTCTTCAGTTTGAAGGTAAATGACAAATTTACTGTTATTATTTTGACAGACTGCCTGTATATGTACACACATCATAATATCATGTCACAGTAAAAAAGAGTTACATACTGTGATCAAAAGAAGGGAAAGCTAAAGCAAACTCTAGAGCACTGCACTCAACAAGAAAGCCATTCACTTCTTGCTATAAACTGAAACCTAGGTGACTAGAAACTTCTGGTTCTTTGAGCTTGTATTTTTCATTATGCCATAAGGGGATAAAAATACAGAAAGACCTTGCTACTAGAGGTTCTCTACTGTACAGCACTCTATACTGAACATGCAGTAAAACTTAATCCTTAACTCAAATAGTCTGTCTTCCAAATAATACTAGCACAGCTAGCTGAGGAAACAGAAAAAAAAAATCTGTTCCACTAAGATCAGAGCAAATCTGACAAACCATCAACCTACAGAGAACAAGAATGGTGCAAGGTCACTTACAAGCAGAAAGGCAAGCAGAAAGACACGTGGCTTTGGAGTTTTACTTACTGCATTTTCTGGCAAGAAAACCACATATATGATGCAAATGTTGGCTTTTGGTCTATAACCTCACAGAAAAATAGCAAGATAATAAAACCATGCATTAATATAATGGCATAAAGCATTTGGAACCTTAGAAACCAAACTTTTGGCCAGAGTTCCACATCATAAGTATTTTCCCAGTTTCTTCTTCTTAGCACTAGAGAACAAACAAAAGCATTAATCTCCAATGCATAATTAGAACACTAATAGCTCTTTTTTGGTTTTTTTGGTATACTCTGACCTATTATGGATCAAATAACCCATACACTGTTAATAGTTAAGACACGATCTTAAGATTCACAATGATGCAAATAACTCTTACTTTTCATTACGAAATCTTTTGAAGTCATTATTTGTTTAGATGTGTATGAAAAGCCAAAAAAGAAAAAAAGTTCAGTCTTATATACAAATATTTGTAAAAGCATCTTCTGCTAGAACAAAAAAAATATAATAAAAATGTAGAATGGAAATCAACAGTGGCATAAAGTTTAGTTTGCCATGGAGCAAAATTAGTTTCTGAGTAGTAATGACACAACTTTGTGAACTAAAATTGAAACAAAAAACATTTACATCTGTAACAGTACAAGTCTGATCAAAACCCCAATAAACTTGATCATCATAAAGACTGCAGCTCTAGTATACTACTACTATTCTATTACTTTTTGTCTCTGTAACATCTTGATAGATTTACTCTTTAAAATAAAAGAGATTCAGATTGGTTTCAGTGCAGTTCCTTAAATGTCCTCCCAGCTTTGTTGGTAGATATTGAAAGGTACCTAGCATGTTATTTATCAGAAAGGATGATATATTAAAAATAATAATTTTTGACTTTGTAATTTGGTTCACAAAGTTTTATGAACACAGTTTAACGTTGTGTCACAACTATTTCTTCATAAATATCACATTTTATACAAGATTTTCCTGGAATAAAATGCAAATTGTACTTCCTTGGACTGTAGTTTTTCATTGTGACACCTGGGTATTTAGTAAATTGTAGGACAGAATTCTACTTCAACTGTTTTGTCAAGAGGCTATTGCATTGATATTTCCTACAGCAATGCCTGAATTCTTATGAGCTGGACATTACATGTCATCTCTGTGAAGCAAAAAAAAAAAAAATCTCTAAGAAAAGATTTTAAGCTTTCAGAACACTTTAGAAACAAATCTGCATTTCTCTGTTACCTCAGTGACCACTTTCTGTAAACCATAGTTGGCAATAAAGGATGTCCTCTGAACACGGTCACATTGCACTGTTAGTGGTCTGAAAGCCATAGAGCGGATAGAGGAAGTATAAATTATCTGATTAAAGGTACTCTCTCCGTGGAGCATGTAGGTAAACATCATACCCCGAAGATTTCTTCAGACGTGACTGCTAAGGTAAATTACCTGCTATTGAAGACTTAGTTTCCTTGAACTTCAGTTTCACCGAAATACCCTCTCTCCCTCACAAGCTTAAAATGTTACAATTTAACAGTGATTTCTGCTTAGATGAATGTTTTTAAACAGGTTTAAGCCAGTTCAGGTCTGTAAAAAGAACTGAGGCCTTTTATAAGTACCCCAGCAAGTAGCACTAAATGAAGTGTATTTGAGCTGTTTATTGATCAGAAACTGCTGGATCTGGGCCCCCAGGCTGCATCAACTGATACAAAAATCACTGTCTGGGGTCGGTCTCCCTAGTTGTGCTTTTTTGTAGTGGGGTTAGGAAGAGAAAATAAGCAAAAAAATCAAAATAATAAAGCTTTTAAATCTACACCTTAAAAGAAAACAGTGAATACTCACTTGAAGTGCAAAAGGTAGCCAGGGTGAGATATTGACATGCTAAAGGTACAAAGACCATTTGTGTGTGTCATTTCCCCTGACATCTGTAGGGCAGACTACGGAGAGATGGCTCTAAGAAGAAATCCTAAAGGTGCCCAAATTGCACTCACAGCACCTTGAGCTGAAGCACAAAGCTGAAACACAAAGCTCCTGCTTTCCTGCTAAATTTTCATCTGACCTCAGGCAAACCCCACAGAGCATTATGGCAAGAAATGGATACACACAAGGCCATCATCCTCCCTCCCACCCATCCTTCCCCCTGCCTAACCAGGCGGGGGCCAACAGGCCGCCCAGCCTTTCTCCTGCCACCGTGTCCCCTTGGAAAATGCAACTCACTAGCTCTGTGTCCTGCAGCAGAGACACCGAGAGGAGCATGCCTCAGACCTCACGGAGGGGGCAAATAGGGGCTGCTGCCCTTCCCCAATGGTCTTCAATAGGAGAGTGGACAGAGGGGGCTGATTTCGAACAGCAGGGGAGGGGAGGAGTCTCCAGTGGAGCCCAAGTGCGTGGGATTTGGGGGAAAATGAGCTAGAAAAGGGTTGGTGTGGGGCAGAAGTGGGAGATGGGGGAAGAGAAGTGTATGTGGAACCTGCCTAGAGGCAAACTGGGGGGAAAATGGGAGGACTTGAGTGTTCACCCTGAAGGCAGTGAGACATTGAAACAGGTTGCCCAGAGAGGTGATGGAAGCCCCGTCCCTGGAGATAAACAAGGTCAGGCTTGCTAAGGCTCTGAGCAACCTGATCTAGTGGGAGGTGTCCCTTCCTATGGCAGGGGGGTTGGAACTAGATGGTCTTTAAGGTCCCTTCCAACCCAAACCATTCTGTGAATCTATATCCTGCATCTATGATAAAATGCTTACAGAAAATTGCTTAATGTTGCATATCTAAAAATCTAGACAAAAAACCCCACTTTTTATTTAATAATACACTACAAAGTTCTAAATTTCAACATTGCCTTTAGAAAGGTATGATTTCAGTCATTTAGAATTAGAAATGTTTTTGTCACAGGTGGTATCCTCTATACTTTTTTGTGCATTTTTCCTATAAGGAGTTCTCCAGAATAAGATAGCTGTCTTGGAACACTAGTCTAAGTAATTGTAACAGCTGAGTATCAAATAAACCACTGATGAATTTATGCTCTTGTGCAGGGGTCTAAGAGGTTTAAACAACTCTTTGCTGTCTCATGAAACTCTATTTAAAAATTTAGATTTATACAACAAGTTGCACACCTAAGATAAAATAGTTCTTCCAACTCTAGCTTTAAATGTCCAGTTTCCTGATGCAGCCACCTATCCCTGAAAAAAGCCAAAGGCCACTGTAATCTATGTTAATGAATATGAGATGAAAGTTCATCAAAAAACAAACACAAGCATGCTAAAACAGGTATGGTATTTAATTTTCTCTTTCAGAATATGAAGTGGTACTGAGATAAAATCTTCAGATACCTATGTGGTGATTATAACATCAAATTTCTTTAAAAAGCACATAGATGGGCTATCGATAGTCATGATAATTCTCCTGTTCTTTCCTGACAGTGCCTCATGACCATCAGATGTACAATTTTTGACCTGGTATCATGTATTAACAACTAACCTTGCTCCACTGTGTAAATCATTAGGGGCCATTGATCTCCACAAGAGGGTGTTAGTCAACAGCACAGATAGAACAGATTACATCAGTGTTCCTGTTCATCATCAGATATTAGCTTACATCCAACGGGGTTTTTTTTCACAGATATTTATTCACATTTATTTTTCTTTAGATTAAATATGAGAATGAAAGGTCAGGTATTCAAGCTAATTTCTCTACAAAAAACTCTTAAAAGCAAGTTGGTGGTAATACCATCAGTAATACTAATTTCATGGTGTAGGGAAGCTGGTCGTTATATTTTAACAGAGCTCATCATCTATTGTTTCACTACTAGGGGAGAGAGGGAAACGAAAGTGAAGAAAGAAGACAGAGGGTGGAAACTCCCCTCCACACTTATCTGTTGTTACTGTTTCATTGAAAAAAAATAATGAAAATGAGAGAAAGAAAAAAAAGTAATTGTAAACGCAGGTAATAATTTGTTTAAAGCCATGCCCACAATGTCAATGTACCTTCGATTTGAAAGGACAAGCTTCCAAAACAAAAGGATAGCTTGATTCATGTCCTTTTAAGCTTTAAGCAGATACTCACGTGTAAAGGTCCTGATTTTGAAAGAAACCACTTTCAAGCTGTCTGATGGAAAACAGTCGTAGAATGGCTTAAGTCATCACCAGTTTGACCCATATTCACGCTAATGACCTGGAGGCAAGTAGATCTTTTCTCTCATCATAATCTTCATCATGAGAGATATCTGGCAAGCTGGCTCTTTTAGCTGTGAAAATTTTTTAGACAATTGCAAAATCTATAGCAATGACAGAATTTCCAGTAATTAAAAAAGTCAGCCAAATCAAACTGCACACTATTTTATACACACACCCACAGACAAATGTTAACATATGCAAAAAACACACTTCAATTAGTAGAAAGAGGGGCTACAGACAGTACACAGGAGATTTAAATAACAGGAGAGAGCTAGAAGATCCCTGTAGCCTTGGCTTTTTCTCAAGTGACAAGTGATCCATAAAAAAATCTCTTAAGTATGTTCCATTATGTTTAAATATTTTTTATTTATTGAGAAATATCAGTCTGCTGTGCTTCTTTTTGTAATAAGCTCTTATTATTCATTCTAATGTACATAAACAGAGCTTTGTTATTGCTTGTTTGAAGGCAGTTATATATAGTTCAGAAAATTATGCATAAGTGTAAAAATGTTGCACAAGTCTGAAACTACAGAATTATCCACAGATCAGCTCTAAAATATGCTACCTAATTTGAAAAGTAAATTAAATGAGATGGACAGGCAGGAATAAACATAACAATTTATCATTGTTTTTCAATTATTTTAATTCCTTCAATAAAGAGGGAATAATTTGTCTGGATTTAAATTTTAAAAATTGCTTATTGTAAGAGTTGGCAGTGAATTAACTGTAATGTAACAGGATATTGCATCTTCTGTACTAGTCTATTTAACATATGCTAGTGAAAGACTGCAATAAGCTTTCATTTGTCATTTATCACTACATGGGTCCCAAGTGCTCTAAATGATCTTTATGTGAATATGTAATTGACAAAGGGGATTTCAAGAGAAATGGGTTTTTTTTCTTTTATTCAGTGGTTCTCTTAACTAGTGCATCAAAGAAAAGTTGATTTTGTTGACTGTAGGTCTCACTAGAATAAAATTTCTGTGAATATACCAAAACCAGTTGAAAAGAATATATATTTTTTGTCTGAAAACAAATACATATCACCAAAAATAGGAGAAATTATATAACAATTTTTAACATAAAATCTTCATAATCCGTTTAAAAGCACTAAGACAAAGGCACATCAAAAATAAAGAAAAAAGGTATGAAAGAATTTTCCAAACTTTTAAAAAAGTGTTCAGTTGCTCATGGTGAAAACTTGGAAAATGACTTTATGATACTGGAGGGAGTGTAAAGCTGGGACACACAAGTCATAACTGCAAATTTCAACCTTTAACCTTCTCAGCAGAAATGACTTCAAAGTAAGTATTCACTTGACCGACGCATGACCTGAAAGCTAAATGGGTTGAGATCATTCTGGCTCTGATGACCTAAAAGGGACACGCAGGTCATGCCTCAGCACTCATTTGTTAGTAAAGCTTCTTAGCACACACGAAACCGTGGGCACTGAAATCTTCATCTAAAAAAGAATTTTTAAAATTCCCTAAACTGGCTGAGTTTCTATGGCTCATTTACTCTGCTTCCTTGCTCTGTGCAGAAAGAGGAAGATAAGTGGAATTCATGCAGAACTGTGCTATGCTATCAAGGAAAAAGTGACTCCCTGGGACAGACAGAATACTTTCCTTTATGGTTTTAAAAGCCAAATGCATTTCTACACTCAATAAAGATCCCCTGCCACAGCATAGCCCCCATTAACCCCTCTACTTGGCAGAGCACTTATGCGTGGGTGGAAGGAGAGCCTGGAAGGGAGATGGGAATATGACCTACAGCAAGTGAGATCATCTGCCTTCCTATATGTGACTATTCTGGTGTTAGCTTTATATGTTACTGATGCTTGGAGATGCATTAAAATTATATTATCTGCTTCCTGACCTCTTACAGGAAACTGGTAGAAGCAAGAGGCTGAGAAATGGATGGATGACAGCATAGAGAAATCTCAGATTGCAGGTGCAAGCCTGCAGGAATTCTGGTGTTATGTATAATACTAACATAAGGATATTAAGGGTATTTCCACATCTAACATAATTTTTCTCCTTCCTGGGGAAGCAAGTGTGGTTTTGGCGATTTACATACTCTTCAGGAACCAGTGGTGTAACCTCCCAAGGCTTCAACTGGATTTGAGCTAACTTCTAATGGTGACACAGTATAGCTAGGTAACTTTGGCATAGTACTCTAAGGAAAGACCAAATTCTGAGAGCTGGGAAGTCTATGTATCAGAGGCATTCATATAGCAAAGGTAAGAATGCATAACGAGTAAAAATGCTGAGATTGCATAAGGATTCAAGAAGAAAAATGCTGACATGAAAAGTGTATAAGCTGTTAAAGTTAAAAACAGAGTAGTAAGAGAGCAGCTCAGTAGCACTGAGGATGTGCCCTTTCTAGGGAGTAACTGAAGCTGACCCCTTCCCATCAGTCTGATGATTGCTTGGACAGCAAAGAGTCATCTTTAATATTAACAATTAGTGTAATAGCTAATTAGCTCTCACTTCTCATTCCATGATTTAGCCATTAAATAATTCCTTTGCAACTTAAGCTGTGCATACCCCATTTACAGTTGCTTTGCTCAAGTTAAATATCTTCTGAGCAAAGTTACTCAGAGCTGAAGTATTATGGTCGTCATACATAAATTGGGACAACAAAAAGGGACACAGACCTTACACTGGCCCAAATTTTTCACAATATGACTTAGTCAAAAGCAGCCAGTTAGAAAGATGTCACACTTCTTTATCCAATCAGAATTCATGCACCTGAACTGAGCAGATGGAAAACAAATGTAAAATGAGAAAAACTGACAATTTGTCTGTGTCATCAGCTTGAGTCCACCTAGGTGGCAATACAATTTGCAAATCAAGGTCCTGGAATGAATTGTGGAGGACAGAAACACCCTAAAGCAAGAGAATTAACAGCTTACAACTACTTAGAGGTCAGTACACTAAAATTCATGGAACAAGATAAGGTTTCCCTAAAATAGTAATGACACTGTTCAAACTAACCATCCCTGATCTGAATCTCTCTTTCCAACAGTTAGGATTTCACAGCATGTATATTAGTTAGCCTTGCTACTCCACCCTCTTTTTTATAACATCCTTCATGCCTTAATCCTTTCTGACTTTATTCTGTCCTTCCAAATCAAATAATGACAGCAAAAGGTTAGCTTTGGAGCACAATGATTTCTAAACTATTTCCGCACCACAGAAGCTTAACCTGAATGTCATAATGTAACTCTACAGTAAAGAAAAATCTGTATGTGTGTATATATATTTGAAACTTACTTAACAACAGGGAAAACTCTATCAAGCACCTGCAAGAGTATTGGAATTTTCTCCTTTGAAACAGCAGCAGGGAAAAAGAACTATAAATCTAGAATATTTATCATCCCCAAGTCTTTCAAAGTATTGAATGCATGGACTTGACTCTGCAAAGTCTGATCTGTAACCTCATAGAGAGTCACTCCACAAAGTGACAATACAGCTGTCAGGTCGTGTCTCCACAGTATCATTGGTTGCAAGCTGAAAACAAGTCATGTCAGAATCTGAAGTGATTTTTAATAGTTTCATTATTGCATTGTTAGTAACCTTTGCAGAACAGTTTGCTGCATTGCAAATTCTGTCCGTGGTCGACAGTCCAGACTGTCATTATGAATTAAGAGTGATCTATGGAGAAAGAAACAGGTCACAAGATGCCAGCCACTCCCACCTTTAAACAAATTTTTTAGACATTAATTTTTTCTTTTATAACTTGCCTTTAGGAACATCCCCAGTAATTCAAGGAATATTACAGGGCAAACTCTTCCAAACATGACTCATAATTAATAATTTTTTCATACAGTAATATCAATTTAGATTGTTATTTTGCTCTTTAAGTTGTAACTTTGCTCAAAGCTATTATATATACTCCCCTTAAATTCACACATCTTCTCCAAATTACATTCAAGACAACATTACAGTCTCAGCAACATTATAAGAAAAGTTTAGTAGAATTTAGTAGCCTAGTTATGGACCTTGATAACTTCTTAGGAGAATGTTCTGAGCACGAGGGTGTAGGAAAACTTCACCTCATTTCATCCATGCACAAAAATCCCTGCAAATAAACAAGAAAAGAGAGTTGAGGTACAAAATAAAAAACAGTCGATCCTTTAAGCTATGTGAAGAGAAGTTCAGCCAAGTTTCCACAAAGCAGGAAACAGGAAAAGGAATGCTCTACTTATTTTCCATCCCAGAAGGCACAGAGAGGACCTCCAAGTCATTTTTTTACTCTAACTTGGCTTGGATTGTTACATTCTTATCATCATTCCCATGATATTAACTTGAAGTGGTCAGGAGAATGACACAGGTCACTTGAATGCATACTCTTCCTTTGTCCTCCTGGCAGACCCTGTGACTCCTGCTAATGTAGGTGACATATTCCACACATTGTCTTCCCTCCACTGGATAACCTAGGACTGATCAGCACTTGAAAGAAGTTGCCTTTCAATTAGTACTGCCACCGTGTCTTTCAAAGCATAAAGAATCTATCAGTATCATTAGCCTAATGAGTAATATGCCCACTACTTGCAACACAGATACATACACAGGAGAATTGCTTCTGAAAGGAATGTGTTATCAGCTGGTGATCACTTCAAAGAGAAAAAGTAACTGCTCATAAAAAGAAGCCAAGGAAGTGAGTTTATGGCTTGGATTACTTGCCAGAGGAGGGGCAGAGTAATACTTGTCTTTACTTTCATTTGTAAAGTACAATATTTCCCTAACATAGTAATTCATTTGCTTGTCCTATGCACACAGAATGAGGACCTAAAAAATTTCATAAGTAACAATAAGTAAGTAATGGAATGCCAAGGATCTAGCAAAAAAACTCATTTCTGGGTGGCCTTTTCCATAAAGCTTGTGGAATATTCAAACAAACTACTGGGTATTTTAATTTTTCTCTTTTCTCTCATTCAAATGTTTAATGTAAGAACTAAGTAAGCATGTTTAATGTTTGCATAGTAAGGAATATAAAACTAACCAGATGGGACAAACCATTTAGTAAAAATGCTTTGTGCACTAAAATGGGAAAGTTTTGTCAACTCTGAAGCTTGAAAGATTGCATTTTTTTTTCGTATTTTTGTTTTACCTAACGATCCTAGAAAACAAAAACAACTGAGAGAAGAAGCATTTATGGTGTGATAAACATAACTGCTGTTTTCAATACTGAACAAAATTATTCCAATTCTGTCTTTTTAAGAAAGAAAAAAACATGCTTATATGCAGAATGGAATCCCTATCAATACGGGAAGAAACCAAGGCACATTTCTGCACTAAAGCATACTGTTTCCTAAGGCACAGGGAATCACAGAATCATTGGGTTGGAGGGGGCCTTCAAAGGCCATCTAGTCCAACCTCATTGCAGTAAGCAGGGACATCCTGTACTAGATCAGGAAAATGTAAGACAGTTAACCCTATTAGTTAGAAAGCACAACTAGCAGCTACAATTGCAGAATGTGTAAGACTTCATGTACTTGGTGCAGTCAGGATTCAATGGAAATACGAACAAAAAGATTAAGAAAATATTTTTAAAAAAATAAGAAAAAAAGAAAAAGATATCATTGTAGCACAAAGACCAAGCAGTGCCATCATCTATGCAATTTCTTAAGACTATTCTTTGTGTTCAGCGTGTCTTTCAGACCAACTCAAAATCTGTAAAACAACAGCCTTGCCCTTGGGGCTGGGGAAACTTGTATGTCTTAATCCCATAATTAGAGAAACGACTTCCTAAGAACTAAGCCCAAAAGGCTGGTGCATATTGAGGCATACTGCCTGGCAGACAGTGCATACAAATGCTCAGGCTCTTTGAGGAGCTGAAACAGGGACTCAGTGAGGCTGCAGCTGGTGGGTGCTGAGCCTCCCTGCTCAGATTTTACAAGGTTCTCCCCCAAAAAATCCTTTCAGCATTTTGTGTGGTATGGTTTTAAAGGATTACAAAAAAAAATTCCTCTTGCTGAGGTTGGGCAAAATGGAGTGATGGATGCAAATTGCAAGAAGGGGAGATTTAGGCTGGAGATAAGAAAGAAGTTCTTTCCTGTGAGGGTGGTGAGACACTGGAAGAGGTTGCCCAGAGAGGTTGTGGGTTCCCCTTCAGTCTCTGAAGGTGTTTAAGGCCAGGCTCGATGAGGCACTGCTGAGCAACCTGGGGTATTGGGAGGGGTCCCTGCCTATGGTAGTGGGGTTGGAACTAGGTCCCTTCCAACCCAAACCATTCGACAATTCCATGATTAGCTCAGGAGATGGTCAAGATGTAACTGTTTCTGCCTGAGAGCCTGTTATTGAGCAGTCAGACCACGCCCCAGAAAAGACGAAAGTCTCTGCGTTTTTTTCAGACTATGTAATGAATTTTCATTATCTAGTTCTATGCTTAGCGTTTGAATATACTCATCTGCGGGTGATCCTTTGCCGACGGCAGCGGCACGAGCAGCCGGGTGGCCCCTGTGGTGAGGAGCCGGAGCCGCCCAAGTGCCAGAAACGAGCAGCTCCAGGTGGCTCCAAGGCGCAGGGCGCAGTGGAGCCCCTCAGCCACGAGCAGGATCCACGGGCGGGGAAAGCCCGTGTCAGAAAGGGCAAAACGCTGCTCGGCAGCCGGGGCTGAGGGGAAGCGGGTGAGAAAGAGCCCGCCGACCCTGAGGGCAGAGCGGCAGGACACAGCCCAGACACTATGAGCCCCC
>VZTY01012899.1:422982-499837 GCA_013400935.1 Turnix velox | reverse complement strand
CTATGATTCTATGATTTTTGCATATTTGGGTAAGTTTGGCACTGACACTACACAAGAGGAACTAAAAAGTACTCCATCAGCCTCAGCTCAGGGCTCTGGCCTGAAGAGGTTCTGTTCAAAACATTTTACTGAAATCCCAGAATTCACCATGTAAAATGCTCACTTAAGAAGCAGTACAAATGCTGCCCCAGTGCTCCAGACGTTATATTTCTTCATTGTAATCAACACTCCATGGCACCCAAATATTTATTGCTATACAAGAAAATAAAAAAATGTATCTATATCATTCCCATCAAACACTGAGCTCTACAAAGTCACTGCACTATATTATTAATGGATAGATATGAACTGCTTGATGTTGCAATTAAGCTGCGGACAGTGTTTCATTGATCTCTGAGAAGAAAAGACTTAAAATGGCAACAAACTACTTCTCCAAAACACAAGAAACAACTCTGTTCTAGGAAAGTTTGTCTCTGTCCTCTTGGATATATGGCAAAGGGTAAGCATCTGCTGCAGGATAGGCTTCAGAGAAATCTAATTAACACCATGTCCAGGAATGATGAGAGCAGATGCATCCTGGATAAAGTTACTGACAGGAGATCACTTTGTTATGCCAACACAATTTGAGCTTGGAAAGAAAGAGGTTTGGAAAAGTCTTCATTCAAAAAATCATGTGAGATTTAAATGACAAATTATGGGCAAAGGAGAAAGAAAATCACATCTCATACTAAAAAAAAAAAATCCTACATGAAAAAAACCAAAACCTGGGACTGGGAAGAAGAATCTCATTTGAACTTACACTGGGACCTTGCAACTGTAAAGGTCAATAAATTAAAAATTGGCTGGAGATGTCCTAGTGAACAGACTCGTTCACTGAGCTGACAGGAGTACTTTAGAACCTGCTGATTGTGTGAGCAGTGATTATGGTACAAAATAATGGCCTCAAAATCCTGAGAGCAATATCGGTGTCATTTCTCCTTACATTCAGTAGCAATCAGCTTTGAATCTGCATCACTTCATGGCTAATGTTGCTCAGGATAAGATCACCACAATCTAAACTGCTTTGTCACCTAAACAGGAAGGAACACAGCACTTAAACAAAAAATCCCACAAACAAAAAAAAACAACACTGCCTTTTTACTGCCTTGCAGATCGCTTAAAAACAAACTCAAACACATCTTTGGGAGCAAGAACTTAATCTCTGTTGCATTTATAGCATACCCTTTAAAGCAATTTTAACATTATTGATTGGCATTGACCAAAGCTATTTCATTGCCTCCCCAAAGGACAGAACTCACAGGGTGAGAGAAACAGAAATTACCAAAGTCCATCATGTTTAGAAAAGTTTCTCAGCATCTGTGCTGCTGCTCATCCAATCACCTTTTGCTGACAGGCATTGCAGAGTCATTTTCAGAATGACTGGAAAGGTGTAATAGCAGCCAAGTTTGCTAAGTTTAGTGATACACATCTGAAAGATTAATGTTCTGATTATAAGAACCTTGACTGAATTTTCAGAGAGAAAATTGTTCATAAGCACATGTGCCCCCTATTTTTTGATCCTAGGTTGATTTTCTTGCTTATAATGAGACATCACACAGAGGAGGAATAGAATGAAGATGCTAAGCCCAGGCAGCTCTCAGATGTGTCATGGTTAAATGGTAGGTGGCAGCACAAAACAAACTGGCAGGCTGAGCCTTCATGTTCATTTTAGTGCCAGCTTGGACAAGAGTTTTCTTTGATCAGAGTTCATAAGTTGCCATAAATAACAAGTGATTTCATTGTACTGTCCACTAAATATTTTACTTATGGCAGGTCATGTTTCAGGAATGAAAACAGAGATGACACAGATCGCAAGTAACATGCTCATTCATCTTGACTTACAATTAAAAAATTGTCACCTTGGTATTATTAAATGGTTCCAAGGAGATTGATTTTTTCAGTTTTTTTCAAGCAGAGTCATGCCCTAGAACAATCTTTTGATCACATATTTATGAAGTAACAAGCATCTAGCAGATAAGAGAGGAAGTTGGCAATGAGGCTTCCTGAATTTTACTTTTAAGCTTTGCCATTGATCTCTATGTTGCTGTTGGCAAGTCACTTTTTGTGTTACAGTTGATCTAAGCATAAAATACTGTAAATAATGCAGGTGGTGCTGAAGTCTATTTAATCTCTCTAAATCATTTTGCACGATCTATGTGAAATGGATGCTCAAACACCACTGTGATGAGCACCTTATAAAATCCCAATTGGACAAGAAAACCCAGGAATGTGTTTACTGAGGTTTTCAAGGGTCAGTCTCAAAATAAGCAATTTTCAATTATCATTCACACACTACTTGCATCTCCACAGTTTTTTCATTAAAATGTTTCCTTCTGTCCTTGACAAAATGACAGATTCTGTTAAGTGTTGATGGTAAGGAGAGCTATTTTTTCTTTTTTAGTTTCATGCCTATTTTTCCATCAACTTCAATCCTGAATAATCCTTTACATTATGATTTTGCATTCACTTTGAACAGACAAAAATGAGAATGTGGCTTAAGGTAGTGAAGTAGTAAGCTTTTGATGCAACAATCTGAATAGTTCTGCTGCTGTTATTTAGCTTTCCTTCTATTTTCCTCAGCTTGGAAGGAAGGAGACATCCCATCTCCAACATCCCATAATTGCTGCAAATATGAAGGCAGAAGGCTATTTTCAGTTGGTAATTTCTGTGCTGCTGGTATGTAATAGCAGAGAAAAAAAGTTACACATCAGCCTTGGAAGGATGCTCCATGATCAAGAGACAGCAAGAAAGAAGTCCTCAAGATGTTTAATGACATAACAGCCATACACCAGAACTATTTGTGTTGAAATCAGAAGTGACCTCCATCTGTGATCGCTCCTCATGGATCTATCTACAGAATGCTGCTTCCACAGAACTACCTATACAACTATGAAAGGGCTATCAGACCTTCATGCCTAACATCTCCCCTTATCTCTCCCATAAAATAAACCAACAAAGTACTAGAGTGTTTCCAGCATCCTCATCCTATCATCTGCCTGGAGTCCAAGGCTCTCTTTATGAAGCTAGCTTCTCTCTAGGATCACACATCCAGAGCCCACAAAACCATTAGAGACCTCTTCTACATGACATGCAGGATGAACATCTAATTAAGAACCTTTGCTACGAGTCTCTGAAAACATAACTTTCCTGACTTAACTGGTTTTCCTACATCCCCTTTCTTTAGACACCTCTTCCTCATCCATCACATCAGAAATAAACTGTTTATATATCTTCACATTAAAAACTTTTCTCAGCCTGTATCTAGCTACTTGTCTTTTACTGAATGCTAGGAGGGTAACTCCTGCCTCAGGTTAGCCCATAACCCCAGCATCTTTCATCTGCTTGTTACATTTTAAACAAGGTCTTTCTCCCCCACTGTTCTCACACAGGGAAGAGGTTCCATAAATACCCACCAAATTATTCCATGATACATCTTCAGACACCTCTTTAAACAAGTGCCCAGAAAAACTGTAACAAAGCACGAGCCACTTGTTTTATAAAACCATAGACAGCTAATAATGTTTCATATATTTCTGTACATCTAAATCTGTTGTACCCTGTCAGACACTTAAATGAGATGCCTGTATAGTCTCTTCTTGATCTGTGTTCATACTGTGTCTGGCATATATATGTCAATTTCTAGATGCTACTACATAGGGCTACAGCTCTTCTGCGCTTTATTGTTAAATATATAAATATGTACTTCACCAAATCATGCAGGCATAGAACCCTGTAACAGGTAGAATGAGGTCCTTCCTCAATTAAGACAAAATTTAAATCACTCACTTCAAAAACCTGGATATTTAGAACAGCTCTGTTGTTGTCACAGTACAAGTAATAAAAAAGAAGGTACACTTGAACTTATGGGGAAGCACTAATGGATTGTAACACAAACCAACAGACACTGATTTATAGACTGACATGAGGAAAGCTTGTTGGTACTATCTGTCTATGATTAGACTAACATCCACAGTTACAAGAAATGAGTAATTTCTTCTCTTTTCTGTCTCTTGTGTGTTTAAAACCTTCTCTCTTCCAAAAACAGGAAATGAGAAGCAACCCAAATTCTGACTTGGAGCAGAAGACTTGTTTTGGGACCATGTGTTTTGTTTTCTCATAATCAGCAATACACAGGGTTTTTCATTAAAATCAAAATATAGTATAAATGAATGAACAAAACATCAAAGCTTCCAGTGCTTGAGAAACCTACAGCAGAATGAAGATTCACTTATTTGTCAGACTTTGACTTATATTTAATTATTTAAAGTCATATTTTAAAATAAGTAATAAGTCTGAAGAACCTCGGTGTTCTAAATGAAATCATTATTCTGCAAACTGAACCTAATGCTGAGGTAATGTAGAGTCTGACCTTTCCAAATAAATCTCTCTTAATAAATGTTCCGCTCCAGTCTTAGAAAAACAGAAGCCTCTAAGGCAGCAACAATGTAGGAGCAAGGGCAAGATGCAATAGTGAAGCAAGAGACAATGTGATTTAAAGGTGAAAGGATTTGGACATGACCCCATTGGGCAAAAAAAGGCAGAGAGGCTACATTTTTCAAGTGTGCCTAGGGCATGTTGCTTGCAGAGTCTGAATCTCTGATGAACAGCCCGCTGCAGCTCCAGTCTTCTGTTTTTTGATTTTATCAACCTGATTTTGTCAGAGAAATGAGAGGCAAGATGGTTGCTGTACATCAATTGACATCAGGGAATTACCACTACATAAACTTGCCATTCATAATACCACTAGAGGTGCTATTATTTTTACTAGCATCACTAAGTTTTAATTCCCAGGTATAAAGAAAACCTCTTTTAGAGGAAGTTCTGTATAAATATAAAACTAAACAAAATCCCACATAGGATCCATCCTTTGCAGGATGGGACTTCACTTTTCCACTAAACCAGGGATAAAGGAATGCAACAAAGACACAGAAGATGCTAATAACCTAACTGAAATGAATATTTGAGATTTTCTGCAGTGGTTTAAACACAGGGGCACAAGAGGGGAACCATACAGCGTCTACAGGGCAGCACTAAGAAACCACTTAGGGCACTTTGGTAGAGTTCTTAAACAAATTGCACCACTTAGTGAGTCCAGGGAAAGTTCCTTTCACTTGTAAAAGGTTGTAATGGTTCCTCCTTTGTTAGCCTGAACATTTAAGACAAAGGAACTCCGGTTAGACACTGGTTCTGATTGGACACCTGTAGAGGTAATAGCATTCAATAACACATCTTCTGAGTGAAAGACCAAACACAAAAGGGCTTTTCAATTGCATCTAGGATGCGGTTAAGGTACACACAAGATCACACACAGCAGAAACGCTGACAGAGAAGCACGAAGAAAAACAACTTGCTCACACAAGAGCTACAGTTTCCCAGAGATTCCAAGAGAGGCTGGCTCTTCTCCTGGGAGGGCTCTTCTTTGCAAAGCTGCTCTGCACCACTGAAGTGTTGCTCCAGTATTTATTCAGTGGGTTCAGAGATAAAGTTTGGGATGGATTTTCTTTTTCTACTTCAAACATCGAGAAGATTCTTTAACGGTTTACATACAAGTGCATTGTAATGTCCTCTAAAAATCCTCCTATAGAAAAAATATAAATAAGTTTTGGCAACTTTCCTTTTACAGAGGACATGGAGAGACCTACGCTGAGGTAGCACTCCAGTTATGCATTCCTAGGTAATGAGCTTTATCTCTTAGGATCAATTTTCCATTAATAGCATTCAGTGCTCCATCCAACTTTCAAATTAATTTGACCTCTGAACCTGGGGTGTTCCGAAGCTGCTTTTGAAACAACTGGAATATAACGTTAACACAGAAAAATTATAGCAGCAAGACTTTAATAGCCAAACTGATACTTACTGGAGAATTTTAAGGTAGCTTAATGGCGAGTAGGCAGGGCAAATTCATGAGAGAAAAGAAGAAAAACTTTAAATACAGAGGTTTCTACTCTTTCTACCTAAGCTGAGTCAGTAAGATAAGCATTTATCAGGATTTTCTGAGGCAAGAAGAGTGCTGTGCTATTGATCTGCTAGAAGTTTATTTCTTCCACTCTGCAATGGCAAAGGAATCAATCTTCTAAAAAAGAGAAAATATAATGGTATTGATAATCAAAACGATGGCTTAGCTTTAGCAGGACAATGAGTGGGTTGTGTTGCTAGTGTAATAGCATAACTGTCAGGTCTTTGACATGTCAGCTGGTAGGTTATGATTACTGGACTCAATTCTTGACAATGAAACAGGTACCTCCTAAGTGTTTGGTGGGACAAGCCAGTTACTAGGAGACTAACTGCATTAATCAGTGTCGTGCATATTATTACACATAGTCTAAAGGGCTGAGAATGCATTCAGGTGAATGCAAATGAAGTACCTGCAGTCAATTATCAGTTTAAAGTACATTGCTGGCCCTGTACTTGTGTCTGTCTGCATGAGCTTCCATTCCTATACTCTCGATTTATCGTTTAGTTTTGGGTTTTCTTGAGAAAAGTTTCCTAATGGCCATTGAATTGGTTTAAAAAACAAGACTCACGCTGTAAAAAGAGTTTACTGAAAAAGATACTCAGACTTCTAGAATTACTTTTGCTAGCATCCCATATCTTGCTACAGGTAGCAAATATTAAACTGTTTCCACTTACTAGAAACATACAGTAATAACTTAAGAAATTTCTTTTTTTAATTTTCTTTTCTCAGTTTTCTAGTAAGGAAAGTAAATATCACCAAGCATCAATTATCTTCAGGAATGCCCAGGTTTTGGCTGGGATATGCAAGTTATGACTATTTCAAAAGTGAAATATGCATAATAATGACTTTAATTCCTGCAGGTACTGAAAATACACTGTACTGTTCGAACAAAAATATCTTTTAGTAATAGTCCACCTTATCATTGAAAAAACCCAGGACATCCAAGTTTATCAGTGAAATGAGAAATGAAAGAGTAAGCACTGCTGTCTGGGTACAGGGACTACCCAGAAAGCATAAAAATAGAGTTTACTGCAAAAATGTATGCAGACCTTTGGAGTAATAATTGATAAAGCCTGTCTTCTACGCAAGTCATCAATGCACTGAGGCAAGGGTAACAGCAAGTGAAATGACATGCATGTGTCCCTAACTTTTTCACTCTTATCTGATGCATTATAGCCACATTTCTGTAGCTTTATTGGCAAAAGAACTACAGTCTCCTTTGTGAAGGTTTTTTTGATGTTCTTTACCCACCTCTTTTTCACTCCTGGACTTTTAGAAGGTGATGTAACATGTCATTTTTATTTAGGAAATGATTTGTCACACACAGCAAAAGAAAAACAACCAGTAGTGCACAGCTGATCCTAATAAAAAAAACATATATGGGAGCTCCAAAGAGCTGCACAGGAGGAAACAGCCACAGTGACCACAGCAATACAATCAGCCATTGGAGAATAAAATTCATAGGAAAGCCCAGAGAATCCTTAATTTTCCTAGGACCTCCTCCACAAATATAAATATCATCACCCATCAGGCAAGACAACTCCCAATGTGGAGGATGTGTGCACTCTCTCTCTCCCTTCAGTTACTGCTCAAAAAGCATCTGCAAGGTTTATGAAGGTTACAGCTACCACAGAATGCTGCATTACATCTCTCTACCAACAAGGACTACCATGTGCACTTCTGAACTGTCCTCCTCAAAACCCCAAAAATACCTTCCAACCAATTATATGTCCTTACTTTTCATTCTTAAAGGATGGTCAGATATGAATCAAAGATTTATTTTTCCAGCTCATGTGCTAGAAGTTCCTGCTTTTCCAGGAAAATAAGATTTTTCTTTTAGTATATCTCTACAGTACTAAATTCTGCTTTAAGAGTATTTAAGGCCTGTGGTTTTAAACACCTTCACATAGTTACTCTAGAATTTCAGATAGCCCATTTCATTACACACAATCCAATCAAAAAGAACATTAGCTCTGGTAAGGAAATTTGGTTAATTATTACAGCAGAGGAGACAAAGATTATATTTTAGATAGCTTTTAATTAGTTATTAGAATGATTATTAAAAATACATCAGGAAAATCTGACAAACAGCGGTACTAAGCCTTTAAATGTGAAGCTCAGAAAATACAGAAAAAAATTAGCAATTAATTCAAAAGTAGAGCTTTAGAGCATCTCATTATGACAGGAGTTCCTATTAAAAATGCTAAATGCAATAGAAGCACTACAGTAATCTCGTAGTTCTTTTTGTATCTTCATGGCACAGCAGGCCTCCTCTGAAATGGGAGAATTTCTTTTAACCTTTCCAGGGGAGGTAGTCTTAAAAAATTTTGCTTTTAAGCCATTGAGGAAAGGCCCATGGAAGTCCTCTTTTCTGCCACTAAGAAACAGATAAAAGATTAAGGTTTCAAATAAAATTTATAATTGTCACTAGGTCAAGCTCTTCAATAACATAATTTTATCATAGGTGGATTTTAATGGTTGTAAGGCAGAGCCCTACAAACAGCATTCTTCCAGCATTCAATACAATTTTGGTATTGCTCTGAATGCTATATGACTTTAAATAATTGTTTTATAGCTAAATTTTGCCTTATAGTCAGTTGAAAGAAAACTTCAACTGAAAATTTCAGCCTTTTAATGAAACACTATTTTACATGAAGTTAATTTCTTATAGTTCCTGAAGATAATCTGCATTCAGGAATACTGAACCACAGCAACTGATAAATTTGGATGATTATTAAGAAATTACCTAAAAAACCCATAATCACAGATCTAACATTTACTTAAACATAAATACTATGCATAAAAGGCCGTTCCATCCAAAGTCTTTTTAAAACTAACCACTACTATGATTCATTCACATTATTCTGAGGTGTCTCTTCACTTACTGAATTGCTTTATGATAGCTTATTTCACCCTTAAAACAAAGTGAGGATGTTTTAATAGGTCTTAGCCTTTCAGTGTCTCTATGACATGGAAAATACAGCATTTCTAGAAAATACAGGCATTCTGTTAACATTTTTGTTACAGAAAGCCCTTTTTAATTTCTTCCAACAGGAGCAGAAACTGCTATTGGAGGCACTTCAGAGTGTGATCAAACACACTTGACTGTTGGAATTGTCTGAAGTCAGTCACTACACAAAAGTAGTGCATTATTCATAAATGGCGTATCAAGTACATCAAACTTACAATAATTAGATTCAAAATCTAAAATCACCCTTATACAAATAAAGCATCGCAGAGCTCAGATTCAGTCTATTCTACACTCCCAGGCTCTGTTTAATGATTTCCCTCAGTATTGAATTTAAATACTAGTAAAGTGGAATCAAAGTCAACAAAAAGCCCAATGTTACAATTCCTAAAATGCCATGAAATGGTTAAAAGCACCATCTTCAAACATTTATCAACCAATGCCACATGGCAGAACATTAGCTGTACTCGATGAGGAGGAAGGAGTCTGTCTCACACTTTCTTTAAGGCTGCCTTTGCCTCTTATTCTCAGTAACAGCAACAAAAATATATAGATAATACCTGTATTTTTACATTGCCTGGTGCAATGGGGCTCCTGAGAAGCCTGCAGCATAAATAATATAGAGTAAATAATGACACATACTTTTTATCTGCAGATACTCATCAAGCATGCTAAAATGTACATCACATACACCACTGTCTGTCTCTCACTGTTCATTAAAAGAGAATGAATCCTGAGGGGAGCATCGCTGAATACAGATGTGTCTCCAACACACCAAATCATATCCCGAGCCTGGAGTACATCTAATAAAATCATATTAAATACATTCTAAAAGTTCCCTTGGCTTAGTCTGTGACACTTGGGCAATTTGGAACTTAAAGGAGAATATTAGATTAGAGAGAGATGAAAATACTATGATGCAGAATTTGAAACAACAGTTTAAGTGTTCTGTCATACTTGGAGGATGGATTGGTTTACAGTACACAGTACTGATATTTGCTCAGAGAGAGCTCTAAAGTTCTCTGTACATGATATATAATTTATGAAAGTTAAAATAGTGTTGAGCTCCCAAATAAATGACAAAAATATGCTACTTGTAAAATCAGGACAGTCAAACCCTCTAAATTTTGTCAGTGTGTCACAGTGATCACAAATATGTACATGCTATAACCACCTTAATGCTCAGTACTAAAATCAGAGAAATCCTTTTTCACAGCAGCTAATTGGCACAGAATCATCTAAAAAGCCTATAGCCAATAAACATTCCTACTAAACAGATTCAGCTCCTCTGGAGCAAGCAGCTCATGCCGACAGAAAATGGACTGACAGTAGAATCCATGAGCTTGATTTCCTCTCCTCCATGCACCTGCTGATCACCCACTGCTCAATGGACTCCTGACTACTCCTTTCATGCTGCTAATGAGCATTCATGATTCTATTTTTAAATAAGAGAAAGTCTCAGCTGTTTAACTTGAAACAAGTTACTTCTTCCCCACTTTCCACTCTTCTGATCTTTAGTCACTATACAGCCTGTAAATATTTTGAACCAGAGATTGTCTCCTGCTGCCTTTGCACAGTACCTCTCACAGCAGAGGGCTGAGCTCAGCTGGAACCTCTACAACCGATGCCACCAACACAACTGAAGTGGTGGGAGGGAATATAAGATCATCACTATCTAGCTTGAACTTGTGTTCTACAGAAAGGCTTTTTCTCTTAAGGATGGGCAATTAAAAATTTTTCCTAGAGCATTACCACTTTACTAAAAAAAAATTTAAATTAGTAACACAGCAAAGACAGTAATGCTATCTAGATGACAGGACTCTAAACCTGTGGTCAAACCACAAGTATACCCTAACTTAGTAATAAATCTCCTGACTATAAAGCTAATCTAGAACAATTTATAAAAACTATCTTTTTTTTGCACATTAAAGTCCCCTACCCAAGTGTCTCATCTTTCATAGTGTCAATCTCACTGCTGAATGAGGTTACCACCACAAATTTCATTGATACTATAAGATATATAAAATCATTGTTTGCCATCTCCACAGTTTTCTGGTCTGCAGTTTGTGATGTTTGCTCCTTAAATACTTCAAAATCCTTTATTTGAGATGCAGGGAGGCACATGTTGCAAAATTTTCCTCACATTTTCTCTTGCCTTTTTTTTTAACTACTCATTTATTCATTTGCCAGTTCCTTTACTCTCACTAAGTACTATCTGGTTTATCCCCATGACTCATACTTGAGACTTAGATTCTACTGGAATGAACAATTGTATTTCTCTGTTGCTTAAATATCTCCCAGTCAAAAGGTGATTCCAATCCAAAAAATACTGTGTTTTTTTAAATAACATTTAAATATTTGGAACCACTTTTCTAAGAAATGACTACAAACTTGTGGTATCTCTATGCTATTATGAAATCTGTGGAACCTAAGTCTACATTAGCCTTACTTTCATTTGTAATGTCTCTCTTGGCTTTATGTGAGTAGCTTTCCCAAAATTGTCCTCATGCTTACTAAATTGTTAAGAAACATCCTTTCATTTTTTTCCCCTCTGAGCTTTTTATTCCATTAATCCAAGCAAAAGAAATACTCCAGCTCAGAAGAATCAAAACAATGTGACTCTCAAATTCCCTCATCTGACTCTACCTTATCTCCTCCCACAACATGACTCACTAACACAGGGAATTCCAGTTTTATTTGGACTGAGCACTAGGAGACAGAGATTCAGCCTGTCCCTGTTCCATGTTCTTTAAATGAAGGGGAGAATAAAGGAAGGAATCTCCTAGACATTCCTCAAGTCACAGACAGCTTGAAGAACACAAATGCATACAATATACGTGAAAACATGTAAATTTTCCACAATAGAGAGCACAAAGCATGGCTGAAAATGAATCACAAGCCAATTTAAACAAAAGATGGAGGAAATCAAGATGATATACACATTAAATTGAGAAACTTGCTGCCTGGGCTGCTACAGAATCTCAAGAGTTACTGGATTCAAAAAGAGGCCATAAATTAAGAACAACACCTAAGCTTTTGAAGATATTAAACATGATGATCTGAGTACATACCATTTCCAGCTCAGAGCAAACTCCAAAGAATCAAAACCTGCAAAATTTGTCATATTCCTTATGCATTTTCTCTCAGAAAAAAAACCTGGTCCCCCAGCAAATCCTCTAATACTATCTACAGTGAGAGAGAGAATATAGGTTAGACAGCTCTCTGGTCTCTGTTAGCCTCCCATGTCAAACTTCTGCATTGCTTTGTCCATTAAAAACCAACAGCCATTACTATTCCTTGAAGTCATATTGCGCCAACAAATCTGGAATTAAATCTGAGGAAATGGTACACATCACCACTGAGCCCAGTCAGCTTCTGCTTTATGTATCAAAATGAACTTAAACAAGAAAATTTGATGTTTACATGCCACAAATTTATGAATGATGTACAGTTTTACAGTGACACTGATAACAGCATATTACTGTCTTTGTCAATGGCATTTAGAGCAGGTGGCTTTTTGAAATAAAATATATATTCAGTGGAGCATCATTAAGAGCAATTGAACTGCCCCACATCTGTTTCTGAGGCTCTAAGAGCCAAAAAGCAGAGTTTGGAAGCTTTACAGGCATTAGCTGGTTTTGTGTTTTGTTCTGCTCAGGCAGTCACAGCCTTGTCTGTGTTTTCAGACATGAAACTAAAAGACAGAAGGATTTCTAGCAATAACCTTCTGATGAAATTCGCCTTTATCTACTTCTTGTTTCTGAGTGATGAAAAAATCCTTTATGGGCATAAGATTACTTAAATCAATAGTGACTTCTCCACACACAGCAATGCTTAGCTGCCTGTTCATCAAAATGCCTGTTGCACTCATTGTCAGCAGAAACATTCACTTGTCCAAATACTTAGCTCAGTGCTGTAGTAAACAGGGACTTATTTCTTTATACCACTAATATTCCAAATATTTATGTTTCCAGGCTTACTGGTATCAGGGGCAAAGTCTGGTTTCTGTATTTGTGATGGCATCAATGCTGCTATACTTGAAGACAGCTGGCGCTTCATAATAGCTGAACAGCTTGTTGGCAGTGTCACAGTAAGTGCCACCTTATTGACCATCCCAAAAGTGGCTGGCACTTGCTTCCCAGGAAACTTCCCTGAGTTTGCAGGCTGGGCTCAGTCCCAGGTATGTGTCTGTTCAGCTGTCACTAGCCTCCCTGTACACACTGCCTGCAAAATGATTACTACATAACATTGAATTATACAACTTGAACAGCCAGTTCTCTACAGTGGTCTTATCTGAGCCTGCTGGCTCTTCTGACTCTGCTCTCTGCACAGCATTTTATGTCACACTTTACGAGATACTTCACTTATCATTTTCCTCATGTATTGCCCCAGACACCTAGTCCAGTCCTGCTGACTCCATCCTGCCAGCTATTGCCTGCTGGACCAAGGTAAAGATAGGCTCCTCACACATGGTTAGCTGGCAAAAGTGGTCCATACAAATTTTGGTGAACATCTGGAGGGAATATGCCAAGCACAGTGATTTAGGCTGGACCATGAGAAGTGCTCATTACTGCATCTCTTGAAGCCAGCCTGTTCACCTGGGCATCTCTCAAGGCCAGGGTAGCATGCCCAGAGCAATGAAAGCACTGCAAAGAGTTGTCACTGGCAGGAAGCAACACTAACTGGAGTTCCATTATTGCTCAGCTTCATATACCATCTCTGAATTGTTGGTACTTATCTGCTATGGTGTTTCAAGACATTTCATTTCACCTCATGGAATAAGCATGTTTTATGGAATATCTTTGGAACATTAACCTTCCTGTGATCAGTAAGAAGAAAAAAGGTCATCCTGAGAACTACATCCTAGGAGACAGTTAGCTATTAAAAAAAAAAAAATGTAAATGGGACATAAACTCAGTTATGAATAGTCCTTGTAAAGAATATTATTTCCCTTAGTACACACCAGCAGAAAGCACAGAAGAAATTTTTGGAGAACTGTTGGAAGAAGGGAAAGATAGAGTACTTAGTTTCTGATGAAACTGAATTACTGTGGAAATAAATGATGTGACTGACAGGACCATCCTTGTCCGGTGCTTCATTTCTTTTTGTTAGTGGGTGGCAGACTAGTCTCTATCTATTAATCAATCAGGCCTTACTTCATTAGCTTTACTTCCCCCTGGATCTTTTCCCATCCTTGTCAAGGTACTCTGAGTCACACAGCAGGGATTTTGGACAGGTAGGGCAAGCTTTACACTTGATATCTGTAACTGACTATCAGTGCCTAACTGCTGCCATCAGTGCTTCATGCATCCAGTGAGCCTTGAAATCTCATTTTTGAGAGGGAAATAAAGGGGAGGAAGGAGGAAATGAGAGAATAAAGAGGGGAGACAAGGAAGGAGACATTCCTCCTGAGAGTAGATTTAAGAATAATCACAGCTTAAAGAGCATAGGCCAACTTTCTGTACGAATCCTGAGTATACAGGGATTCTAAGGAAACTAATCTCAAAATTTAGATCTACTCAGGGAGTACCACCTATGAAGAACAACTTGAAGGAAACTGAAAACAAGACATCACAATCAATATGTGGCCTGACTGGTTGTCCTGATACATCTCACCTTGCAATCAGCATTTTTGCTCTAGTACAACAGTTTATTAAATTATTGTTGTTTGATAGTTTAGAAACAATCTCTTTCCTCTGAATAATCAGAAATTCTAAGTGTATTATTCTTATTTTTTTACCTTGCATATATTCATCAGTGGAAGAAGAAGTCTGCAGCCATCACTGTAATTAAGGGTTCTGTTACAATATCAAAAAGGGCAAGCAGTCTTCAAAAGTGAACAAAACAGCACTTTCTGTTCCCCAAATAACAAGGGTACAGTGCTACATTGAGATTATTTTAAGCCATCCAAAGAACAATAATCTTTAACCAAGTCCATAAATTTAATCATGAAAAAAACCTTTCAACTAGACTAGCAGTCCTGTCACCCTAGAATTTCAAATAATAAATGTGAGAATCACTTAAAAACTCCTCAGTGACAGTGAAACACACCTCTGTAACTTTACAGTATATGAAGGAGCCCAGGTACTAGCATCTGACCACAAAAAATCATGGCTTTACATGTGACAAGGATACAGTACTACACATTGTCCTTATTCTTCCTTCCCACTAGGTGAACTTGTATCACTAATGAGCTTTATTTCTCCAGTTATGCAAATCTGGTAAGAATGGAAGTTCCACAGAACATGGCAATGCCCACTTTGCTCAATTTTCATCCAACCACAAGCACATAATCATGCAAGTGGTGTTCAAGCCCATAGTCAGAAATAGCTCCCTTGCCTACACCTTCCCAAGCTGCAGCTTTCTGGCATCAGCCTCAGCTGCTACAAGGCCACTGGAGAGCCCCAGACCCCAATATTGGACCTTGAGACTACATCTGTCTGGGAGATGGAAAAGGACAAACACAAATCCCAGAAAATTTTCCTCTTAATCTGCAGTAAGATTCAACCCACTAGAAAACAATAGAGAGAGACATTCACTGGTTTTGACTCTGTGGATGCTTTATTCCACAAAATATTTCTGGAAATCTACAGAAAAGTTGCAAAGCATTTTTGCATGGAATTTATTTTCTCTGATCTTCTTATAAGCTTATGGTTTCCACGCTACAGATCTCATGGATGCTGTAGCAAGAACACTACCACTTGAAATGCCAGATTACTTGGACATAGAATTAAATTTTTTTTTTTCTCTAGCTATTAACATCTGAAAGCCCTGCCAGACTTGGAGAAATGCCCTAATTTATAGAAGTTGTCTGTTTAGTTAATGGAAAAATATACCCTTTTGCCCCCAATCCAGTGTGTGAAAGTATAGACATTTCATCCCAACAGAGCATCAGAGCACTACACTAAATTTTGTACAGTCCTAGCATGATTTCTTTGCAATTATGGCATATGCATTATGGCAAATCCCAAGTAAATTATGAACTCTGTACATTACAAAGGCACTGTAGAACACTGATTGATTTGGACAGTTTGTAGTTAATTAAGTTCATTTCCAATTCCATCTCTTCACACAAATTCAAAGCATTCTGCATTGGAAGCCCATTTTCAATTAGTAAGGAGGATGAAACAAAAAAGAATTAATTATAAAAGTGGCAATTCCCATTTAAATCATCATAGTGCAGCAATTATTTATGTTAAGTGTCGAGAAATCGGCAAGTTGTACTTGTCTAATTCAGTTTTTGCCTTGATATATATCTCATATATATTAAATCTGTACAAAGTAGCAGTGTAGCATTTTTTAATCTAAGGACTGAAATATAACTCACAAAGTCATACAGAGCTCCAAGAGGCAGAAAAACGTCTGTGCTCAGCTAGAGCCAAATTCAGGGTCTTGGATTGATTCAGCTTACTGTTATTGCACTCTTCCTTGGACTAAAGCAAGCACCCCCCCTTGAAAAAGCAGTGAAGGAATACCAGAACTTTATGTAGAGGAATATCGACCTGAGGAATGGTTACCCAGTTTTATTCTAGTGCTTGATGCTGTTCAAAATTATATAAACCACTACTGGAAGTCACCACAGGGAAGAATGGTCAGGAGAAATTTCATATACCCTTTTAAGACATTTTTTACTATGAGTACATTATTAGATCTTTACATCTGATCATCCTCAGATTTGGGTAATTACACCATTAAACCTTACTCCAACTCTCTACAGAGAGCACCCCATAAACTCTTCCAGCAAATTCTGCAATCTTTCCCAAATTCCCACTTCCCATCCCCCTTTTTTTCTTTCTATGTGAAGATTTTCCTCAATCACTTCAAAGCTATTAAGAAAAAAACTAGTAATATGAGGATTTTTTTTTTTCCTTTTCAATTGGCCACCAGGTATTTTGCAGTAAAATACCACTTAGTGCTCCTTCAGGGAGACTACTCATCCAAATTAGGTACTAAATTACAAAAGCTAAATTCCAATGGAGCAATCATCAGAGTCAAATAGAAAAAAATAAAATCTCTTTTACAGTATTTTCACTATAGCATTCATAAGTATATTTAAAAGATCAGTTCAAGGGTCTAATTTCCAACTATACAGGCAAAAATATATTTAAACTAATACTAGTCATGCACAGCTGGCTCTCCTGCCTTGCTTCATCAGCTTCTTCAGGAGCAAGTGCTTACCATGTTTGCCCTACTCATCCAAGTCTCCATCACAGAGTGATGGAGAGAAAAACAAAGAAGATGCAGATACTGAAAATTCTGTGCCTCTTGGAGCTTTCAAAGAGCAGTGGGTTAAGATTTGTTTTTTACACCACAATCTTGAGAGAGCCACAACAGTGTCTTAAAACATACCCCGGTGACAGCACCACTAATACAATCACTGCCACTTCAGCAGCCCTGCATCAGGCAGAGGGAATCCTCCATCATCTGCCTTGTCTGTATTTTATAAAACTGAAGAAGCACAAAGTGTCTCTGTCAGGCCAGGCTTGAGTTAGAGAACTGGAATCACTGATGTCACTTGAATCGACAGCTGAGCTCCCATTAAGGTCAGCAGAAATAAGACTAGGTCTGCTGTTTCTTAACAGCCTCTTCAAAATAATGGCAACAACAAGCATGAGATTGGGTTGACAAACAGTTTCATGCAAGTGTGACCTTTTAATTCAGTAGTGACATTTGTATCCTATTAGCAAAATACCGTTTTGTATTTAAGCAATAATTGCATTTTCTATGCAGACAAATGACATGTAAATCAATAAATGGTGAGGCTGCAGGCCAAGCATGTTATTGATTTTCATTCATGTTAATCTCCAGGCTTAAGGTTGAGAAGATACAGTGTATGATTTTTTATTTTTAGTTTTTTTGCAAGTTACATGTTTGAGATCAGACAGAAGTATTCTGAGAATTAAGAAAGGTTTTCCCTGACGGAAAGAGAGGAGATTAAAAAAGGGCAAGAATTTAACAGCTCTAATGGAAGGGAACACAGTATCTTAAAAGCAAATGTTGAATGGATCAATAAAGGCTTGTACAACACGCTTGTCATCTACTCAGTTGTTATGGTTAATCAAACTGTGCATGCATATCATACTAAATGCACTACCATGCACTAAAAGAACAAGAAGCATATGGAAATCTCAGCAAGAGCCACTCTTACTGCTTCTGCCCATAATAAGAAAACCAAATCATTCAAAATTCACTTCAACTCTAGCAAGTGACAGTTACGGAGAAAGGTGCTCCTGAAACATGAATAGCATATTTCCAAATTTGCTACAAAAAATAGAAATTGTAATACAAAACTATGAATACAAAGTAATGATCTCCCTGTTTTCCTCTTATAAACAAATCAAATTCATGGGCTGGATTTTCATTGGACTTGGCTGTGAGAAGGCCAGGCTTCAGAGGAACACGGCTTTAAGAATCAGGCTGTCGGTAATTAAGGAAATGGTATTATGAGAATTAAATATGAACAGTGATTTTTTACAAATTACTTTTCAGAAAATACAAACTTCAGTCATTTGCAGTTCCTCAGTTCTATAGCTGCAGAGAGAAGAAGAATCTAGATTATTCCCTAATGTAACAAAAATGTGATCACTGTGTGGTCTTGACAAGACCATGCGGCCTGAGTCTCTTAAAAGCACAACCAAGTAAAGAAAAACTGCAACACCCAGGCACAGCCTCAGGCATCCATGGAAGAGAGAAGCAACCTGAGCTAGCAAGGGTACCCATGCATCGTTTGTATGAGACATGTTTGGCTGCTTCTCAGGGTCACAAGAAATAGGAAATTAATTACACTTTCATTGGTATAGTACTGCAGTAAAAGCACTGACTTTTTCTAGACTTTCTCCTAAATCATCCATAAGGTCATTCACTGAGAATATTTTAGGAGACTCAGGCAGACTTATTTGGGATATTTTTCCCATAAATTTCTGCATGACAGCCATGATTTAAGATTACTTATGTTTAAGTTCTTTACTGTGATTGGGTAGATAATGTGAAAGAAAAATTTAATGCTGGTTCACCAGGTTCACCTACACCTTTGCTTAAGGAATCATCCTGCAATATTCTTTCACACTATTCTAAAAGGAGCAAAAACTTATATTAATTTCCTCCACAACAGACATTTTTCATTCCACTAGAAGCTATTTTGAATATAGAATATACAATCTAAGTGCACTTCTTCAGTACATAAGACTTCATAATATCCTACAATTGCACCAACAGGGTAAGACACTTTTCATCTGACTGTACTAAATTATTGATCTACTGGTTCCTTTTTCAGATTTTAAATCACCCTAACAGAAGGAAAAGTAAATGCATTAGGACATTTCCAGCCTTGGTGAGAAAATACAAGAGGGTAGTTTAAGTCCCAACAGAAAAATAATCATATAGAGTATCTCACAGTAATCCATCTGATTTTAAATTAACTACACAAAAAGCAACTTATTTTTAAATCATATTTTTAGTTTGCTTGGGAATTTACTGTATAAGTCACATCTATCAATTCCTGCAGTTTGGGTATTGTGGTATGAATAATGCATGCCTATGTTGTGTGACAGTAACAGCCTTCACTCTTCAGCACTCTACATTTCTTGTTCCAAATGTGACATAAAATAAAATTTTCCTCAAGTGGTTGAAAAGAAGAAATGAATTATGAATATATCAGAGAGACATTCTTTTTCTTTCAGAAAAAAACAAATACTATGCAAAATGTCTAGAATTGCTTATTAAATTTAGTGAGGGCCTAAAAATTTAGGCAAAAAGTGTGGTGTTTTCTTAAAAAAAGAAATCCCTGCACGTAACATCTTTTTAAACTTAGCTAATGAGAAGTTCCTCAGGTTCTCATGAACCTGTTCAGTAGCAAACAATAAGCATATCTCTTGACCACCTGCAGGTGTGAATTGATATGGATTCAATTTAGTCACCTTTTCTTAATTTCAAAATTTTTGCTTTCTTTTACTTATTTTGGAGGCTCTGCCAACCATCTCCAAAGCATCAGGAAACTGCATCTGTCAAAAACAGGTTTTAAGGCTGAGCAGAGCACACAGCAGCTCCCCAGTTCTTCTCTGGCAGTCTTGATTTCTATTTCTGAAGCAACTCAAATGATATACTTAANGCCAACCATCTCCAAAGCATCAGGAAACTGCATCTGTCAAAAACAGGTTTTAAGGCTGAGCAGAGCACACAGCAGCTCCCCAGTTCTTCTCTGGCAGTCTTGATTTCTATTTCTGAAGCAACTCAAATGATATACTTAAGTATCTGATTCACTGTTCATAATGCAGCACCATAGATCTGCCAAGATGTTAAATGCAACTTTGGCAGCACAAGTAATCATGAATCGACAAGAACTAGTACTCAGTGCTTTACCTGGCTCAGAAAATACACCTGAAACCACATCTGTATGGATTTTTTGTCTGTGGTCTCCTCTCCCACTCTTTCTGTATGTTCTTCAAAAAAGTAGAACAAAGTGTTTGTCTTCCTCTTTTTCACTACCTCAACATATTACTTTCTTTTAGGGCCAAAAAGTGACAAGGGCTTTATTTTCACAGAAGAAGCCCAGTACCCACTTGCCCTGGATCTAGAGCTCTTAATTTTTTTGACTTTTCTCCAGGTTTGAGCACTTGGCCGTGAGGTTATTTGGACTGTTGCAACAACTGTGTGAGACAGTTCTATGTTTGGTGTGTGGGTAAAGATTCAAAGAACCAGGAGCAGAAAGGTCAGACAATTACATTCATAATTAGGTGGGTTCGTGGTGGGGCAGGAAAGATTAAAAAAGTACATGCTTCATTTCAAATTCACACAGCAACCAGAGCCAAACAATGGAAACAAACCATCAAAACAAAATTTTCCACAGAAAGTATTTGGATTTATGTCTTAAAATAGGTATGCACCCTCATTTTTAAGGGATTAAACGAGTAAAATGAAGTATTTCAGAGGGAACTGTATTTTCTAGATACACAAAGTAACTTTTAAAATGGTATTGCTTCCTGAGGCAAAGAAAAATGCAATTAAGGATAATTTAACAAAACTTTCTTGCTACTTTCTGCTCCGGTAAATTCAGTGATGTAATGACAAAATTTATTCACAAAGGTATAATCTGTACCTCTACAGACCTGCCAACAGTACAGCCCTTTCCAAAAACCTTAGGAATAAACCTTGGCCTGGGGGTCACAAGGAGAAAGCAGCCCATCATTTTAACAGCAATAGTCTGGTTTTTCATTTGTTACAGGAAAGAAAATGTCTTATTTCAGGCAAAAATTTAGCCTCCAGCCCTTGGCTTGACCTTTAAATCACAAGGAACCTGAAGAAATGCCACAGATGGGTAATGGTTCACAATGTTCACCAAGGCTCAGTGACATCACACTGAAAGACACACAGCCATACTCCTGCTATCTGAGTTGGAAAGTCACCAGCACTAAGTGGATGATAACATTTGTTTTGAAGGAAATGTTAATTGAAATCGGCTGCTGCTCACAGCTAGGAAAAGGACCTGAAGAGATCAGCAGAAAGGAGGAGTGAAAAAAAGAGGGATGAGAGTTTTGCCAGATGAGCAGACTCCCAGCCAACAATGGGGAGGGCTCCATGTCTGATAATCCATTTTTAACTACAGCAAGATTGACTTCGACCTGAATAAAATACTGTTCCTGAAGTGCAGAAAGCCTATTATCTGCTCTTCTAAGCATGAGTGGGAGGTGAAGAAAACAGTCACATAAAATCCACATTTTCTTAATTATTTTTTAAGCAGATACTGGGACTCGAAAATCTCAAATTAAGAAAAAATAAAAATATTAATTTTGATGTACGACATGTAATGCTCATCACTTAATGATTATTTCATAGTGCAGACAGGTTTAATTACAGCCTTCAGTGCCTCCACAAGTTGGAAAAAGTTAATCTTAACTCTCGAACCTCAATCACAGGAATTAACTTCCTCCTCTCCTCCCAATACACACTTTGAAAACAACTTATTTTAACATTCACTTTTAAGCTGAACACCCAACTAAACCAAATGAAGTATTTGCTAAAATCTGCTTTTACAGCAGGAATCAAGGTTTACTTATGGGCAAGCAGTAAATTATCCTCACTCTGCATTAGTTGTAGCTCAGTAAAGCAGGAGCTCTGCAGGGCTGGGGGGACCCCATCATCACTGAATGACAGTTATAAACAAGAGACCCAGCTATCAGTGATTGCACTGGCTGAGCAAGCACAGAGACACAGAAACCTCAGAAAGCTCATTACAGCAGCCTGCCAAGCCTGAGCACTTGGCATATCTGTGATCAAGAAGTGTGGCACATCAAATTCCAGAAGAAAGATCATTTGAAAGCCAGGGGTTTTTTTTCCCCCCCCCGCTATGCTCCATCTCACAGGTACCCTGCAGGCATGAATAACACCTAAGCCTTAAAACTGCTCATTTTGCCAGGATCTTGTTTATTCATGAACACCTAGATGTTTATCTAGGTGCTTAATACACTCCCGAATTTATGAACACCTGAATATTTTGACAAACTGCACTTAAAAACCCAGTCGATGAAATAATCTTTCACTGATTTCAGAACTAAGCTCAGTTTCAGACAAGGTATGAAACACTATTTGAGGTAACTGCTTTGATGGAGCTATTGTACCTGGTATTTTGAGGAACACAGTAGATACCACATGTAATTGGTACTGCTGAGGCACCACTTTGAGTGCTGTGTCCAGCTTTGGGCCTCTCACTGCAGGAAAGAAGATGAGATCCTGGAGCAGATTCAAAGAAGGGCAACAGAGCTGGTGAGGGGTCTTGAACACAAGTCTTGTGAGAAGCTGGTGAGGGAGCTGGGGGTGCTCAGGGTGGAGAAAAGGAAGCCAAGGGGAGACCTTCACATCTCTGCAACTTCCTGAAAGGAGCATGTAACCAGGGGATTGCGCCCCTCTTGTTGCACCAGTGGAGGCGCAGGATGGATATTGGGAAAAAAATTTACATTGATGTTATTGAGCATTAGAACTTGCTGCCTAGGGAAGTGGTAGAATAATTATCTATGGAAGTATAAAAAAGACTGATAGACGTAGAGCTTACAATAGGTGGTGTTTTTTGTCACTGTTGGGTTGAATGTTGAACTCGATCTGAAAGGTCCCTTCCAACCTAGCAATTCTATGCTTTTTCTTGTTATAGCTCAGAGGACAATTGCTGGCCTTTGTGAAATAACCTCCTGGGCAAAGGTTCCAGATTTCCAAATAGATTTATTCACATCTCCTGCCAGGAGAAAAATGGATGCAACTACAAATTGAGGATAGTATTAAAGTCACAGCCCCATGGCAGTCACTCTTGGTAGGGTTAGGTCTTGATATAAGTGGCCTTGCCAGCTGGACAATTCACTCCCCTTGGGCAGCCAAGTTACTCCTCCCCTCAGTCAATGAACTGCTTCACTGTTTCCAGATGCCAGCACAGTAGGGATGAATCTGATTCAAAAATTCACATTGTTCAGCAAGGTCACCCTATTCTATTTTAAGCTGACCTTCAGTGAGATTTCCCTGACTTATTTTCTCCCCTTAGCTCTTCCTTGTCTTTTGAATAGGGGTGCAAAAGAGGCCTCTCTCCCTTCTTCTGCTTTGTTTGCTATCATTGCTCTATTCTTGTTTCTAGAGTGAATCTGCTTCCTACTGCTACATGTGTGCAACTGAAAAACTTGCTTCTGCCATTGCAAGATAAAAGTCTCCTTACACCAACATTTCCCTAAGCCATTCCAATGACTTCCAGTGATCACTAATGAACATGAAAATATGGTCATATTATGCAAACAAAACACCTGCTAAATACTTCAGACCTGGAGGCAGTTGAGTTTTGCACATACAGAAAAATTGCAAGTTAATTTATTGATAACATCAAAAATAGTTAAGTGAATTACTCTGAGTATCAACACATTTTTTTCTTCCTTTCCATTACATTCAAGTTGATTAACAGTAACAATACCCATTGTTTTGAGAAGAGATAAGACATAGTTTGCTACAGCTTTTCCAGCTTTTTACTGACCTCTTATTTCAAAAGAGAGTGCTCACTATTGTCTCTACAGTCTTTGATTCAGCAGTAAAATGATGCTTTTAAGAAAAAGAAAAGCCTAGCATCCACACAGGAAAAATGATGCATTAGAGCAATGAAAGTAATTTATTCATACCCCAGTGTGCAAGAGGCACTCTCAGCCAGATATATGCGTATGACAAAACTCTTTAGGAAATCAGCTTCTACAATAGAACATATTTGGAAAGGTAAAGCTGATAACCTGAGGTACACTGAATGGACTTCTTCCTTCAAGCTTATATAATTACAGCATTAAATGCTAAGCTTTTAAATGCATTAGACACACTCAGGACACAGGACACTTAATATTGAGTTCTTCACAAAAGAACTCAAGAGCGGAATTGGCTTATATTGTACATACCTGCAATTCATCTTTTTTTCTGAGAAGTAGGAAGAGGAGGCAGAAACATCAGTAATGGAAAGAAGGATCACCTTTTGCAGGGTTAGGTCTGTTGACTGCTACTTTTGAATTTATTTAAATTAATATTGTGGTGGTGTGGAGAAATTAAATTAGCTGGATACAAAAAAATCTAGCCCATTATCTCCTCAGCTGGATTCCTATGAACAGGACAGCTTTGATACAGCCACATAAGAAGAAAACCATCCCAGAGCAAGAATTAAAAGGCTCCTGATACAGAGTAACTACAACCTTGGGGAGAAAGCAGGTTGAGAATTGAAAAATGCTTACAAGTTCACATGGTTTCCAAGCAGGTGTAAAGGTAAGTAGATTCTGTTCATATGTCTTCTAAGATGGTGGAAACCTCTGCATTGTCTACCTGCAATTGCCTGCAATGCACTTTATCACAACCTGATTACCATCACTCACCTTCCTTTGTCTACAGCTGAAAGGTTACAGAAGTAAAATCTAGAGCACAAACCAAATTCATCCAGAGAATATAGCATCTAGTTCTGAGCAACTTATTGAAAGACTGAAATTATCACAGCTCTGACCACCATCCAGTGTCTTTAAAAAAAGACCCAATAAGGAGAGTATCTTTCCAGAGGTAAGAACAAATATCACATATCCCTTTCAAAAAGTCTTTTCTAAACTCATATTCTGTAATAAGGGGCAAAGAGAACAATATTTCTCTTCATTTTCTGGCACATATGTTGTGCCACCAATTATTATAGTGCCCTTCTAATAGAAATTTTATCATGTATTCAAGTTGGTGAGCAGACTCATTTAGCAGGCACAACAAATTGAGCTCAGCAGGCTTTATTTCAAGAACTGCAATGTCAAGTGGTCAATCCTTCATTTTTAATTTCTGGATATATGAGATGCAAATTGCATGTCCTCTCATTCAAACATCCAGTCATGGCAAATGGTTACAATTACATTCCAACATACTCTAAACCACAAGTAAACAACATTATCAAGCCGAGGATGTGGCAGTTTGGATCACAGTGAGTTTCCTAACCAGAAAAGTAAATACCAGAGTTTGTACCCTTAATGACATGTAGAAAAATTCAGTAATAATGTATTTTCTCTTTCCACACCTGAAAGCCTGAAAATATCATCTGCTTCATAACCTCTCTCTATCTAGATTTTAATCACCACTTAATGGCAAAATGCAATGTCCTGCTATACAGGACATAAAGTGGCATCTGCCAAACAGGTATCTGTCACTCTCTCCATAGCAAATAGGGCACCAGTGTTGATGGAATTCTAATTCTGTAATAAAAATTAGTGTTGCCAGGGCCTGATACTCTCCACAGTCAGGAGGAGCAATGAAGGGTGGTGAATCCTGACTGACAGGTGATACTGGGCTAATGACACCAGTGAACATTTTGGCAATCTCTCATGGCTTTATGGCTAGCATGACATAGCAGACTCACTGGCAATTCTCAAAAAACAAAATAGAAACTTACTTTAGCTAGCAGTCTCTTTCATTTAGCAACACCAGACACTTTATTTTAAGCTCCTTTAACTATTGACTGTTTTATTTTTATTTGGCACTACCAAGCAACTTCCTCTGACATACGATATCATAGCAGTCCAATCAACTGCTTATACAGCAATAATTAAGCTAAGACTGCTTCCCCTACATAATTGTGAAAACCCTTATCATGATAAATCAAGTTCCTGCTTCAAATGCAGATGGAAAACACTGCATTTTACTGTAACGGTTCAAAATACACAAACTTGTCAATTGCTTCCTGAGCTAAGCAGGTCAGAAAAACTTGTTATAAGAAAACAAAAAGAAAGAAGAGGGTTAAATGCAAATAAACTAATTAATTTTAAAATACAAATCAACAGCAATACTATCAGGAATTTTATTACTTCTGCATTGCACATCCGTACTCTAAGCATGAAATAGATCTTGCCTCACAGCAAGCCTTTTTTAAAGGCTCCTGATGAATTGTAAACATTTGTTTCTATTGCTAGAGTGCCAAACTATTGACCCATAGCACCTTACAGTTACTCCCACTTTGACAGAATAACTTGAGGAAGATGCTGCTTTTAAATGCCAGATGTATCTTGATGTTTGAGTTGGTGTATGTAAAATCCAGTGGAATGCAAAGGGAAAAGGTAATCTGGCTTCCTAGCAGGCTATGGCAGAGCACTACACAGCAAGAGTGATTAATCCTCACCCAGACCACATATTTACACTTACTGTTGCAATAATATTTACTTAGAGTGTTATACATCACTGGATTAAAGCAGATAATCATACAATGTGTTGGGTTGGAAAAGCCCTTCAGAGGCCATCTAGTCCAACCCCCTGCAGCAAGCAGAGACATCCAGCACTAGATCAGGTTTCTCAGAGCCTCATCAAGTCTGACTTACAGTAGTCTGCACATCACAGACCAACATACAAAATGTTTGGGTATTTGGGGTTTTAAAAGGCACATGGATGCCAGTCTGATTCCCAATACTATAGTAAGCACTTCATTAAACTATTGCATTTTCACAAGCAAGTTTAAAACACACTGAGTCAAGGCAGATGTTCTTTAAATAAGATGCTTTTGGAAGCAGAACTTTCACCTCAGAGCACTAAGCAGATCCATGCTTTGAAATATGGGCTATGGGAACACCAGAAGGTCACCCAGGAGGTCTCTAGCAGAACAGGGATCTTTAGGTTTCCTTCTGTTACTATGGAAATGGAGATGACAGTAACATGATTGAGGATGAACAAATTTAGTAAGAAAAAGTACATACCTATAAAAATTACATCATACTGCATTGATTTTGAAGGGTCTAGACAGTAAATGATTGGGGTTATGTTTCTTCGTTGGCTTATTTAATGAGGAAAGAAATCAGATTTTTTTCTCCCTGATGCACATGACAACACCCTATTAAACAACCAAGCTGAAACTCTACAGAAGTAGGAAGGAGGAACCAGAAAGTAGTTTTAGTATAGAGGGAGAGGTTTATCAAGATTTAGACATAAATTGCCTGAAAATCTGTTGAGGTGTGCTGTGAAACCAAGCAACTATCCACTCTGTATGCTAAAACTGTTAATTTTTATTGGTACTACTATTTAGGCCTGATTTAAAAAGATTTGACAGTCTTTCTGAGTTGTAAATATCAGTCTTTGACACAGTAGCCTACTGGCAGAAGATTTTCTTCAGCTACTGTTCCTGCTTTGTTCTGCATTTTATGTCACTATTTCAGTTCAGAAAATTTTCTTTTCCATGACCTGGCAGAGTTAATCCCCAGTGAAAAGATTAAGATGTGACACTACAAGGCCAACTACCTTCCCCTCCGTGGTAATAGGACTGACCTAACTCCATGCAGTCAAGTTTCACCTCCCAGCTAGAGCCTGCACCCAGAGCAGCAAGGGATGCTGAACAGCAATTCTTGCCTTATGTTTCAGCTTAGAGAGGAGGCAAGAAATAGCCAAGCAGAGATTCATAGAAGGCTCAAGAGATACACACAGCTGAACTCTGTTCATACACTGTCACTGGTTTGTAGCATTCACCCAGACAGTGCAGCAATCGTAGTTTGGATTGGAAGGGACCTTAAAGATCACCAAGTTCCAATCCTCCTGCCATAGGCAGGGACACCTCCCACTAGTTCAGACTGCTCAGTGCCTTCTCCAGCCTGGCCTTAAACACCTCCAGAGAGGGGGCATCCAATCATCAACAACCTCAATCTGTTCCAGTGCCTCACCACCCTCACTGTGAACAATTTTTGTCTTATATCTAAGCTTCATCTCCCCTCTTCCGATTTACATCCATTATACCTAGTCCTTCCACCATATATCCTATTAAAAAGTCCTACCCCAACTCCTTCAGCCTGTTGCTCTAGCTCTTTAGTCATCTTTGTGACCTTCCTCTGGACCTACTCCAACAGCTCAATGTTCTTCTTATGTTGAGGGTCCCAGAACTGGATACAGTATATGAAGTGGGGCCTCACCAGAGCTGAGAAGAGGGGCAAAATCACCTCTTGACTTGCTGGTCACACTTCTCTTGATGCAGTTCACTTGTGCAAACTGAGTGACCAGGACAATGAGAAGATGAGAATCTGTGGACATCTACTGCTGAGTGCAGTAACAGCACCATGGTATTTCTTTCATTCCAGATAAATTTACTGGATGCATTTAGCAATGCATCCATGAATGGAATGTAGTTAAGTGCTGTGCAGCTGTTTACTACTGAAGAGCAACACTGCAGAAAAGCTTAGGAGAGAAGCAATCATCACATCACATGGAAACATTGAATTCAAATGAAATTTCAATAGTCTTGAACTGCGAGAATGTGACTACCTGGTTTGATTTTGTCCAGAATATAGGAGATAAGGAGTACTGGGGGACAGTTAATGCACACAGCACTGTCAGAAGAATGGCAATTTTTCCTCGAGGGTACTAAATACAGATGACTGTGTTAACACTTCAGCTATGTTAACACTAAAAAAGATATATACTTGATTCATCACATACTATATTTTCATAATATTAATTTTCTTTTGATAGCATAACTTCTCAGGTGTCATAAAAGCTGATTTTTAAATAGAAACTATATGTTCATTCAGCTCAGAGAAGTCAAAGTATCTCCACTGCATCTTCTTGACACCAATTATTCTGTAATTCTATTGAAGTTAGACATGTAATGCACTCTCACTAGCTCTAAAGGCACAAGGCAAGGAGGAAATACGCAGAAGCTGTGCAAACAGACCATTTAAAGTGCAGGCTATTATAAAGATTGTACATACAATATCCTCATCACTAAAGCATTACAGGCACCTTTTATAAATGCTGGGAAGTCCTAAAAAAAAAAAAACAAAATTAGAAAGATAGTCTTTTGGTTCTATACTCTTAAATTAATAAGGAAGTTCTTAACTTGCAAACTATAGAAATTTGTCCTTATTTCCTTCAACTTGATGAACACATGCATGATATCTGATACATTCACAACACTGTTTTATTTCTTACAATGGAAAACATAATTCTTAGAATAAAAAGCATACTTTGCAGCTGAGATTCTTGTGCTCGGGAGTGCTGCAGACCCTACTCAGCCATCAGAAAACACTTCAACATCAAAGCTAGAGATAGGATGGAGGACAGCCGTGAAGGGACTGTTGCATTCTCTCTTCAGTCTCAGACCCCAAGATATCCTAGGGCATTATTTCACTTTCGCTTATGTGCAGGAGTAGAAAACAGCAGCCTTGGAACACTTGCTTGTGTTCCTTACTTCCCTTCTTTGGCATTTCTTTCCTACATCATTCAACGTCATCATAAGAGTTAAATCAGCTCTAGGCAGACATAAAGAATCCCTTTAACAATTCCCCTGAAAAGTCCCTCTCTGTTTCTCAGTGGAGCAGACAACTGCAGTTCTTTGTTCTGAACAGATGCTATAGCTCCACATTCAAACTGTTTTCCCCCATTTTCAGGCCCAATGCCTGCATAAACAAATCTAATTTGATGAATTTTTATTCTACTAGTTTTACCAATGGATGTTTGAATGAGTGTTGGACATTGACATTGAAGTGTTGTTATTACATTGACTAAGTTTAAATTACACCATGTGGAAATTCAGTTTATTCTTTTACTACTTTGATCACTGGGTAGATGTACAATTTGTTGATTAGAAATTATCTTCATAAAACTAAGATTTTTGGATAATAGAAACAAGGTGGATGCTGGAGGAGACATTTAATTGAACTGAAATGTGCTATAACATGGAGCTGTAACACTTATGGACATTTTGAAAAACGAGAAATCATGAGATTGTTGCCTTCCACAGATTTCACTAGAAGTGGCCTTATCTAACAGTATAGAGAAAAGGGAACCAGCTGGAAGCATAAAGTGGATGGAATTTTTTCCTCAGAGAAGTGTAATATACTCAATGCCAATTCATACTTTCCCTCTCCTAGAAGAGATTTAGGAACACACAAGTCGGTGAGAGATGAAAGCTGCACACATGTCAGGGCGATACACAAGACAGAGGGCACAGAAGGTTTAATGCCCTCAATAGCAGGAAGATGTGAGTGAAGAGTCAGAAAGGCTGAGACAGAACTACCCAGCTCCTTTGGGTCCAACTGCCTTCTTCATACCCTCCCCCACTGTAGGAACAGACCATCATAGACGGTAATTGAAACCATCACCTTCTACCATATGCAAACAATAAAAGCAATAGTCTCTATTAACAGCTCTACCACTGCTGTCAAAGCAAAAGCCAATCTTCCACAGTCAAGTTCATCTTCACTAGCATTTTATGCACTTCTGTGCTTGCAGATGGGGAAAGCACAGTCTCCATGGCAATTTTGACCTCTTAGCCAAAGCACTAGATAGTGCTCCTAATTGCTCATTCATTAAATATCTTTTATATCTGTTTCCATTAGTAATATATCAAAGATGACATTGTTACCTATACAGAAGATATCATTATTCAAACAGATTATATGAATGGTTTTACAGCCTCTTTAAATTTCCTTATTTGCATCATTCTGTATTTAAGACATTTCCAGTATCTAAATGTTGCATTTCTTCTCCATCTATTCCCAAAGGAACCATCATAACTTATCATAAGTAACTCCAAACAGCAGAATTCCTAGACAAACACATGATTTATGATTTGGCTTTATAAAGATCTTACATTTAACATTCAAAGTATTATCAAATATTCTTGTAAGTCAATAGATATTCTGTCTGAATATCACAAGACACTAAAAGGGCACAAATAAGAATGTTTTTAGACAAGCTGTAATCATTCCTTTAGGGTTTCTGGGTATTTATTGCAATTAAGGAGCTAACCGTTTGGTTGAAGGCAGTGAGAGATATGAAGGGTTCACTGTCCTTGAAGTGCATGTTCATTTTTTCCTACAAAGATAATCCTGGGAGCAAAATCAAAATATTCCCCACAGTACACATTCTTGCTTTAAGACACAAAAATAATTTGATTTGGATTGCTCAATTCTGATGCTCAAGCTACTGGTAACAAAACATACCAAAGCATTTAATTCATTCTTCAGCTTAATGTACATAATTTTTTTCATGCCAGACTTGTTCTACAGTTTTGCATTCTACCTTCCAACACAGGTAAACAAATTAAATTCTAGCTTTTTCTAGCCATCAGAACTTGGCCCATCTTTTAGAACAACTTAATTGAAACTAGATGTTTCATTCCGAAATTGTAAAGGATTCTGAAGAAAATTAGCTGCAGAGGAGACAGGAGGCTTTCGTGGCAGAGCTGAAAGCTTCTGAAAAAATAAATTGCAGGAGAAACATTTTTAAAAGACATGCTAAATGTTCTTACTGGTGAGAGAATGCTGACATGGCTGCCAGTTGCAGTGTGCATCCAAACTGTCAAACATAATTGCTTGGATATGTAGCATAATAAAAAAATTTTCATTGAAAAAGTCTTAAGAACACTAAGTAATGTAACACTGGCTTTTACAGCATTAAAAACAAATAGACTTGTGTCAAGTCACTGTAGTTAGAAAAATACAGAAAACCCATTAGATTTCAAAGACAGACAAATTATTAAATGTTTTTTGCCTCTTTGATCTGCACAAAAGTTACAAATCATTCCTCAGGAACATTTTCAGTTCAAACTTGCCTCCTTAAAAAACGCTTTTCAGTCTGTGCATTAAAACAAAAGCTATTCTCAATGCAAACACTTAACTAGTAATTTCTGCATGTTGATAATTGCATTAATTGTGTAGCAATCTGTGCATCTGTGATATTGTTGTGACCTCTTCAGCTGAAAGTAACTTCTAATAGGCACTCTGAAAATTCAAGAGTCATTGACATGAGTGCAAGAATGTTTTATTTACAAAGAAACATGTTCAGCTGGTAAACAGGAATAAAAAGAACTCAAGATAATCTGAAAGATGAAGGCAAGAAGCTGCCATTAAATGGGGCATAAGAAAATGGAGTAGCAAAGCCAATTTCTATGGGTTTCCTGCTGCCACAACTAGTCTAACTTCTTTCCTGAAGTAGAACATTTTCCCTTCAAGAGCTTTATTCTAACCCCAGTATATCTGGAAACTTAGCCAGGGCATGTTCTACTTCCCAGGGAAAAATCAGACAGGCAAAAACAAAACTAAAAGCCTCATTAAAACACAACCTTCATACAGGCCAGATCTTTTTTCACTATCTCAGGAAGAGAGAGCATGATTCCTGCTGGGAGACATGGAGGACATCTCCATCTTCTATATGTACCCATGTACTAGAAACCAGTGCAAAAAACTGTAAGAATTTTTTTATTTTTGTTTAAACTGGAAGAAAAAAAGTTGATGATGAAGCAGTGAAAAGGAAAAGGGTAGTTTCCTACTTCATCAGTCTTATTTCACTTATGCAAAATAAGTTCAGGATTTATTTTCTATCAAGTTTATACGTATTATATTAACATGAAGGCCTTTATGCCTTCTAAATAGTATACAGTATAATCCATTCCTCATAAAAACAAATCCTAGCACACATGAGCTAGATTTTCTGGAGGAGTTATCTAGTGCCCTCTCCTTGAAATTCTGTTTTGTGTTTCCAGATCTAAATTCTATCCTAAGAGGTAAATCCCACATCAGAAGGCCACATCTGAGATGATGGGGAAGTACATCTTTCCTATGCTTGTCCTTCATGAATTATAGATGTGTGTTTTATGTTGGAGTTTTACATGCAGCAGCAATTTCAACTATGTGTCCTGTATATTTTATACATCACATAAAAATAAAGACCTAAAGAGCAGGAAGATCTGTATTTTCCCTTAAACAACGCAGAATAGTTACTGAGAACTTCTGTAGAAGACTGAAGGAAAACTGATAGAGAAAAGTCAATTTTGATGAAACAAAAAGACAACACATACCTTTGCATTGCAGTCCCACACAGCACTCCCAGCCTACTGAGAAGGGACCTGCACCTATCTCCTACTGCTCTTTATGACATCACTGTGTTATCTCCTCTGTCAGAGGTGAGGTCATCCCACCAACACCACACCTTCTAGGAGCAGGTGGTAGCATCTGACTCCAGTAAGAAAACACTAAAAAATTAACCTCACCTTTTACTACACATGGAAATACCTGAACAGGTTTTCTGCCTTAAAAGAGTAGGTTCTTACTTTGCATATAACAAGGCCAATGCAGCATGCATCATTTTAGGAGAAAAAGAATGTAATTAGAATATATTTTTCCTGAACTAAGTACAATGAAGGGCAGATCCCCCAGTTAAATGAACTGCCCTGCATAATTAAAGAAAAGTAACAATTAAGAGCTCCAAATCTCATATCTTTGTAATGACAGTGTTCACACTTGCCCCCCACATTAGCAGCTGGAAGACAGAACAATCACAAATTTAGAAAGACTTGAGCAGACCGACTCCAGGAAACTGAGGGCAGCAGTATAGACATTACACATTCTGCAAGGTTAAACTAAATCCCTCAAGTTATGTAAATAAATTATGGTAACATTGTCTGACAGCTTGTATTAAATAAGATTAATTCAGCAAGCATAATATATGCAGGGATCTTATTCCACCCGTGCTTCCCTCTGCACCTTCTGGCAGATGAGGCAAAACTCAACACCCAAAGAAGATTCTGCCATCAGAAAGCCCATGCAAGGAAGTCCTACACCTGGCTGTTCAGCAACAGTGGGCATTCCCACAGCTCTGTAGAAGCCAATTTCTGAGCCTCAGCCCATCTGACTACACACTGCACACCCCCAGTTCTCACTGAGAGGTGACACATGGAATTTCACAGAACTGCCAAAAAAGGCATAATGTTGAAAACTGACTCAGAGACTTAGGCTGGACAAGGCACTGAGCAACCTGATCTAGTGGGACACATCCCTGCCTATGGCAGGGGGTGGGAACTAGATGATTTTTAAGGGTCCCTTTCCAACCCAAACTATTCCAGTGATTACCAGGATGACTTATAAGCTGTCCAACCTGTGGAACAATAAAAAAATAAGAACTACAAAATAACTCAGAGGCAAGGAACCAGCTTTGAGACATTCAGGACACTCTTCTCTCCCAAGGTTTTATTTTTAAACCTTTTTCTCTGTAAATGAAGGCCCCAAACACAGCAAACCAAAAGTCCACCAGGAAATAGTAGTAGTAGTAGAGAAAGTCACCTCCATAATTAACACTTATAGTGCTATTTTTTGATAACACTAAAGCATTTCCGAACCTAGGAAACTCCTTTTGGGGAGTGGGGGGGAGGGAGCTGATACAATTCCATCAAACCTACCATTTAAGAATTCATCATTGTTCTTATTTTCCCCCCTTCAGTTTGGCTTGGCATCCAACCCTAGGAATTTTCATTCCGATTCTGCTTTCACACACAAAAGAATTAATTCCTGTAGGAAAAAAGCCCCACAGATGTACCATCCACATGCTGCTGCAGAAAAAGTAGAGCAACTCACACAACTTTGAAGTTCTGAAATGCAGCCCTAACCCCTTTCCCACAGAAAAACTTGCAAAAATACTGAAGAATAGATTTCATTCTAGTGATTGTATAATAGCATTCAGTTTATAAACCACTTAAAAAGAATATATTTTCCTTAAAGGCAGAATAAATGAAAAAGGGTTTATTTGAAAATCTCAAAGTAACCCTATAGGTATAGATCACACAAACACTAAAGGTGTGGAGACGCTGCAAATAGCACTCTGTCCAAAACCACAAAACATTCACCTCACAATACATTACCACTTCATAATATGTTAGATTAAGACTGACTTTATCTATCTATTGTTTGCAGCATGACTCTAGCAAGGAAAATTGTTCTGCTCTTGGGAGGTTTAATCTTAGTTCTTAATCTCCATTTCAACTTTCATCTTAAATTTGCTGCTTTCAAGTATCAAGCCAAATTGATTTGATGCTTAATGCCTGACAAATAAATAATGAGCCTCTGAATTAGCCCACGTGTGATAAGGCAATGATCCCATTATTTCTAACATTCTTATAATCAGGCAATGATTAAATTATTTCTAATGTCCTTAGCAGGAATGCAAAAACACACTAAAGAGATCCTTAACAAAGCTCCCCACCATGTTTTTTTATTAAATGCTCTTAATTTGAGAATTTTTATCACATGATTACACTAGCTGGGGCATAAGAGCTTATTTTAATGAGAATGGGAAGAGCTCAAGCAGTGGGTGTTCTGGGTATCTCTTTGACATCTTTACAACCATTTGCCATTTTAAGCATGATTATCTGAATAGTAACCATTAGGAAGGTTGATTAATGCTTTTTAAATATTCCAGATCTTGGGATAGCACTCAGTTTATTTTGTCAAGGAACAGGCTGGAACAAAGCTCCACTACCTCTACCAAGGACCCTGCACAGTGTAGCTTGGGTAGACAAGACCTTGCACTCAACTCACTGCCAGCATCACTGACATTTCTATTTACAGAGAACTAAAATCATATACAATACCCAAAGACTTACCTTAATTAATATCATGTCCACCTCAGAAGTGTGAGCACAGTTCCAGTGAAAAAAATGGGGTAGGCAGTGGGCTTTCAGTTTGCACCTCCAGGACACTGCAATTGATAGCAGGCACCTATTGAAGTGCTCAGAATTAACATGAAATGCTATTTAACATTCTATTTTAAAAAAAATCCTCAACATATTGAGCTTGCAGAACAAAGAAGTGCATTAAAAGCACTGATAAAGGTATTAAAAGATAATATTTGATGTATGCCTATCTAGTACATTAATATTGAATCTGGTTGTAATATGAGCTGCACTGGTTAAAATTACATATTTCTCTTTTCCTTGAATCAGAGGAGACAGTTACAGGAAAAAAATCAATATCTAAAGCTTACAAAGCCAGAAATCTTTTTACACCACTAAGATACCACAGTGATAAAGGCAATGAAATAAAGGTCAGAAATATACAAAATAGATACTCAATGCAGAGACATTTGAAACGTGCTGAAATTAGCAATGCCTTGTTCTTAGGGAAGTTTGCCCTAAAAAGCTACTCCTGCCAGTGTAACACACCCTCTTCCACCCATCAGCCCACAAGCACACAGCACACCTCAGAAGTGAGCAGGCTTACCTAATGTGTGGAAAAGAGATGGGAAAAACTTCACTGTTGGTTCTGAAAACAAGGAAACAATTTGCCATTCACCCTACTATTCACCCCTGAGGCTAGCAGTCATTCCAATGAAAATACTCTTTGAGAGGAAAATTTTGTGATGCTTCAAGTCTCTGTAGATGGCAAAAGAAATAGCTGAAGTCCTCCTACCTCACCAGGCATTTCTGAGTTACTGCAGCACGTTGCAAGCAGGTGAGGGACAAATCTCTTTAACAAGATAGGGAATGGAGGAATTGACATGAGGACAGAAAGCTGCATCTGATTTGCTTCCCAACTGGCTAAATCTCTTGCATGCTGCCCAATACCCAGATATGTATCCTGAAGTTATCACTGTTCAGCAAAATTCAAAAATTACAAAGCAGCAAAATGTACTCCTGGTCACCACAGCAAAACGCAGGCTATGCAGAATGCTCTCCTGCCAACGATGAGCTGCATATATTCCACCAACACTTTCTCAAAGAGCAAAGGCTCCATGACACTTTCAGTTCCTGGTTTGGTTTTAATAGGATATGTGATGGAAGGACTAGAAATAATGGATGTAAATTGGAAGAGGGGAGGTTCAGGCTAGATATAAGAAAGAAAATCTTTACAGTGAGGGTGGTGAAACACTGGAACAGGTTGCCCAGAGAGGTTGTGGATGCCCTCTCTCTGGAGGTGTTTAAGGCCAGGCTGGACAAGGCACTGAGCAGCCTGATCTAGTGGGAGGTGTCCCTGCCTATGGCAGGGGGGTGGAACTAGATGATCTCTGAGGTCCCTTCCAACCTGAACTATTCTATGATTCTGTTCTATTGAGACACACACGGAACACAAGTACAGCTGCAGCTGAGGAGAAAAACTGCATAGGCAGTGCTGGTGCCATTCGTGAGAGTGCCTGAGCAGCACTGGAACCACAAAAACCTTCCCAGAAGTATCATTCCCTATTGTTCTGTATGATCATTCTTTAGCTTTTATATTATGATCCCAGAAACTCCTTCTTGCAAGCTGCTCCATGTTACACCCTCTGCAATCAGTCAAATTTGCCTACAGCAATGCAGACACTGAACAAAGAAACTTCCCTCACAGGAAAATCGCATTTCTGAGGACAATCAGCCTTCACCTTTCATGAGTGAAATAAAACCACCAAAAGCATTTAGTCTCCTGGATGGAGCAGTGAGGACTCTTGCCACTGCAGCAGGATGTTGAGCTGTAGGTGACATGGCTGCCAGGGCTCAGGGCATTGCCATTGCTCCCACTCACACATGTCAGGTCACAGAATGTCACCCTCACAATTCACCACTGAATACACACTGCTACTGTACATTTTCCAAAGCCAGGCTCTTCCCCCAAAACTGACAAAGGGAATGGTTAAATGTATAATTGAGAGTGTAACTTCAAAATGCTCCTCCAAAAAAGTTCAGTTGTGTGAACATGAATGGCATCTTCAATTAGTCAATATAGATTCACTGTACCACATGGCACCTGCACTTGGGATAATAAGACAGAGGAGACATCAGGAGGGGTTTGGAGCAACAGACATCGATGGATTGCTGCCATTAACACAACACTTATCAGGACACTGTCAAAGGGGCTTTAATGTCAACAACTGCCCCCTGGCAATATTCTGCATCAGAAAACACGCAGAAGTGGAAAAAAAGCCATATTCTTACCCACACTACTCAGCTGGCTATTATGACAAGCCACAAAGCTGTTACAACAGGCTTGTCTTCTTTCCACAATGTAATTCTTCCTCTATAACCATTTGCTCTGTTTTGGGAGTGCTTCAACTGAACAGCTCTACAAAGAAATGGATAGGACAAGTAGCTTTTACCCATAGGAAAAGATAAATCCAGTATCACTGTCATTTAATGAGGACTACAAATCCTACTAAGGGTTTTTTCATTTGTAAGCCCTAGATAAAGGGGTATGAGAAAGTATGGTTCCCCTCTAGAACACTCCAGACAAAGACAGCTCCAGTTTTGGCCTCATGACAGTTTGTTAATACTGTGAGGCTCTTCAATAAAGCCTTTATGAGCACCACCACAAAGTATACTTGTTAGTGATTATATCACAGGACTCATATTGCACACCAGGACAGTCACACCTCACTGAGCTGCCCTAATTTTCCCATGGCAACATTCTAATAGTATTATTCCATTTCTGTTATTCTGCTTAATAAACAGTATTGATAAACAGCTTCTCAATTTAGCAGATGAAGCTGAATGAAGACCATTGTCCATTGCCACTGAAGCCCAGCAATGATGCTTTGTAAAGAATTTTTCACATGCTGTTTGTCCTTTCCAGGTCAGTGGACATTTCCAAGACAATCCTTGTATTACTTATATAGAGATACATCAAAGAAAAACTATAATAAGCTGCAAAGTAACTCATATACTCCTGTGTAATCTCTTGAGTTTAAGATGCTGGAAAAAAAAATCTCATATAGTATTGCAGGAAGCAGAACAATCATGTTATGCTCAAATGCAAGCACCTTCTCCAGATTCTCTCACTAGGAAAACAACTCACAGTATGATATTCACACTACACATATCACAGCATCCTCAAATATCAACACACCTGCAGCAACAGAGAAAGCTCTATCGAGATAAATCAATGACAGAAACAGGAATGCAGTCCAGGCTGCATTGAGTTGGCAGTACATAAAATAAAAACTAAGAACACAAAAATTACTCATTTTCACTCCAGGTTACCTTTGCTCCACTCTCCTCTATGTCCCATCCAAAATTCTGCTAGCAAGCAGCCTTCAGTGTGAACACAGCCTCAGCTGCTGATTTCTAACCCATTTGGAGCTTAACATCCTGCATTGAATGTACAGCCTCACAGCACTTCTGTAATTCAAGGAACATTTCTAACATCATGCACACGAGTTGACTTTTATAAATTATTTCAAAACAAATTTCCCCTCTCCAGGACTGCACTGAATGAAGACCAGGCAAAGAGACATCTGTTTGCATTCCAGCTCTCCAGAGCAAGACAATAAAATTTACTGTTACCCTTTCAAAAGGCAAAAACCTACAACCTCTCTTCAATGTTACTCACTGCTTCTCTCCTGAACAGCTATGAATGAGTAGCAGTCAAACACATCTCTGCCACCCAAGCTGTAGAACACATGATTTCCCCTGGCAGCTAATAGAGGATGACTTTAGAGTGGAGGCTTTCCCTGCTCTGGACTCCCCTCGCCCTGTCTCCCCAGCAGCCATGCCAGACCATTTAGGTGACAGGAGCAGGGACCCAGAAACCAGAGGTACAATTGCTATTTTAAGAACTAAGCAAAATTTTCTATTTTACTTGCCAGACAGAGCAGTTAGAAGTAAGAAAAGAACATTTATCTGTGAATTTCCCACTGCCAGAAGCCACTAAGAGAAACCAATTTCTATGAACATAGTCTACATTCAGTGGTAACTCCTCTTGCAGCTGCAACCAGTGTTTGCTTGTCAGTCTGCATCTCAAGCTCACTGTAAAGTTCTCCAGTGCAGAGAGAAATAACTTTCCAGGATCTTTAACCACATGTTTCTTGGCATTATCAGCACAGACATGTTGAACTAGAGAATCATGGACACTTACCCTCCTAACCCATGTACAAACACTGTGAAAGCTGATAAGAGACTTGCTATCCAAACTGATAGACAGCAAATGTTTACTTTCCCTCTTCCACATGCAACAGAGTAGATTATGTTGCATTTTGCTGTGTAATGTCATATCAATTCTGTGATACACTGCAATGTCACATCACAACAGGACATGATGAGGTCCAGCATAATGGCATTTTGAGATGGGCAGCTGGATTTCATGTTCCAGGAAGCCCTCCAAATTGATGGCTACTTCACATCTATGGTCTGTCAGTCAATATCATCCTAAGAAATCCATATATATGCATACATATATTTTCTCTTTCCATGTGCATACCTGTGTGAACTAACAGCTAGCTGCTGCAGCAATCTTCTTCAAGTAATCTATCCTCCCTTAAACAGTTCCTCATTACATCTTTACACTCTGTTTTATCCCACCATAACAATGAAAATCCTTTTATGACAACTAATTTAGTCTTTTAGTAAAACAGTTCATCTGCTGGAGGAGGAAGGGGGGCAGGAGGAAAACACCAATTGTGCAAGTGACAATTGTGGGAGAGAAAAAGATTTTGCACCTTTTAAACAGGTTCTTAATCAAAGAAGTAAGTCGTCTTCCATACTCATGGCTCTGTGAAAAAGTTTATTATATGAAAGGTGCTTGAAAAATCTGGTTCTTCAGGTTTTCCCTTGAATTCCCAAAGATTACTAAAATTACTGGAGTGCACAACACAGAGTTGCAACACTCCTTGTGACAGCACTATTCTTGATCACCGATTCAGAGAAAAAAAAAAATAACTTCCATCCATCAAGGATATGAGAGATTGCTTATGGGACTATGTAAAGACATCCCAACCTCTTAAATTCATTTCTGAAGATTCCCCACTGCACCAGGGCTCAAAGCTAGATCATGGGGGTAAATGCTACTTCCATGGGAATGAGAAACACCACTGAACCTTCTCAAACTGGCACAAAGAAGATGAAAAGTGACAGAATTGGGGGTGAAGCTTTCTCCTGAATAATTGAACCCTGAATTTCCTGAAATGCTACAGACTTGCTGCAAAAGACTTGCAAAATCACATTTATTTTTTGTCAATCTTTGAATAAGAAGTCCTGATTGACAGCAAAAATAGGTCTTTGCTAGCAATCAACATGCTTTGTTTTTCAGCCTCTCTGCATTTTGTGGACAACAGCCCAGATTTTAGTAGATTATTTCATTAGGGGAAGCTTGCAGTCTGACTAAACATGGCTTTCTCAACAGAAAATTGGTATCAATCATTCCACATTTTTCAAGCAGACTGAATGATTCATCTCCAGGAAAACTGTATCATGATCTAGAGTTACAGCTGATCAGACAAAATTAAAGGAGAAAAATCACTTGATTTTTGCCACTTACTCTACTGTATCTTTGCACACAAACAGGAAAAAAAGGAAAACAAAATCCAAAACAAGTCTTAAGATCCATTTCTTATTCTCCTACTTCTCTCAGGAGGAAGTTTACCTACAAATATATTCATTGCTACTCATGTATCAGTAGAAAAGTAAGCAGAAACCAAGCTACAGCCAAGCATTATGATTCAGCCATTGAAATTCGAGGCTTCCTATTCTATTTTTGCATCAACCTTTTGTGGCGGGGTTTTAGCCAAATTTAAGTCCCAGCATCCTGCTAAATTCAGAGGGTCTGAACAAAGTTGCTTATTTCTGGAGAGAAGGCACTTTACTGACAAAACAGTCCAACACTTCAACATCAAGCCAAGCTTTCCAGAACAACAACAACTGTTGAGTATTTGACTGCTGGTTATCACCTCGGGCCTCAATCAACACTCTAATCTCCATTGAGGCCAATTTCACAGAGGGTGCACTCTCTCCCTGGGATAGTTTTAAAGAGCTCTTGGTGTCTTTCCCACTTTCAATGGAAATGTGACCCATATTTAATCCTACTAACTTATCAATTAGCCAGACCTACATTTGGACAATTTTCTACAAGGTATTACCTCAGTAACTAAACAACCATACCTGAATTCTCCCATTTGAGGCAGCTATGCAGATCTTTCAAGATAGCTCCACATCTTCTCCCTCCTAGAGCACAGCAGGGACACACAGCTTCCCCCCTCCCAGCCGAGTTTTAAGGAACGGGTGATTTAGAGCAAATCAACATCAGCTGCTATTTCATGAAATCAGTAGGATCAGCTGTGGGCATTTTGTCCACAGAGTGGGGCAGCACAGTGACTCCATTTGAAAGATGAGGTTTAATTTGTTCTCTGAATGTGAATTTTTGTTTCTACCTAAAACAAGTAGATTTCCCTTCATGCTGGTATCTGTAACTTTCACCACAGTCACTGTTTTCCTTAGCTGAGGCATTGCTGGGTCAGACAGTCACTTTAAAACTAGAAGAAACCAGGTGCTTTTTATATAAACATAATTAAGCAATTTAATGGAAATCTGTTGAGTCCATCTCTCTGAGAATATGCACGGCTCAGCGTGGTGGATCTTCACTATTTTTTGAGCACACACTACTCTTACATGTAACTTTGCTGTCACCAACAGGTTGCCATGGGAATTAAATCTTACTGGGGTTTTTTCTTAATTTTATAACTCTGACTAAAAATAAGAATGTGACTCACCCAGACTTACTCTTAGCAAGTATTGTTTTAATTTGTAAGAAGATTTGTTAACTTTGATGTAATTAATGATGAAGTAGTTAGTAATTTCTGATTATGAGGGTTAAAGCTGGCATGGGAAGGCAGATTAAAGTTGCTACTGTTCAAAACATCAGAGATAAAAAGAGAACATAATTAAATAATCTCTCTGATTTTCAAATTGTAACAGAGAGATGCATCACACAGCATGTCACTTCTGGTTTCTCAGAGAGCTTTTTCTTCTTTTGTTATGAACAGAATCATCTCTACCCACTGCACAAGACAATTGATTGGCTTCAATATAAGTGGATGTTTTTGCCAGCCTTCACTATGCTCAATATGTCATGTAAAATAATGTGCTGAAAACTGTCTGACCTGCCTGGTGTTTATGAGGCATTTGTCTCCATGGTATTTCAGTCCTTTATCTGAAAACAAAACAGGAGATACAGGAGGCCAAGGAAACCTTGAAAGGAAAGCCGTAATGGTGATATACTCAGGTAAGATGTGATGGCCTGGACACAATCCTGAGAAGCTAATAACATGTCAGTGCTCTCACCCCAGTTCCTGAGAAGCCCTGGGAACACCACAATACTCTCCCTGTTCCCACTTCACTAAAGGCATACATCCTGCTCTGCCCTCATCCCCAGCATGTGGCACAGCAGGAGCTCATCTCCCCAGCAGGATGGCGGCAGGGAGAGCAGAGCCAGAGACACAGCTTCCCTCCATTGTCCAGCCATCTTCCTCCAGGGCTCATTAACGCTGCAGACACAGAAAGGTACAGCTGAGCCTTCAAATGCTTGCAGGAATCTTCCTGATAGCAGCTGAGTAGGAGAGATCCAGCAGTGTACTGGAGAGCTGAAGACAAGGGGTGGTGTGTGCAGGTGTTGGGAGCACACCAGACACTCAGATTCAGGCACCATTCACCACTGTTGGGGTCAAGCTAAATCACTTTTAGGACCTGAATTATGTGTTTGTAGCAGGGACAGCTCTATTTGTCATGAGTTAACCTGGTGTTTTTTCATGACTGAAGTACCTTTCGTACAGAACACTCTTTTATCCTGCATGTAAGGGCTGAAGAACCATAGGAGCAAAAAAAGTCTGCATTAAAGGCTTAAATTCTCACCCCCTTTTCTCTCTCATTTTGCATCTAGACCAAGTTCAAGTAAATGGTTAGACAAATGATAATTACTCTTTGATTCCGGGGGAAGAGATTCACGCTGTCTTCTTATGGCTTTATTTCAGCAACATCTAAGACAAAAATCTGGGTTCATAAGTAACTTGCTTGTGAAATTTAAATCACCTACTTGACTTGTAGAGATGTAGCATATACTAAAATAGAGGGAGGTTAGTCTGACAGGATTCGTGGGATCCTGGAAATCTCTATATAGGCTCAAAAGTTTTGACAAAGCTAAAGAGAGATGTCTGCCAGTGCCAAGACTACAACTGCTCCTTTCCATTGTGTCAGCCTATACTGCTTCCTACAAGTGATGGTGCTGAGAGAAGAGGATATTTTCAGTGTCATACAGGTACAAAGCAAATTCTTCAGTAAAGAAGTGGAAGCATCCAAGGAATGTGACTGATATAAGGACTCTTGGTGGGAGGCAGCAGCTTGGCCCAGAGATACCTCCAGACACAAGAGACACTCTCAGAAGCAATATCACAGGCTCTGCTCTCCGTCAGCGACACCCATGGGGGTCACCATGGGCTCATGTATCTGTGCACAGCCCTTAAATCAGGAAACTAAATACTGATTTTTATAGTTATTCAAAGACAAAGGAATTTCTACTGTCCCTTGCTTTTTACCACTCTGCTTTATCTACTCAGATTTGTGTTGGTTGGTGTATTTTCCCTCCCTTAGGCAACTGTCTCCTCTGCTTATATGGTCCTACTGTCACTAACTATAACTAAGTTAGGGTGTAATTTTTAGAATAACCTATGGCACAGCAGTGAATGGACCTCTAGAAGGCACCTTATACCATACAGCTTGTTCCTTTTGGTATACTGGGAAAGGCTGGGCAATGACAATGTGCCTATAGCAGGATAACTACGTTTGCTGCCAGCTTGTAATGACTAACCTTTACCAATATTGTGGAAGTGGTAGAACATTTATGTTACACAAGGTTGTAGAACCCTCCAGCATCTGCTGCTTAAATGGGGATCAGGAAAAGAACAGGGAAAAAACAAGAGTGAATGAATTTTGGAGCTGTCACATTAAAACGGTTTCACTCTTGCAGCAGCTCTGAGCTGCAAGCTCAAACAGCGAACGTGCTTGAGAAACAGCTCAACACAAAACAAAACCAAAATAAAGGAGCTCACTCAACACCAGGTAGGTTTTCCCTAGTGTCCCCAGCTAAAATTTTAACCTGGATGTCTTTTAGGATATATATCTCAGGAGTTATTTTTACACAATGCTGTGGTGTTTACCTTTTGATTACAGATCTTTACAAGCTGTCCATTATTATTGAATGCCAGGAAGAAAGGCAGCCTGAGGCTCTGACTGCAATGTTCTGTCACTAAGAAAATACAGCAAAAGTAATGGCAGGCTCTGAAAGCAGAGATATGTTGGGCTGGAAAGACGCACAAACACCAATAAGTTTCTTTTGCAGGGTGTTGTACTTTTTCTTGAAGAAAAAGCTTCATGCTGTTCTACATGTAAAACCTGGATTTGGGTATAAATGGAGAATGTGTATAAAATCCTCTTGACTAAATTCTGTCTCTTGCATTTGTGTCTGTACAAAATAAAATAGGAATTCTAGAGCTATGGTTTCCAGGTTATTGAGCTTAACTGCCAGAAACTCCCCTACTAGGCTGGGATTCTAAACTAGGCTTCAAGAGTCAGGACAATGCAGTAGTCCAATGCTCCCGCTGAAGGTAACTGAAACATCTGACCCTCTCATATTTAAACTAAAACCACCCATCTAGTCCACATACCTTCTTTTTATGACAGCATCCCAGAGAAACTATTTTAAATATCACTGTATTTCTTTAAAGTAACATGAGTAAGGGTATGTAGTCAGTATTTTGTTAAGATGTTGTAGATTATTTATATTGACTGTCAGGAAGCAAGTTGGATTTTAATCAGTTGCTAAGTTACTTAAACATCTTTTAAAATTTCATGTGTTAAGCAAAAAGTGCCATAAATGGCATACAGATATAAATCTCAACAGATCATTCCTACAATTCTCGTTCATGCACAAAACTCATAGTAAAGCTTGTGCTTGGGCTCTGATATAGTATTGACTTTCTGAGGTGTTAGTGTATCCGATTTCCCATCCAGCACCACAATGGGCAATACACGTGACTTTAAGCTATATAAAACCTAATTTTTAAGCATCCCAGTGAAGTTTAATTTGTAGCTAAGGTCCTATTTCAAGTTATTTGCAAAACTGTCTATAGTTCTTATTAATATTCTCCATAAAGCTGGCATAAAGTTGACTCTTAGTCTAGTGCAGGAACCAGACAACTTTTTTTGCCATTTCTACACCCATGTTCCAGCAGTGCAGGTTATGATTTGGAGACAACCTGGGTCTGTTTCCAAAAAACATTTTGATGTGTCATTTGAGAAAGATGATTTGCATTTTGAACAAGTTCACCTTGGAAGCACTGACAGCAGCAGAGGTGTACAGACTACTTTTTGCAATTGCACCATGATATTACGCCACGTATCAGCACATTCTCCTTCACTAACCAAATTTTAGCAAGATCTTGAGAAAAAAACTTTCCCACAGCTACTTACTAGTGCACCTGTGCCTGCCTGGTTAAAGCAAATATCTTATAATTCTTGAGCTTAAGTTTCTATTATTGTTGCCCTTTATATCATCTTAATGTTTGCTGCCATACTTCCAAGAATGCAAAACACACTTAATATGTTTAAACAATGCTACCAGCTGATTGGATCCACTTGAAAATATTCTTGCCCTGCTATACATGTTAGGCCACAGTGACAGAAAGTACCACGGTGCCACCTGACTTCACAGGAAAGAAAACAAACAGCTTCAAGTACATACAACTGCTTTACATTTAAGGGTAGGAAAGCAGGCAGTTACTATTTTTCATATAATCTTGCATTTAATTTCATTCTTATTAATAAGAAATAAGAGTCATTAACACCAACAAAAATGTAATTACACTTGCAGTTTTACATCATGTCATATGATTATTTAAATATTGTATTTGTTTTTCCTAATGGGATTCAAAAGTCTAATTATAAGTCTTTTGTGGTTAAGTGGAATGAATCTTTACAAAAAACAAGACACTTTTAATAGCAACAGACAGCCTATTTCCTTAAAGATCATACTTAACAGCCATCTACCTCCTCAACATTTCAACCAAGTCAGAATGACACAGTGGCAATCAGAAAATCTAATAAACCTCTGGCTGCCACAGCAGCACAACTGCAAGTCCCTTTTTTCTCCTCTCTCATTCCTTGCTGCATGCCCACTTGCTTTACAGGTTATAAGAACCAAATAACAAGGATGGGTATAACAAAATCCTCTGACTCTTTAAAAACAACAATCTCCAAGTGCATAGTTTTGCAGCTTCTATCAGTAATATTTGCAAAAGCTTTACATCAGAGTTACAATAAAATTAATTATTCCTCTCAAGGAATCAGCAAAAGAGACCCCCAAAAAAGCACCTTTTGCCATGCTGTCACCCCACACCGTTTGCCAGAGCCTGAATGTTTCAGGACAACTGTTCTACCATCAGCTGTCTAGTTTAGGCTGAGATCTCAATCTTATTTTGCAGTGTAACTGCCAATAAATTGTGAAGTAAAGACTGCCATTGACAATGGAAGCTTCCCCTGCTTTCATCTTGAGAGGCTGAAAGGCTGCCAGCCAGCCCCTTCAGAACAAATTCAGCATTTCTATCTAAGTGGTGGCTAATGTTTTCTAGAAAAAAAACACCCTTCTCCACTTAATTAACATCATCCTTCTTTCTGCTGAATGCTGAATCACATGTTTGTGTAACAGAAACACTTGGTAAGATGAAGAGAGATGGCAGAGGTAAGAAAGGAATAACAACAGATCTTCAGAACCTCCTAGAATACCAAGAAAAAGACAGAATAATTTTTTGAGTGCTGTTTGAGTACTGTAACCAGTAAAACCAGCTGTTCCCCAAGAGTCTAGGACTTTAACTATGCCTGAGGACCAAACATGGGCGATGCTATCCCAAAAGCAGCTTGTCCTTCAGTTAAGATTCTTGATCTGCCAGTGATGATGTGTGAGGACTACTTTGCATATCACTGAGCGTTGCTGCTTTATTCTGCAAAATCAGAGCACTTTACTGCAAAATGCAAATCTGAAGTGCTCCAGTGTGCTGGCTTTGCTTTTCCACGACGCATACAGATCAATGGCAGGTTAATGCTCAGTTAACATTTATTAAGAGTAACATGGTTTCAGAAACTTCAGACTAAAGGTGTCAATTAGATGACAGATCCTTCATGAAAGATGAAAGAACCTCTGTGTTGGGCAGATACTCTTATGTTTTGCTGTCATTGATTTATTAGTTACAAGGTCCCAAGTGTCCAAGCTTATCAGTAATGAGATAAGCAAGTATGAACTAAAGGGTACTGTTGATTATTTCTTTCACAGAATCTCACTTTCCACAGCTGCTACCAAAATAGCCCAGAAATTAGATTCAAACAGTGAGTCTTACAACATCTACCATAAAGGAATATAACAGGCATAGCACTAGGTGGCGATCCAATTTGAGGTCAGCCTGCTAAATGCCTCCATAAAGGTAATCACTCCATAACCAAATCGTAGTACAAATTGGACTCATCAGTGGCGATTACAAATTAAATCTACAAATTAAATCTAAAATTAAGCCCTTTATATTGGTGTAGACACTGAGACTGCTTGAAGCATCCCACATCCTGTACATAATTAGTACTAAATGTGAATGGGAGCAATCCATACCCACTTGGGTAGTTCACAAACTTCATGGCGGGACAGCAAGTTAGTGACACTGGACTGGGCAGCATCTCACAACTAACATGTTCTCACAGCTTTTCAATTTGTGAACTCCTAGCAGTTTTCTAACAAAGGTGGCAGAACCCAGTGCAGCTGCCTGAAATGTGTCTTGCTTTATGTGTCTGTGCCCTGGTGATCAAAACACCACTGCAAAGGATTGTCATCTTTCATTGGTGTGAAGGGCTGCACAAGACACAAAAATGGTAGCAAGAGCCCAGGCAAGTGACTCCTATCTTAGAATCACAGAATGGCCCAGGTTGGAAGGGACCTGTCAGATCATAGTGTTCAACCATCAACCCAACTCTAACAAAACCAAAATTAACTCGTGTTCCTCAGCACTACATCTGCCTAGTGTTTGAATACCTCCTGGGATGGTAATTCCACCACTACCCCGGTCAGCCAGTTCCAATGGTCTTAGTTCATCCTTAGAGAGCAAAAATATAACTGAAAGGATCCTATGAACAAACATCAATATCTGGTGTGCAAAACCATCAAGCACACAGGAATCTTATAAACTCCATAGTGTTACTATACAAAGACATATTGTACAACTAACCCCTATCTTCTGTGGGCTTGACAAACAGATCTGCTGCTTTCTCTTGTTTCCAGTAAGAGTTATTTACCATTACTTCCAAAGCCTTCTTATAAAGAATTATCACAAAGTCTATGCTAGAAAAGACATACCAGTGAAAATATTTTCCCCACACCTTCTTTGTCTATGACCTAGAATCTCTTTCATGGTAAATAAGTTATGATGACAATCATCCAAAACCTGCATAAAGATTTACAGCACATGTATCTGGTTTTTGGTTGCACAACACTGAACTTGACCTCTGACCTCAGTTGATCAGTAATGTGAGTGTTAGAAATCCCTTTTGATGAAGGTATTTTTAACTAGCAGAAAAAATATCACTTAGTAACAAAACAATTCAATGGAGTGACAAAGTTGTGAAAAGTATGTGGATAAATTGATTTTTCTGCAAAAGCAGGAGCAGTAATTTTTTAAAGAAAAGGGACAACCAGACAGAATCTCTTTTGCCTCGCAATCAAAAGGCTACAAAGTGCAACAATTAATTTTAATTGCAGATAGTAAGATGACATACGATTTATGATTCTATTTGTTTTGTCTAATCAAAGCAAGAGAGAACAAGAAAAACAAATGTAATATACTGTCTCTCTTTCAACCTATGATGCACTGAAAGAGGCCATTAAGATTTCAGTAAAAAATTCAGATTAATTTCCCTGAATCTGCAGGAGTTCTTTCTCAATACCATCCTGCTGTCCTGAGCCAGAAGCAACTTTTATCTCTGAGGTGTTTACAGGAACTGCCAAGAACACATTTTTTTCCCCTTAGGAATGCACCAGTTGATGTGTCAGACTTTTCTGCTAAAGTTTCCCCAAGAGTGGATCACAAAATCTTCTTTGTTACATGTCACTCATCTATATTTGAGTACCCCCTTCCCATCATTCTTTGTGAAAAAAAACCACCTACTGGAAGAATTATGTTTTGCTCCTGATCACACTCTGACGTCTTCACTTTCTGTCTCTGCATCTCCTACAGACACAAAAAACTTCAATGCTTTCCTGCTCACCACATGCACTGACTAAAATCTCAGTACACGGTGCTGTGATCTTGTTCTTTGTTAGATTTTTGTTTCATTGTAGTGACAATGGCTTCCTGTCCATCTGGATTACTTAAAGCTAAGAGAACAAGAGAAATGTTCTGTAGGGAACAGTGGTGCTTGGTTAAAAAAAAAAGGCATTAAGATGACTAATAAGTCTTTTCTGTACCAAATAATGCACAAGCACAGCTACTTTCCCTAAATAGCCTCCTTTCTTAAGAAGCTTGCTCTCAACATAACAGAGGACTGCTATTAGTTACCCTGTTCTGATACTGTGGTATCACCACATCATGAGATAAAAAACAACAAGTACATAACACTGCAGTGACAAGGAGAGACATTTCTGAATGTAAAAGAAAAGGGGCACATTTATGTATTCTGATATGAAACATACCTTACAGGAATTTCCTTGAAGAATAGCAAGATACACCTGGATAGAACAGATCTGAAGATGATGATGGGAGACTGGCAACTTGGTATTAAATTAGTATTTTCCTCAGCACAGCACCATAATCATAGAAACCATTGGCTTATTGTGCCCAAAGTTACATATTTTAGTTCCTGATTTAGCTAAGCACATCAACCCCTAAGTGGATCCATGTCTTCATCTCCAAGTCCCTCAGATCAAGCCCAATGCTTCATCAAAATTAATTTCATTCATTAGATGCCTCACCAACTGGTATTACAAATATTCATCAGCATTTACCAGAGATGAATTTCAGCCTCAGTAGGGACCCTGTGCTATTCTCAGTTTGGGACTGCTCACACTGAACCCAGTGCATGCTTGGGCAATGTGTGCCCCTTGCACAGGTTGAAATTCACCCTTTGAACTACCACAGGTCAGTTGGTACCATGTCTGCTCCTCCTTTGGCTGAGAGCAGTTGTATAAGCTCTCAGACCCAAACTGTGCATGTTCAAACATGCACAGCAACAAACCCTTCCTTTCCCAAACCACCCAAACAATACATATAAAAATGTGATACCCAGCACACTCTGATGCTTCTCCATCTACAGAATTCTTTCCATAGTATTTTCCCACATTCAGGATGATCTGTCTGTGCCTGACTTTGTAGCTCAGCTCAGAAGTTGGTCCATTCTTAGTGAATCAGTCAAAATTAATTTTCATCTTAAAAACAGAATTTAGACCAAGGCAGCCATTGTGCTGGGAGACATCAGTTTTCACTGCTACTGAGTACAACATATGTACAGTGTGACAAGCACGTTGAATGTTAAATGAAACATGAATGAATAATTCTCCTTCTACACTTAATTAATTAATCAATTTTCAAGCATATAAGTAAGTGTTAATAGCAAAGGTTTAATGCCAGTGCATAATAAATAAACTTAAATATCACTGGCATATATTTTGAAACATCAAAGGAAGGAAAGGAAAAAGGAATTGTGAAAGTGAACAGTTTGAAAGAAAATGAAGTTTAGGTGACCTAATTAAAGGCTTTTCCTCAGCTACAAAAAGACATCAAAGTGCTGCTTCTGAAGTTCTTTGCCAAACCAACAGCCTCAAATTAAAAGACTGCATTAATTTCAAGGAATGAGTCAGAGAAGCACTACTGCAAGAGCCTTCAGTGCTTCTGTGTTGCCACAGAAACAGAACATTACAGCTAGCTTATAATCCGAGTGCTTCATTTATGTAAGAGAATTTATTTTTCATTTTCACCCTTTCGTTTACTCATCCAGACATATAAGAAAGACCCTCAGAAATTAATGATGCTTCTTCCATGACTGACAGTTGGAGTTTGGATGTCGAACTATGTCTGGTTTATATTGTTCTTTATTAATGGCTTTCTGACACAAGAGAAAGTAGCAGCCTTCTGTGTGCATTTGCAATGCTGAGTGGCCAGACTGGCAATGGTCTGGCACAGCTGGGCTCAGGTGCTCTGCAAACACAGTCAGGATCCAGAGACTATACACAGCTCACGGCAGAGATGTGCTTGTAGGGAGGCATAATGGAGCAATTGCACTTAGCACAGGGAACACTTTTCTGGTATGCCCAGATGACACTCTGGGGTATCCGCTGGGATTGAGGTACATGGGGTGCAGTTTGGAGCATGTTACAAACCCTAGTTCATATTCAGTCTGATGGGTTTCAAGAAGTAATACTAAAAGGAAGCCTGGACTAGTGTTCCAGTGCAGAGAAAGTGCTGCTACAGCAGGCATGTGATGCTCACTTTGAAAGCTGCATCTGCCTTTCCATCCACACTTGCAATGTCCAACTGCTGATCAACCTTCTTCCTCCTACAGCTTGATGAGCACATGCAGGACATGCAGGACACATACCTATGTCCCCCTGCTGCACAAGGGGAGACTGTGACTGCTGGGCAGAGTGGAAAGCAGAGGTACCCAGCATCAAACTCCTCTGCCTCCACATTACTGCTGCCATGAGATGCTTTTGCCACTGACATTTACTGACTTAAGTGGTAGTTGTTGAACCTGGCATAATCCAGCTCCTCATATTGACAGACAAAATTTGGGAGAGCAAATGCCACCCAGATAGCTTCTTTCAAACTAAAACTGACATAAGCTTTTGCTTAGGTCATCCCATGTACATTTCACTACAAAAGGTATGAACTGTACATTCCAGACATCCAACGTATGTCCTATAATCAAACAACAAGTTAATCAGAAACAGCTTCTCAGAAACAGCTAGCCACATGCCTTGCTTCTATGGCTTTTAATGAATATTCTAAATTGAAGAAATGCATAAACATAAGGACAATTTACATTGCTAAACTTAATCAGTTTTTGTATACATTTCATGCATCTGCATGATTTTTCATCTGTATTGCATAAATGTGTTTTCTCCTCATTTTTAATATGCATATGTACATCCAAACACTCCATTCATAGTGCCCTTTTATTTCTGAAAATTTCTAGAACCACACCTATCTCAAGATGTAATAACAAGAAGAACGATCAGCAAAATGTTATAAAAACACTTAACAGATTCAGGGCAGTGCTTAACTTGTCCTTTTAAACTCAAGTTTTTCTATCAGCGAAATGATAATAAGAATCTCCTTCAGAAGCTGGCATATCGGCAAGTGTCCAACACAAAGAACAACTCCATTAAAGAGAATGGTTTTGTACATACAAATGTTAGCTATGAAATTTGACAAGGGTACTGCACATCCTTATTAGCACTTGCAAAAGTCCCTGAGAAGCAGGGATGAAAGGTCTTCACTATGAAACAAAATGCATATTTGTAGTTAACATCGTACTACATTTAGATTTTCTTCAATCCATGCTAACTAGGTACTAATGAACCTTCAAGTTTTGCTCTGGTTCATTCCTGCACAAAAGCAAGGAGTTTCAAATTCTCCTGGGGCTGGGTCAAAAGAATTAAATACCTGACAAAATAAGCAACAGTTGTTTTCTCCTAAAAGTTGACCTTCTCTTGATTTTGTGTAAATCTCTATATGTCTGAGTTAATTCCAGTCGAGTCCCCATCTAGTTTACATGGCTAGAACTGGGAGCAGAATTAACCTCACCTTTTAATATGCAACATTTCATTATTTACAAGCCAACAAAAGATGTTTAATAATAAGATGTTTAATAATATAAGCACGCTGGTGAGTTGAAGGGACTTTTAGATCACTGGAGCTGGTATTAAAGTGCCATCAAAGCATTTTTGACTCCATAGAATTAATCATGAAATCTGATCCTGCCAGCTCACTTATCATATCCGAAATATTAATTTTGAGCAAAATTAAATTGGACACCTACCGACAGCAACATTTTGCCCTTCAGAACTCCCCTTCACATTGATTTATTAACGGCTGCCAGAACAGTGTACCAGAGCAATTTATTACGACTTTCTCCATGTCTCCCCATGCTTACAAATAGTCCTACAGAGTGAAAGGTGCTCCCTGACAGCATTCTGACAAAGGTGTATTTTTCAATTTGCATAATGTTCTTCAGATTTACTAGGATGTAAGGAAAGGAGTTTCATTTTATTATCAATAGGAAAGGGTGATTCACATGAAAGAAACCAGAGTGGAGATTCTGTGTTGAGGCACTTTTGAATAAAGCAGACCCAGCATTTTCATTAGTAGTTGGTGGGATCTCAGACGGGAGAGTCAGCAAATTTTCTGGTTTATTTGTAATCATTTTCTTTGCATGTGAGATAGCCCAAATGATTTGTACAAAGCATTAGGTAGAAGTGGGTCTGAGGATGCAGCATTAGCCCAAAGAGAGCTAATGGCACACAGGCAGGTGGCTTATTGCTGTTTGGAAAATGCCACATTAGAAAGGCAATTTTCCTTGGGTGAAAAATAAACAAGAAGAAAGTTCCCATTTAACCAAATGAAGATTCCTTCCCCTGCAGCTAAAAGCCCTGGGATAAATCCACATAAAATATGAAAGTCTGTGACAGGGAGTTTTCATTTGACATCATAAAGGTATAGCTAATTGCAGGGAAACTGGAGGTCAAGGTAGGCCTAGTTACTATGACCTACTACATGCAGTGATCAACCTGATCCAATTCCTTAATTTTAAAGTGGTTTCCCCTTACTTTGGAGTAAGGAATCAGATTCTAATTCAGGGGCTTCTAATTCCCTTCTGTGGAATTATTCCATCCTTCCTATGATTTCCACTTCTGCAGCTGCACGAAGGACAAGCGATCCTGTGTTACAGATAGTCTTGTACTGACTTGCTGTGCAAGAGAAAGACAATTCAGAAAAACAATGGCTCCTGCCTGTTCATATTCTTGGCTCAAATCCAACTATTCAATCTCTGTGCTTATTTTTAAGCCTGAATAGTCCCATTACCTTCAATTGGACTGCCTGTGTTCTTAAGCAAAGCAGGTGTTTAAGCACTTTCCTGGATCAGAGCCTCTGAATACACATCTGCAGTCTTCTCCGGCTCAGTTAAAGGTTCCTTCCTACTCTAGGAGTTTCTCGTGTTTATACTTGCATACACATTCAACCCATGCAACAGGCTACTTCACACATTAAAAAGCAATTGGGTTTGTAATCAGAGGCAAACTGTCTATGTAGCAGTATAAATTTATACCTATATGCTGAGGGAACACACATTGTTGAAAGTTTAATAGCAGAGAAGAACACACAGTTGGACATTAGTGGAGGGCAAGCTTTTGGCAATGTACTGGAAGAAAAACAAGCTAAACACCAGCACAAACAATTTAGACACTCCAGATGCAGCTAGTAAAAATGTCATCAACATGCATCAGAAAGCAGTCTTAAAACTCTAAGATTGAAAGTAGAAAAACTGTTCCTGCTGTCTAGCAGTTGTTGAATCTAGCAATTCATCAAATACAAAAACTCCTGTCTTTCCTAGAGTCACTTATGGAGAACCTGCTGCTTGCAGTTACTTCCATCATTTGCACTGAGGCCAGTATGTCCAGTTCCATGTGGAACCCAAACTGCTTTTTCATATAATGTGGAAGTTCCCATGTCTGCTGCCAACATGCTCCTGCATCAGGCTCTCTACACTGATACCTGTCATTAACAGGTAAAACTCACTCTTGAGCTGTTTTAGATTCTCTCACCAGCCTCTGGCAGCTAACTGAGAGTAAACTTCCCTGTTAACTCTCATAGTGTGTACCTTTCTATTTTTAACTCAAAACTTGAGCTGTTTGTCACCGTACTCTACCTTTCAACAACAGTAAAAGGAACACACATGCACATCTTACCCCAAACACATATACACATCCTACCCCAAAGTCACTTACAAATACTATATAAGGTCATAATTTTGCACAGGAAGTGTCAGTATGACAAGATGAGTGTTTATGGCAGGAAAGAGGCTGGCACAGAAATTTTTGGGTATTTCCCATCCTCCTGAATGTGTCTGGCAAAAATCATGTCTAATAGTGGAAAAACTGAAGGAATAGCCTCTTCTGAATTGAGATATTTATTTCTTAAAACAAACTCCAAAGCCTAATAGAACTCTTGTTTCCAGTCCTCTAACTTACCTTTTGTAAAAGTTATGTTATTAAGATTTCAAAATACAAACTTCAGCATGTCTCTGCTGTGATAATATCACCACCAAGAGGCCCATTCTTGTAGTCTTCGCCTATATCAGTTACCTTCAGCCTTGCAGTTCTTTCAGTAAAGATACTGCATCATGAAATAGGAGAATGAAAATCACTGTGGTGTGGAAGTGCTAAGGCTTTAGAGCATCACACTGATCCCAGGATTAGGAACAGGAATGGCTCTGTCTATTTTATCCTTTTGCCAATGCCAGATTTTATTCCATGTTGTCTTCCGTGTTAATTTCCAAAAACTATTCAAACCATCTGGTATAATTTATTTATTACATTTTTTAATAGCACCCTTGTTGCTCTTATCCACTGCTGCAGCAAGGTGTCTTGTGTCCTACATCTACTGACCCTTCATTGTTCTCAGATATGTCTTTTTTATATATTTTATAATTATTGTAGCCAATTGCTTTTGTTTATTCAGCTTAGTGTTTTCTCTTACTTAGCATTTTTATTTGTTTAACCAAGCATTTTTGTTGACCTTTTCTGACTTACCTTCACTTTTGGCAACCACTGTTAATTTATCACCTTCAAAAGAGACCAGTATTGTCAAAGTAACACTTACAGTTTAAGACTCAAATACAGTAAGAGTATGATTATGTGGTGCTTCTAAAAAATAATTTTTTTACTGTTCTTATGAAATTATCCATTTTTTCATTATTTAAATACCAGAAGGCAAAAATCAAAAATGAGACTCTCACAATAGCATCAGGAACACAGGGCCTTTCAAGAAAGAAAAACTGCACTAATGATTTTAAATTTCATATCCCAGTTCCACAACCAGGGCAAGTAAATGTAGGGATTCACTCTTTACCATTTTTCTTTGCCTAGTTTATTACAAAATAGGCCTATAACTATTCCTTGGTAATCTAACCATTATTTCACATAGATTTCACAGCGTAAAATCACACTGCCTTCACCATCTCATCTCATTTGTGTTCAAGTACTGCCCACTTATTAAAACACTAGTTTCTCTGTTTGCACACTTTCTAGGTGACTTTATTTATTAGCTTCTGTCATATTTGTAACTGCAAGATCTTTAAGTTACTATTCAATCTCACAGGTATTCACAGCTCTTCCTAAATTTAATATAACCTGTAAATTTATTTGCTATGCTGCTTACTGTGCCTTCTAGATTATTAAGGTGTTAAATAAAACCAGGTCTAACAATAAACACCGTGACATCTGCCTATAACTCAGTGTATCTATTTACCAGCTTTAGTGACAGATGATGCTCATATCTAAGATAATTTGAACTATTTTTTCCCAAGTAAGACACATCAACCTAAAAGATTAAATTCTCCTCCAGGATGTAACTGCACAAAGCATGAAATCAATGTAGCCTATTAGGGACCATTTTTGATATAGAACTCGAGACTAATCCTTGCTGTTGATCTTCATTATGTTACTAGACCTATACATATTTTATAAAAGCACATACAATAACACTTGGGAATGTGGTTTGGTTTTTTTCTTTATTAGGTCCACAGTACTTACTGCTCAGAGTCTTTTACATACTGCTTTGCTAAAAATTATCTAACATTAAAATACGGACATGGTAACAAGGCACAGATGAAGTGCAGAGCATAGCTCACCAAAAACAGAGAAAGGGCACAGCAACTACCTGGAGACTAAAATAAGCCCAGATGATCAGTTTCCTGTGGTTTGAAGAAGACAAACATGAGGAAATGCTCCAGTTGATATAGAGTGCCTTTGCTTCCTGGGGGAGGAAGGAGCCCCCTACACTGCCTAGTCCCTCTTACCTGCCTTGCTTAAAGCTTTTTACGCTTTAGTCACTCGTACATCCATCAAAATTTAAGAGAATCAAGCCAGTATCTGTCAGTGAGACAGAGTCTTCTCCCTCCTTCATTACAACCAAGCAACTGCTGGGCTCTGTGCCTTAATGGACTCTGCCTCCTTCAACACCAGTGGAAAACACCCTGCCTATCTTGTTTCAATCTTCTGTACGTTACTAGCTTCAATTTACACACGGGGATGAATCTCACTCAAATCTCCCTCCCCCAGTTCTTATCTATTTATCTTTCCTAGGAGACTTTTTACGAGAGTGTGTTTCAGCAGGGATTGAGTGGCGCAACAGTGACATCCGATGGCTGGCTACACTAGTTCTCCAAAGAAATCTCCTGACTCGCCAGTGGCCTCCTATACCTTGTTAAATATGAAAGATAACTGAATATTAGCTGCCCTCGGTGCAATTTATCCACCTCATCTCTGCATTTAAACTACCTAGGCAGTTTGCTCCATGCTTCCAATGCATTGAGAATTACCTTCAAATGCTGTCTCAGACACAGACAGACTCAGATCTCACTGCATTGCTCACTAACAAGACAGACAAGCAGATTTTCTTTTCACTCCTCATTTATATATAGCTGGAAGGGAGGTGCATGTGAGGCATTTGTTGTGATGAACACAGCTCTCAGGAGTCTGCTGCATCACTTCATATATCAAAAAGGTAACTGGATCCTGGCAGAAACAGCAGTAAGCATGTGTACAGCAGCATTTGGTATGCAAAGGAAATGGAAGGTTAGAAGAGGTGTTAAACACAGAATTGCTGTTTAGTTTCAAGTGGGACAAAATTTATACTCCTCAAACCAGAGACCACTCAGCTCCAAGACTAAGTTAGTAAAATAAACCTCAGCTTGTCACTGGTTGAAATCTGAACTCTGTATTAATACTTCAGAAGTGGAGCAGGCTTCTACAGTTCGATTGCAGCAGATTTTATTATACCACTTTAATAGGATGCTTATGTAATGGTGTTTTGCAATAGAGTATGACAATGAGGAAGTAATAAGTTTCATTATTCTGTGGACTTTCACTTGCTATGGAGCAGCTCTGGCTTAACCACATATGATGCATTGGAGGCTTTCTCCCCACAGACAGAAATTACTCAGTCCTGACTGAACAGTTTGGCAAATCAAGCAACAAAAACTTCCTGTACAGAAGATAAATCCAAAGTAAGTCAAATAGGAGGAACCCAAATAAACTGCACTATACACGATCAGAATTAATCCAGAAGACAAACACCTTCAAGCTTTAAGACTGAGGATGTAATGACCAGGCTGATCCAGAATTCTGCATTTGCAGAAACCATCCAATACAGTATTAATTCAGAACATTTACTTCACACACTAACATAAAACACTTCACAAACTATAGGAGTCTTAAGACCAAAAGCCACAAGTTGTTGTGGCACAGGCAGAGCCGAGGTGCAGAGCTCTGGACACAACCTGTTGTAACTTGTACATGTGCTACTTCACCCATTTCTCTCATAATTAATAGTTATTGTCAAACTTTGTTATTAGCTAATGCAGTAAACAGCAGATATTTTTTTAACACCTGAAACTTCTACAACTGTGTTGTATTATCCATTTTTATTGTATTTGTAAGGAAAAGTCACCATCAGGAAGTCACTCAACCCACAGATTTTAAAGCATTGTGTAACTCTCCATTTTCAGTCTATCTATGGGCATTCTCTTGAATGCAGATTACTCTCCCATTTATAAACACACACACACCTTTCAAACTCAGGATAAAAAAAAATGAGGTGTAGAGAATTTCCCATTTTCCTCCCACTCCCCACTCCTTTGTCTTATTTGTCTACTTAATTCTGTTGTTTCCACCAATGAATCTTACTTTGCCCAAGACTCTTGTCACTTTGTTGAAACTATTCAAAGTGTCTGAAGCTGCTAAACAGTTGGCAAAATACACAAACGTTTAAGGCTTTCATCTGAGCACTAACTCGTGATTTCCAGGAGAGAACAATGTGGTCCTTTCTGATTTAATGCCTTCTTTTGAACTGTATGTCATTTTTGCTTTCAGTTTAATCTGAGTGTGAAAAACAGGTTCAGTATATTTTTATTAGAAGATACTCCAAATATTTAGACAGTTATTTGAATCATGTTTTGGCAAAATGATTACGCTTGTCAGTCTGAAAACATACAATTTCCATATTTCCCTCACATTAAGTCTCTTTAACAAAGAATTATTAAAATCTTAAATGCTATTTACTCCTCCCCTCCTCTCTGGCATACATACTTTAAAAGAGCCCTAATAAAATACTTGGGAGACATTAAGAAACATCTGAATTGCAGTTGCAATTCTAGTGTAGTCACAAGCTTGTCATTAAAATGCATAGCACAAGGCTGGTGCAGCTGTATGCAGCTTTTATTATTCAGACTGCTAAACGTATAAAACATTTTAATGTAATGTAAACTGTGCAGCTAGAAACATGAGACTATGAGGCCTTTTAATTTCCTCAGGAGAAGTCCAGATCCTTGAGCTCAATGATAACTTCATTCAGACAAGGGCCAAGCTACAATTATTGCAAGAGTCCCCATGCTGCCTCTCCAGGCACACATTTTGTGATACATGAAGAGGCTGGCCTGGAAAGGCATGCTTCCAGCCTCTACCACCTATTTTTTCTAACATGTCCTGTTAATATTGTTAGGATCTAACTCTACATTCCATAGATAAGTTGCAGCAGCAGTGCCCAGACTGAGCAACAGCTCGGATGCTGACAGAGTCAGATGACACAGATGTAACAGAACCCAGAGCCTTGCTGCCAGGTTACAGAACAAAAAACGTCCCAAACTCTGTAGCTTTATACACAGACTGTGCTTTTTATTAATGTCCTAAGGAGTGCATGACAGCTTAAACTCTCTGCTGCAAAGATTCAATCAATCTCCACATTGATTGAATTCTAGTTGACCAGCACATAAACAGGCTTTGATACTAGCTTCATGTCTCAAGCACTAGTCTGTGCTACTGGCTGCTAAACATCAATTCTTTCCAATGTCAAATCTCAGTCTGTGTAATTGTCTCCGATTTCTTTTTAATTTCAGGTACCAGGTAAACAAAGGATAAGAAATGCTTCAAAGCTCCCATGCAGGTCTGGAGCAGGTTGCTGGATCATCTTGTTGATCCATAGAAGTGCACTAGAAGACCATTTGGAAACCTAGTCCAAGAGACCATTAGTCAAACAATTTGGCATATCCATTCCTCTGTCTTGCAGCAGAAATGCAACATAAGATAATAATGCAAGATATAAAGGAGAGTCATTAGAGTCCATGTAGCAGATGAGCCATCAGTGTGAATGAGTAAAAGATCCAGCTTCTAAAGGAAGCAGTTTCTTTGCCAGATTTCAGCCCTCTGTAAGCTAAGCACAAGGTATTTTCCGGCCCATTGTGAGTCCTTCTATTGAGGTGGCAGTGGAGTCTCATTATCTCCATGGGCTGTAAAAGTGCCTCTAATTAGCTACTCACCAATGCTCTACCAGAGGGTATTTTGGAGTAGATATATTCTAATTGTCTCTGTTGGGTGTCTACAGTGATTCCATAGAAAACAACCTTCACACAGGGTACGCTCAGCTTCGAGGCATTCCTCTCTGCTCTTTCACTCATTCACAGCATTTTAAGCCTGGATGCCACATAAAGCCGAGATGGACCTACTACGATTAAAGACAGAATAAAAATGAAATGAACCAATAGACCAAGGTTAAAAATTGGAAGTAGCAACAGCTAATTAGTTCCATAGTTGAAAAGAGAGAAGCCATGGTGCTTCTGTTCAAGAGGCTACTGCTGCTATTAGGGTATGCCACTATTCCAGCAATGTGTTCTTACATCTGTATTTTCTTTTTTAATGAAAATGTGCACTTTTATGATTGACTTCCAGTTGCTAAAGCTTCAGTATTTCTCAGTTTTCATGTAGCAATGTTGCTATTCACTGACATCTACAATACCAATGATCACCTTTTTCTCTCATATCACAAGAGAGGGCTCTGCAATGCAAAGTAAAAGAGACTGTTCATGAGCTAGTGACAGAAAATGGCTTGACCCTCAGAACCCATCCTCTTACCCTCTCGTTAGAGGCTAAAGCAGTCATAAATATCTCTTCCTCTTAATACTGGTGATACAGATGTTTACTCACACTGACAAGACCTCATTACCTCACTTAGATACAAGTTGTCCTGTGCCCCACACCTCCAAGGTTAAGGGAATAGTTGTCTTTCTACAGATACACACATTTATGGAGAAGGACAAAAATCTAGTTTCTTAGGAAAGCCCTCAAGATTTTGTAATGTATTATGTGCAAAGATTTTGGCCATAGGCTCTTAAAAACATAAGATAGTATCTTCAAAAGGGCAGACTTCACACATTGGGAAAAAAACAAGAGATAAGCTAAACAAGACTCATATATAAAACACAATAGTTAAGTAACTCGGATTCAAGCCATTTCACTTAAAATATGTTGTCATCTGCTTGCTGATAGTGCATCTGAAAAGAGTTATCAGTCTGTTTGTTTTTAAAGCACATCATGCTTCTCAAACCTCACTGGCCACCAAGCAACCCAGGAGTAAAGACTCCTTTAGCCTACAGCAGTCTTAGTCCTGCTACAGGTTCTACTGCACCAATGTCAGCCACCGACCACCAATGTCAGCCAACTGGCACATGGACAGATACTAGCCATTCAGACCAGCATTAAGCTTCCGTTCAGATGGAGAAAAAACTTAATTCACTTGGAAATCAGATTTTCTATCAATTCGCTGGACAATCAGATTTCTGCAAAATCAACTCTACTTTGTTATTTCTCTATCCTACCTCTAATTATTACTCAAATGTTAGGTAGCAGCCAAAGGCCTATGAATGATGCTGTCACATTACAGGTTCAACATATACCAGAAACCTCAGCCTCTCTGTACTGTTCTCAGTCACATATGTCTGCTGCACCTGACATTATTCCTATTTACACCAGGATATGCCTGAAAGCTTTCTCATTTTCCATATGCATTTTTTTGGCTGCTTATGAGAAGATTTCATCCCCTTTTTTCCTTAAGTTTGAAGCTTACCAGACTTGCTATTCACTCCCATTTCACAGACTCAAGCATGACTCAAACTTCAATACCAAATGCAAATCACAGCAGCATTTTTTTCATGAATTTATTACTTTTAATCAGAAATGAGACTTTCATGTCTGGAGATTTATCTAGCTACTTCATCACTTAAGTATGGACACATCTTAATGAAAAATCAGAGGATGCTGACAACACTGGATGAAAAGTTACCATTTTCCAGGAACACAATGTTCTTCCACTGCTCCTCCAATTGGATGTCTACATGTCTAACAGTAGTTTTTCAAAAACAGTATCCAAAACAATGCCCAACTCCTCTGCAGCCCTGAGAAACATGTTTCAGTTGACTGAACAAATTAGTTCCTCGGTATCACACAAAGGATGCAGGTAACTGAGTTTCTCTTCCTAATCTTGCTGGTATGTTATTTACATTCCATTCAAAAAATAAAATCAGGAGTAAAAAGTTGAGCTGCCTCAGGGCACTCCTTGCTAAAATAGATTTTCAAATGCGCAAATGACTTTTTACTAATAACATCCAGAGAGATATTTTGTTTCACAAATTACTCGCGCAAGGTATGGGCATCACCTGTGGAGCTCTTGAAAGATACCTACATTTTCTCTTCTCTGCTTTTTCATTGTTCTCTGTGACCTGGGTGAACAGCCCATTCTAACACTGTCTAACCAACTTGCTGGATTAGGACCAAGAAAGCAGAAATTCATGATGTAAATACAAAGAGAAACCCTTTGAGAGGGTAAGGATAAGAAAGCAGTGCTGGAGAATAGCACTGCTGTGGCACCTCAGCAGTGGAAAGCAAGGACTAGCCTCTGGGTGGTACACAGGATTTGGTGGAGGGGCCACACTGCTTACAGTCCCAGGCTGAGTGGGATTTTTTGCCAGACCAACAGTTGTCACTGTTTATTAAAACCATTTTTCCTCAGCCAATGGACTGAAAATGACAAGAAAATAATCAACAGTTGCCTGAGAATATCACCCGCCAGCAAGCAGTCCTTCTCAACAGCATTCAAAAAAACCCAGCAGCCATTAAACTTGCTTAACACAGCTGGAATTGGAACTGGTTCTGTTTCTAAATTGCTATTGAAAGCATTGGAAAAGCCCAATTGAGAAAGAAGGAGCTGTGGTAGCCAAATTGCAAATGGCTTGGAAAGAAGGCTTTTCAGCTGACATGTTATTCAATGCTATACAACAGAGGTCAACAACCTCTGAAGACTGAAACAACAAACTATGTACTTCCTTCCAAATTAGGGGTTAAATGGGCAGGAAGGACCTTCCACAGAAATCTGCCCATCAGGACTTCTGCCCAGTTTCCCCTTTTGCCTGGATTCTGCTGCTTCTCTAAACACACCACGGTTTCCAGCCCTTAGGCCTGTGTCAGTGCTCTCTTATGCCATCCATGCAAACTTGTGCTGGTGCTGATTTCAGCATCTTTATGCCACAAATTCCCATTTTCTCCCACAGCACACAGCTCAGACAGCACTTCTCCACTTTTCCCCACAGCTCATTGTCCATTGCTTTAATACTGAACACAAGAACCAAGGTGTTAATTAAATAGCCCACACAACCAACAACAAAATCTCTTCCTATTCAAACAATAGGCTGAAATTGCTATACCCCTCACTGGTAACTACACGTTTCCTTCAGATAATGTTCTTTGAAATTTTATCCATTGCATTTCCAACTCCCATTTGCCAACTGCAGTCACCATCTTTGTCTATCTGCACTCATCGTGGATCTTCCATCTTCGTCAAATTTATAGCAAACAGTCTTGGAAGGAAGAATGCAGAAAGAAGAACTGTGCAGACAAACAAAATGGGGGTTGGGAGCAGGGGTGTGGAAGAAGTGGTAGAAGTTATTAATTAGCTGCAGAGATATGGCATGAGTAATTTGAAGTACAACTTAAATAATAGGCACAATGCATTTGTGTGTTGCATCTCAGAATCATATGCCCCATTTTTCCACTAAAGCACTAAAAGACATGAAGTTATTTAGGAAAGCATGTTCATTAAATTCTATCATACCGTGAGAAGACTTTAACCAAAGCACACAGAACAAAATATTCATATTTCAGACTATGCAGGCAATAAATTTTGAGAGCATCCAGTCTACAGTTTCTGTACTCGAGGCCCCAGAGTAGTGTTAATACTTTTTTTGATATGTTTTTTAAAAAAGAGAGCTTTAATTTGATCAAATGGAACTTAATGAAGGTGATTTAGCTCACAAAGTTAATCATTCTGGTGCCACTGTTTCACAGGTTTTGGAGACTTTCCATTCTGAAACAGAGACTTCACATCAGTGTTCCTCTCACTATGGGTTAAGTAGATAAAGGAGTAGATATAGCATCTGATTCACAGGCACACTGCTTTTCCCAGCTGCTTTATGATAAATATAATCTTCCTCTTCTTGTAGATAAGCCTCTATTTCACATGCCTATCTGTGTACTCTCCTGACTCCCCAGTGTGTATTTCCATGCATTCTAGAGCATCTTAAAGGAAGAAATGGCTATTAAAGCCCTCATCTGTGGGGCTGGGCTCTCCCCTGTGCACTCAGGGCCTGATCCAAAGTCCACAATAAATCCACAGGAGTTTTTCTAGCAAATGGAATCTGCATTATGTTCAGTCCCTGATCATTCAGCCTACAGAGGCTCCAAGCATTATGAAAGCAAAGCACACAATTGCAAGAGATGAATTATTTTCCTACTCTAAATTATCTTGCTGTGGTAAAGGCAGGATGAGAACTGTGGAAGCCAAAGGGACTGTCCAGAGATTTCCAACTTGTTTCCAGTTATTTTGGTTGCCAGAAAAAAGTGAGAGGTCATGAGTGCTGAAACTACAGTAACATGTTTTAAAACTGCTTTATGCTTCATGTCTGCAAGTATTTAGTTTTCATTTGTATTACTAACGATAAACAGAATATGAGATCTGATGCCAAGGCAGATTATAGTCTGCTTATCTAGAAGGAATATTTGTCCCTGTGAATCCAGTTATCCCAAAGCATACACATGCACATCCACAGCAATTTCCTCCTTGAGCAAAACAGGCCAGCAAGAGTGAGCATCAAAATTGAGCATGATGAATAACTAATTAGCAATGCACAACAACTGCCCAGGTTCATGGTGCAGTGTCTGCACTGCAAAGCTGCAGGGCCATTCCTGCAAAGTGTCACAACCCTCAGTCTCACATTGAGACAAGGAAATCAGTATGTTTGGGCTTTGTTACAGCTTTTTCATTATTCTTCATGACTTATCTTCCACTTCTTTACTATCCAATAAAACTGACCTGAACAAAAATACACACAGGCACTTTCTCCCACCAGACTCAGTCCAAAGCCATTTGATCTTAACTCACAATTTTTGTGCTTTTGCTCATTCACCTTCTACAAATTGCCAGCAACTATTACACAGTGGGGCCTTTTTCTGCATCAGAAGGCTTTTTTTGTGGAATATATAGCATTTTAATAAATACCATAATTTTAAGTGTTTTAAAGCTTGCTTTCTCCTGCAAATGAGGACATGCAATAAAGTAGTGGTAATTACAAAGCATTTCTTTAAAGCTACTTTGCTTGTAAAATAAAATGCCTGCACAAATTTGTCAGTTAAAAATCAAAACTGTAATATACTACATGTAAGACTTTAGTACAAATAGAATTCCTGACAGATTTATGTTCAGGATAAAAAATGGTACCTGTCAAAACCAGCTATAAAAAATTAAATATCTGCCTAATGTGAGGCTTCAAGTATTGTGAATGCAACATTCATTACCATAAATGCAGAGGTATGATCTAATTATGTATTCTGTACAAAGTTTGTCAGATAACACAATCTGAAAATGGCACATCTAAATCAAATATATTCTACTTACCTATTGAATGATAGTGAAATTGTACATAAAAAGGCTTCTTTACAGTCAATTTTGAAATGCTACAACTTTGCAGTGGTTTTTTAATTTATTTCAGGATTTTATCATCCGTTTAGCAATCTCTTTTTGAGATTTTTCCAACAGAAGAGTGGAGTGTCTTCATATCCAAACATAAATAGATGAGTTGTTACATGAATCATCACTCATATCACTATTTATCTTCATCCCACTGTCAAAGTACTCATCTTTTTCTTCTGTCCTTTGACTTGCAATTTAGCAAAAGTCATCGTAAGTCTTCACAAACTGTTTGAGGGAAATGGAAAAGCAAAGCAGGGACCTCAAGGCCGGTTTGCTTGGCTTCAAGAATATAATTATCGACTTCAAGGACAAAGGAACATGGTTTGTATCATGTATCTTAGACCTAGTAGAAAATAGCCTGTCCTGTTAAACCAAAATCAGAGATAAAAAACTCTAAGGAATATAAGAAATTGTTTTCTCATGCACCAGAGAAGAAGAACTAGGGCAAAATTAAAGTAATTAATCTCTCAAATAGATTTTCCTCAGCTTCACATGAATTTCACCTCCATCAATCTAATCTCTAAATATAGATCCCCTAATATAGGCTCACTTTCACTTTCCACATTAACTCATATGCCATGTCACTGCTTACTAAGAGAGACAGTCAATGGCAAGAAAAGATGGCTCTGTCTGCATGAGCAGTCCCTCCCCCTCATATCAGTCTGCCCTCACAGCCTGCCCAGAGACACATGATGCTTCTTCATCAAGTACATTTTTAATGCTCTTCAGGAATCAAGTGCTTCACCAGTTTTCTGTGGTGATTCAAACTTTCTACTCCTTCCAAAGTAAGGTCTTAATCATTAGCAGGTTCTCAGGCTCCAGCTCCTTTAGTGCCTGTCTGAATCTATGAATCCCTTTTTACATATTCTGATGTCTGACAGGAGTGTCTCAATGGGATTTGCAAAACTATGTTAACTCAAGGAAATAGCCTAAGCATTCACATCATCATTTCTCCTCCTGTTACTGGAAAAACTGAACCCAGAGTCAGTCCTGATCTACGTGTCACACACAACATCCAGCCAGACTCCCCATTTCACACATTGAAGGACTGAAAAAATCTGCAAAATCACAGTGCATTCTTCCAGACGTAGAGAAAGATGTCTCATTTATTACAGCATGTGCATTGAGGGTTTTTCCTGACATAATTTTGTCTGAACTCTTAAAAGTTGAAAAATCAGATTTATGTCCACTTACACAATGCACTAATGCAACTCTTCTTCTGTTCAGAGGAAATACTGGGCCTAAACATCTTCAGAAAATAACTCAAATTTATTCTGAATAACACTGTTCAAAATGGGAGAAGAATTTAATGAAGTTCCAAAACAGGGACTCTGTCCATAATTTTGCAGCTATGTTATGAATGAAGCTAATTCCATTATTAATAGTACATAATTCGGGCTTACAAGGGAAATATTGGCACACTGAATTAGAGTTGCAGTAACACAATTCTTGATTCCTAATACTTGAAATTTTGCCCATGGTGATTATAGTAAGAATAACAATAATGCTGTGCAATAACAGTAATTAATCTAATTAGTTCATTAAAATGGTGACAGCTATTACTACTATAGGTCATAAATTAAGACACCAAAATACTGTACAAGATACTCTCTGAACATAAAGAGAGATGAAATGTGTTTTCCTTTGCACAATGGACAAGGCAGCAGCTACTTTGTTGGTGAAAAAAAATACAGGGACAATTATCTCAAGATGCAAATGAAGTTTCTTTCACTAAGCAATGTAAAGGTTGAACATTGAAGATATGAAAAATAATTTTTCTTCAGATGGAAGGAAAACAACTACTGAAGACCAGGGAAAGCTTTTCATTTCCCATCCTAAGACTTATGACCTGGCAACACCTTTCCCTGCCCTACTCTTCTTCCCCTGCTCCCTTTCCCATGGAAAAAAAAATACTATATTTATCACCAAAATCTTAATAGCAAGCTTTCTTTCTTCCTGTAATATATTCATGGTGGTTTATGTATGAGCTAGAGGTATAGACTTGGATGTGTTAGCTGTACTTCTGTGAAATATAGTATGTGATAATAAATACATGACTTGGTACGTGGAGGTGGAAATCTTGGAAAAAATGCAGAAACATGATAAATCAATTATTTAGGTCTTTTTTATCGACTTTGTGGACAAAAATCCTGTGTTCCCCAGAGCTTCACTCTAACATTCCAATCCAGTGAGCAGAATACAACATCCATCACTTACTTGAAATCCACATGCCAAATAAGTATTTCTTCCATCTACCTCTAATGTGAAATGTCACCGGTAAGATTCAGTCTTCAAAGACCTCCAAATTTCCCCACTGAGAAAGCTTTGGAGTCTAGCAGCACCCAGGCATGAAGCAGGGAAAGAGCAATGAAATTTATGCCAATCAGATAGGACACTGCAATGTCAGTGCCCTTCTCACACACACTCCCAGTCTTGGAAGATGCTTCCATCACCTACTGTGAGTATAGATAAATCCCATGGAAAATGTTTAATAGAAAGTATGCATCACTCAACTTTATTGGGTTCCCTAGGAAAATGCATTTGATGCTGTGTCACTGTGTGTAGGTCAGCAACACGATCCCTAAATATTATTCACTATCTACAGCCCAGTTCTAGCCAGAAAACACCACCCTGCAGCAAGACAAAGAGAAGAGCAAAATAGAAGCTTTTTCCAAATGACAGGATTTGCAGAGATCACAGACAAAAGGTAGGTCACATAAAACTAAAGTACTGCAAGAGCTCACACTTCAGCAGTGTCTGGCTGAGCTCTGAGTTAAGTAATCAGTTCCATTCCTTTGCAGATGCTATTTAACACTGGCACAAGAGCTCTAATTCTTTCATAAATAAGTACCCTATACAGAAAGAAGTGTTTATTACATCCTGAGCTGCATCCTTCACACATTCCTGCTGGTATCCTAAGCCGATAAAAATAGGTGCGATGTTTGTAGGCAGGGAAATGCCATCTTCTGACTTACAGAATCATAGAATAGTTTGGATTGGAAGGAACCTTAAAGATCATCTAGTTCCAGCATCACTGCCACAGACAGGGACACCTCCCACTAGACCAGGTTTTTCAATACCTCATCCAGCCTGGCCTTAAACACCTCCAGGGTGTTTAGCTCTTCTGCTCTCTCACCACCCTCACCGTAAAGATTTTCTTTCTTATATCCATCCTGAATCTGCTCTTCCAATTTGCATCCATTACTCCTAGTCCTGCCATCTTGTACCCTGTTAAAAAGCCCTACCCCAGCCTTTCTGCAGGCTCCCTTCAGATATTGATAAGCCAGTATTAGATGCTGCATTTCTATGACACTGCCACTCCTTTACCAGCATCTCAAATCTGTGCCTTCTTGAGGCTAATAATTTAAATTCAGTTATTTTTTATTTTCCTACCCTAGCAATTTAGGTTAATGCCAGCTGATATGGACATGAGTAAACTTGAAATATGACCAAATTGTAGAATTCCTATACACAAAGAATATGATAAAAGGACATCATCTTCAAACATGTAAGGAATTACAATGACAAGGATGCATTTCAGCTGGGAAATGGACTTGCCATCAAATACAAACTCAGGAGTCAGAAAACAGGTTATTCTCAAAGTATGCTAATTAATTAGAACCTGTGGATACTTCCCAGTCATGGATTTATTTTTGTTTAATGTGCAGCTTCAGTGGGGATCTTAAATTTGAAAAAAAAAAGGTTATCTTCTGTGCATTTTTAAAAGATAATGAATAATTCAATACTAAGGAAGGAAGCACAGGAACAATTGATTCAGCCTTTCCTTTACACTGTACTATTTCTGCTGGCATTTTTTTCATAGGAGGTAAGCTCCTCTTTCATTAAAGACCTATCATTTCTGGAACAATTCTTTTTAATTCCATAATCTCAAAATATTTCTGAAGCAACAAGTCTCACTTTGTGAAATGAGCTTGATGGGAAAAAAAGTGTGTAAAATTTAAATAACATTCCATACCAATTTTTGAAAAAGGGTTTCAGATTAGTGTTTTATTTATTGAAAGAAAAAAATGTTAGTCTACTGAAGGATCTGAAGAAAAACCCTCTTGAAAGAGCTTCTAAGAAAAACTTCATACCTATAGTACAAGAAAGGTAAGTGGCTACAGAGGAAACTGTTTCCTTACACAGTTCATAATTGTTTCTCACTCTTTATATTTTCCTCAAATTCTCAGTACACTGTAGTGTTATAGCTTCTTTAGGATCTCATTTTGCTTTTGCTTTCCTTCTGTTTTCTTTAATTTGCCACTGCCAATTTATTGTTCCTTATATTCAGAGTGTTGTAAATGAGATATATATTTCTTTCATTCAGGATTTTGATGTGAATAATCAGCTTGAATTCCCAAGCTAAAAACTTCCAATGAGGCTTGATTTTTAAAATGTCAGTGCAATTCCTGAAAATCTAGTTCTCTTGAAGGCAACTCAAGAGAGGTAATTCAGACTATGAGGAAATTCAAGCCGATTGTCAAATTTATCATCTTATCTCTCCATTTCCAAAACTATTGTGAGGAGGAATCTTCATACTCTGCTGCTGGGACCCTGAAGATGCAATTACCAAAGGCTGAGCAGGGCCTCATCATTCCACTTCACTCAAAACTTCCAGACCCAGACAGTACGTTCACAAACACCTGTATTAGTACATTTTGAGGGGAAAGCATCTTTTTTCATGTCTGTTACTAAAATTTGCCCTTTTTGCTACAGGTATTACTCTCCTTTTTTGACTTCCTTGGGGCTGACCACATGCTCAGATTGAGAAAAAGCACCCCTCTTCTTAGCTTTAGGGGTTTTGCCCAGTGACACTAAGTGAGCAGATTAATTTCTGATGCTTGACATTCAGAATCCATTTTATTAAGAAATGTTGAGTAGAATTGCATAACCACATCATTAGTAGATGTTTATTTAATAAAAGCAAACATTTTTGCAGAGAAAAACAGAAAATAAGCATTTTTTCTGCTGTAACCCCAAAACATTAACCATCTCTCCTGCACTAGAAATGAGTAGAACAATTAAAATGGAAACACAGCTTTGCTTCTGGGAAAAATTATGGCTTTCTCCTAATCAAATGCATGAATTTTCATCAGCAAGTGCCTTAATGTGGGAAAGGAAAATGGCAGTTTTTCAGAGCTCTTCTCTCTGAAAGGATATTACATTACATCTTTTTCATTCTGAATCTCCCAGACATATTTTACAAGTGCCTACAGACACTGTAAAGGTAGGATTGAATTCTGTATTTAAATTGCAACCCATCTCCAGTTTCAGGTCATTGAGATACAAAGGGTCATGATACTTGCCTTTCATTTTTCTTCTCTCAGAATACTAAACTGTGAGACTATAAAGAAATCAGTATGAAATATAATTTCTTATCAACTGCATGAAGAATATACAGTGATTAAGTAGTTTGACCTGAGTTGTTTAATCCCATTCACCTAGGATCACCTTGAAAGATTCAGCTTCTCTATGCAAGTATGAATATTTTAAAGAATACAGGAGAAGATTTGAGGTGAAGCAAGGCCACAAAAGATTAAAATCTGGTTCATCTTAGGGTCAAAAACATTGTCGCTGAATAAAAACAATGAAAAAATGCATGAGTGACTTTTCCTTTACAGTCAGCATAGAATACATGATTCTCAATGTGGGACCAAAGAATATAAAATCTGCTGCACAGTTACTACGGTTAGAAATAGGCTCTCTTCTCCCACCCCAAAAATTTGCAGACAAGCTTTAGAATATGGCTTTCAATCCCATTCAGACACAACACCTTGTTTGTGTCCTACTAATGAAGAATGGAGCCTCAGTAAAGTTCTTGCATCTGTTTCAATGTCACGTAACATTTCCAGACTAAGAGGTCACAGTGCAAATGTCAGATAGAGCCAGCATTTCTACTGAAGTTATTAACTTCTGATTTTTAGGAACTGAAACAGGCCATTATCATCATCCAGTTTGGCAACCATAGGTTATAACCAATTTATTCCTGAAGTAAGCCTATAATGCCTGTTTCTGTAATTTTATATCTTTTAAACTATGCCCATTTTGATTTTGAGACATTTTCCTGTGAATTTTCAATTGGTTATATTGATCTCACCATTAAAACATAACACCTTGGTTCTAGGACTATGTCAAATCCCATATTTTTCATATGCTCTAAATATCTTGTCACACCTTTTCACATCACATAATTATGTCTCAGAGCCAGGGCAGTCATTTAGCATCACACAGGAGGGACTTCACAGACTCAAATCTGTGCATAAAAGATACTACAATAGAAAGTAAAAATACATTTACTAAATCATTAACTGCTTGACAGCCAGACTCAGGAATGTAACTCTGAGGGCAATTTAAACAGCTACAGGCACGGTGTCTTGTGTGCTATTTCCTGTCTTTTCCTCAGGTACTTTGAAGAGCTCAAGACCTACCTTGAGGCTTCACTATATAGCACAGATACTTCTCCAAAAGAATGGTCTGATCTCAATGTAAAAGTAACTAATTTCTTGTCTCTGATCTATCCCTACCAGCTCCACACCAGTGATCTGCTGGAGAATATCAGCTCCAGTGCTGGAAGGAAACCTACAAGAAATTGAACACGTTAAAAACCTGTCCTTCTAATTTTGGAGTGAAAATTTCACATGGCTATTTTTTGTCATTCTCCTGACACCTCTACACGTATGTACACTCGCAGCAATTACAGCACAAAAAGCAGCTCAGACCTACAATACTTTCCTAAATACTTCATCTCCTCAGGTGAGCTGGCAGGTCACTGAGCTGGCCGAATTTCCCTTTCTCTTCTTTTTTTCCCCTCTGTTTAACTAGAAGAATGCTTCAGGGAGGTCACTGAATAGCCCCAAGAGAGGGAAGGGGTTCTGTGTGCCTCGGTCCCAACAATGGTCCCTGACATTTTTCCTCCAGGCACCCTTCTTAAGCAGCAGTGCTGCAGGGTGGAGACACCACAGCACACTCACACATATACACAAAGAGAAACTAACTCAAACACGAGCGTGGCTCCTGTAGCCTTATTTGAGAAGCCAAATCGATACCAAGCCCAGAGTGAGCAACAAAATAATGTCATAACCCACCAATTCCATTATCAACTTCCTGATTACACTTCAAGGAGCACATTTGAGACAGCACTGACCAGAGAGTAAGGGCTTTCTATTTACACGGCTGTGAATCTCCAAAGATAACTGGTATTTTTTCATCATCTGTTCCTTTCAATACAGTATTCAGCAGTTTGATAGAGCTTTCAGCTGCAACTCTCTTGCTTCCTCACCCTTAAGTATAATAACTCATCAGGATGCAGCTCAACAAATCTGCTTCTTTTCCTGCTCTCCACTAATTCTGTTGTCCTTCTCAGCATCTGGGGTTTTAAGTTTCTGCTTGTGGGGTTTGTGGCAGGACACTCATATGTCTGCTGATGCTGCATCACATTACTAATTTTTAATATATAATCAGTATTCTCACTTCTGAAAACATGATGGATTGTTATTAGCTATTTAGGTTGTGAAACTCAAATCTGACTTCATGCTGTGACTGTCAATACCTTCAACTGATGTTTAACCACTGCATTCTCTTTTCACAAACACCACCCTATTTAACTCACCAGAATATCTCAGTGTATTGAGCAATTCTGGTCTTACTCTTATGCAGAAGTCACAATTTGTTATGATTATAATCTGTTACAGAGGATTACTTTCAATCAGTTGTTGATATTTACCTTCTATATGAGAAAACAGGAAAGACCAGACAGAAAGCAAGAGTATGATGGATTTATTTTCCAGGATACTTGGAAGCATTCACACTAAGGGTATTGGATAAATTTACTTCCTCAAAGGGGAGTCAGAGGGAGTTAAAGATAAAAGGAAGATTAGTTTGACATTGAAGAGCTGGGAATAATTGTTTTTTTACAAAGTATTTAGGAGGAAAGAGAAAAACCTAAAACCTAGCTTGTGACAAACCTTCCTCCCACTCTTGTTAGATTTTCAAGTAATTTATTATTGAAAAAAAATAAAAGACTATTAATTTGTTTTCTGTTGAAGACACAGAAAACAAATTACTCTCAGTTCTTTCCCTTTGAAGTGTCAGGTGTCACTTTTCAGAGGAAAGTTTATTAGCTTTAAAAGTCTTTCACATCTTTTACTTTGTGCCACTGCTCTTTTTATCATGTGTCACAGTTATGGAAATCTTAACTAACATTTCAGAGGGCCCTGTTTATACCACAGATAGTGTACTTTCAATTTATATATTTTTATTTATTTTTCTGACTTAAAAATGTAATGAGCTATCTCATACTTATCCAGGGGAAGTAAGAAGATGACTAGTGCTGTTGAGAAACAGTCACTGATTGAAGGTGAAAAATTCTATTTAGAACAGAAGAATTAGAGGCTATGGCCCCTAGAAAAATGCCCAGGTCTTTAGCTGAGGTAAGAGCAGCTTCACCAAAAGTCATTCTACTAAATTGAACAGGAGCTCCTGTGGAATGACTGAGTAAAAGAACACTGTCAAAGGACAGCAGCAAGGACAATACATCAATGCTGTTTTTCCAGAGCAAAAAGTCAAAAAGGAAGCAATGAATTCAACAAAGCTTGATTTAGAAAAGATGCTTTGATTTTAATTATGATCTCAGCTTTCAGCAAAAAAAAATTAAAAAACATTGCAAAACATGAATTAATCACATAAGTTAAACATTTAGACAAATAAAGACCTAGCTGCCTGACTTATGACAAAATAGGAAGTCTGTAGCACATCTGGGATTTCCTACAGTTTTCCTAAACATCATATGAAAACAATCACAAAGGATGAAAACAATGCTGTGTTCTGTGTAGCCAGGCACATTGAGAGGAACCCAATTCATAACTAATGCTAAAGTAGCACTGTTGGCCCTTTGGCATCTGCCTTGCATTCTATGCAGTGGGCATTTTAGGCTTCTGGAAAGAACAGGAAGACACATTAAGCTGCCCTGCTCACTGCAGGATGACCTTTGAAGACCCCTTACTACCCTGTGGTTCTATGTTTTAAGGCTACAAAACAAAGCTATGCCAGTAACAAAATGTTCTGGATGTAAGCAGAGTAAAAGCATGTGAAGTATAAAAATAATTCAAAGAACTGAGCTAAAACACAGCTAGAAGATAAATTACATTCAGCACAAAAGAAGAGAAATAAAGCATAAGACAGGAAGCTGTCACCAGCACCCACTGCCCCACTCAGGAAGTCAGGCAGATTATCAAGAATAAAACAGAGGACTTAGGTTTCCCTGGATGAAATGGTTTTGTACAGACATCCATTTCTGTTCATTCCCATTGTAGAGCCCAAGTTTGTGCCACTCCTGAAACACTGATACTGTTGATTAGGTTGTTGATACTGCACCATTGGGGATGTTAACTGTATGTTACATATTAAATACCTATATAGGTCTTAGCAATTTTGCCAAAGTAGTAACATTGTTTCTGCTTCTGAGGGCAGAAATGCAGATAGCCAATACACACTATGCCAGAAAAACTGTGAAGCTATAGAGAAACAGCTGTACCTGCATTTACACTTCAACTCTGGAAGGATATCTTCTACATTGCACTGTTAAATTTGCAGCTATTTCCATTTTCCAACTACGGCTTCAAAGAGGAACGCAAAACTAAAACACAAGGCTCCTACTTTCCTGCTAAACCGTGATCTGACTGCAGGAAAACCCCACAGAGCATTAAGGCAAGAAACGGAAACTCAAGGCCATCCCTCTGCCCCCCACC